>CM060611.1:40947879-41377879 GCA_030578255.1 Tiaroga cobitis | reverse complement strand
CCTTCCACTTCCTGTGTCATCATGGCGATCACGTTGGACTTCTGCTCCCAGACCATCTGCCAGAAGTCCCCGAGCGTGGTGGGCAGCGGCCCCTGGCACGCGATGTACAGGAACTTCTCATCTTTTACAGGCATCTTGATGAAGTTAGCATTAATGTAGCCACCATCCTTTCCCAACACAACCCTGGTTGTGTCAACTGAATCATGACAGAGAGCAAGAGATGATTATTAATATGCAAAAAAAGTTCAGAGAAACATGCTGAAACATTGTTTAGACATCAGTGTTTCTCCTAACTCACATGGAACGATGTTCTTGTAACGGTTTTTCTTCTTGTTCTCTTTGGTCTGGCCAATCAGACATTCATCCAAGGGCCGCAAATTTTGCAGGTTCTTTGAAAGAAAACAATATGCACATAAAAATGTATTATTTTATCACCATATTAGCATCAGAAGCTATAATCGTGCCACAAAAGATATGAATAAATAATAAAATATACACTCCGATTTAAAAGTTTGGGATTGGTAAGATATTTTTTATGTTTTCGTAAGAAGTCTTATGCTCAACCAAGGCTGCATTTATTTGATCAAAACTACAGTAAAAACAACAATATTGTGAAATATTTTTTCAATTTAAAATAATTGTTTTCTATTCGAATATATTTTAAAACGTTAATTATTTCTGTGATGCAAAGCTGAATTTTCAGCAGCCATTATAAATGTCTTTACTGATCAATTTAAAGGTGCAATCAGTAAAAAATTTGAGTATCTATTAACAGAAATGCAAAATGACATCCATGACTATGTTTTCAGTGGTGTATAAAGAACTTACTTAATAAACCGTAATGTTTTTATTACCTTAGAATGAGGCATTTATATCTACATAGGCGCGGGAATCCCCTTCTATGAAGGTCGACATATTGTGACGTCATGTTTCTAACGTAGCCGAACGCGCACAAACAGGGCTACAGAGCGTGTTTCGTTCATACCTTGAAAGAGAAGCCACAGAAAGCTAGAAGCTAGCCATAAACACCGTGAGTAGTGACTTGTCAGTGGTGTAAAATATGTAGTTAGATTGTTTCATGTAACTTAGTTCTTCTCCCTCGCTGTGTTATGGCTTTGCTATGCGGGGATACATGTGCTGGTTACGTTCGTGAGACAGCTGATTAGTACTCTTGTCATTGACCATAAAACAGTAACGTTACAGGAATCACCAACCCGTCAATCTTGGAAGCATTTTAAGTCGATCGCGAAGAGTTTTCAAAATCAGAGAAAAAAAGCCTATTGTGTGTAGTAAATGGTGTCTAGGGGATGCGGAGGCGCGCGCGCTGTTATAATCATGTCATTTTTGCCGCGCGCACCTTTGGGCTCATGCGGACGTGTCGAGTATAAACAAGGCTTTACGCTTTAACCAGCTCAGCCACAGTAACAGCTCATATTAGCCAGCTAAACTTTTACTAGCAGCTACCCTGTTAGAAAAATATATAGTTGCCTAGTTTAATGTGGTTCTTCTCCCTCGCTGTATTATGGGTTTAGACAATCAGCTGATTAAGTTACTATTATTATGTTATAGACTCTTGATCCTCACCTGACTATGGCTTTGAAAACGTTATCCATGATGTGGTTTATAATGGACTGTGGTACAGAAACAGTGACAATGTTACACACTCTTGGCTTACTCTGGCTATTCTCTGCTGTCTCAGACGACGATATGTTTGTCCCGTTTTAGCCACCGTAGCTTCTTCGAAAGGGAGGGGTGAGCAGTGGGCTGAGCCCTTAGTGCAAACTCGCAACCGAACCGCTAGATGCCGCTAAAAATCACACACTGCACCTTTAACGAATTCATGCTGAATAAACATTACTTAAAAAAAAACTTTATGCACATAAAATTGTAAAGATACTAGGGATGCTAACCGATGACCGTTTGACCGATGGTTGACCGTCTCAACGTTAACCGATCAAAGTTGTCGGTAGTCGGTTAAAAAAAAAAAAGTGATCTCTAAATTAGGCTATTGTAGACAGTGGACTAAACGCTACTACAGTTAGCCATCTTATTCCAAGATATTTTTGTGTGAAGTGAACAAATCCCTCACACTCAATTTTTCATAACTCGCCTGTTTGTACTTAATAAACCAATAAAAACATTTGGCGCGAGGTCACAGCGTTTGGGTTCGCGCGCTCACAAGGTTTGCGAAAAGTAAAGGCTACGGGCTAAAACACTAGAGGTTAGAGCCAGGGCAGACGACAGGATGAAGCGTGCAAGGGAAACGTAGTGTGTGGGACCATTTCACCAAAAAGAATGACACAGTAAGTTGCAACTTGTGTGATACAGTGCTTATACAGTAGTAATACTGTAGAAATACATTACATCTACATTTCAGCGGTAACAGATAAGGTGATGATGATCATCATCTTTCTTTATTATTGTTAGCAATAACGTTACCTCAAACTAAGCAGAGTCTCTTCGGAGCTGTCATTTTCTTAAATGAGATGCTGCAATGTTTCAAATGAGCTTCTAACGCTAGACTAACACCTTTATTTTCAACGCGATCACTTTGTACCCAAACCATTTCGAAACTAAGGAGCCATTTGTCCTCCGATTACATACAAGCTCCTCGGCGCCGCGTTTGCGGGACTCATGTTTCGCGCTGTAGGGGATTTTAAAAAAGTGACGTGCGTGAAAGCGCGGAGCCGGGGCAGTGTGTGTGTGTGTGTGTGTGTGTGTGAGCGGGAGGCAGAGAGAGATGCGACAGAGTTGCGAAATTGCAGGCGTGGCTCGAAATGGCTGTTATTTCAAATAGCGTGGAATATTTTAAACTAATCGGTTAACCGGTTTCAACCGGCTAATGAGGCTCGGTGGTCGGTCAAGAAAATTTTTAGTTTTCGCCATCCCTAAAAGATACCTAAAAAAATTCAAGTAGGTTTTAAAGGTGAAGTAATTTAAAGATGTTTTAAAAATGTTTCTAATAGAAGAAAGTGTGGTAACACTTAATAATAAGGTCCCATTAGTTAACATTAGTTAATGCATCGACTAACATCAACTAACAATAAGGAATTATTTAGTTAAAGTTAACATTAGTAAATAAAATACAACTGTTCATTCTAAGGTGATGTTAGCTCATAGCGCATGTTAACAGAAAAAACTTTGGATTTTAAATATATTAGTAAATGTTGAAATTATGATTAACCTTCTAAATGCTTTAGAAGTATTTTTCATTTTTAGTTCATGTGGACTAATGTAGTAAACCGATTTTAACAAACGGAATCATGTTGTAAAGTCTTACCGAAATTGCTTTAATACCGCAAAAAGTACAGATGTTATCTTTAAGTATATGGTACAGGGAAATATTTCTGCACCTCAAACTCTTGCAGAGGAACTTTCTGCTCCAGCAGGCCTTTCATCATACGGACTATAGCGTTGAGGTTAGTGGACGTGTAATGACCGTCAGGAACCACTTTAACCAGCGGCAGGGACGTCAGCTCATCCTCAGTAACAATGGGTCCATCTGAGAAAGAGAGAGAAGAAAAATAACATGTATTACCGTTACAATGAGACAACCTGATTGCATGAACAATAAGAAAATGATCCATTTCCCGGTGAGAAACGGTGGTTTCAACAGCAAAACAGGTTTCTGCTGACTGACCTTCAGTGAATTTAAGGTTGATGTCCTCTATTGGCAGCTCATCGCTCCCCCATGTGATCTCATCTTCATCCAGCTGGCCTGACGAGGACTGCAGGGCACTAAGATTTGATCGTAGCAAACGTGTTAGATTTAACTCTGGCTGAATTTGGGAGGATGTAGTTATTAGTCATTCCTGAAGCTCAAACAGTAGAGCATGACCTGATCATGCATAACATGCAAGTGCTTTCACTCTGACTGTGTAACAGATCTCCACAGACAAAATAAAATGAATTCTGGGTGAGGGCACCATTTATCTTTTATAACAACCAAAATGATAACATGGTTGTTGGGAGTTGGTCATTGAGAATTATTAGTTTGGGGTCCGTATGATTTATGGATGTTTTTGAAAGAAGTCTATTTAGAAGGCATTTATTTGATTGAATATACAGTAAAATCAGTAATCTTTTGAAATATTATTACAATTTAAAACCATTTACTGTGATGACAAAGCTGAATTTGAACCAGTCATTACTCAGATGATAGAAATCATTATAATATGCTGATGTGCTGCTCATTTATGATCAATTATTTTTATTGGCAGTTTTTGCTGCTTAATATTTTTGTGAGAATCGGGATACATTTATTCATGATTAGTTGATGAATAGAAAGTTAAAACAGCATTTATTTGATATAGAAATCTTTAGTAACATTATAACAGTCTATTTGACCAATTTAATGCATACTTGCTGAATGAACAGTAGTGTAGATCCAAACAACAATTAATCTACACTATATTGTAACTATAAATTGCTTAAATAGTCTGGATTCAGTCATGTTTACCGAATAGAAAGAGTTTGGGTGAGAAGTCTTTTTTCAAACCATATTTGATGTTGTTTTGCACTGCTTTTATAATCAAATTTTTTGAGTTTAACATGTAAGCTGAAACAAAAACACACCCACTGTAGATGTGATATTATTGAATGAGTCCTATGAGAGTTGTTAAAATTGTTTTCATCTTCCTCACCTGTCGTTCAGTTGGGCATCAACATTTTCTTCCTTCCACTCAACCTTCCGAGATGTCTGAAGACAGAGGAACATGAATATTCATCTGAACTGTGTGCTGTTCCAAGTCAAAACAATTGCCTTAAAGTCCATTGTTATTAGATCAGATCTTATGAACTATGTTTGACTGCTGTAAAATTGCAGATATTCAAAGTTGAATTACAGATGGCCGTACCTCTGGTGAGTCTTCGGGCAGAGACGAGCCGTCACAGTCTGTGTCCTCTGATAGGTCATCACCACTTCCTTCTGTTCCCTTGCCTTTCTCTAGAGAGCCTGTGTCATAGTCTAGAACACACACACACACAGTAAATACCACACTCTCACATCTTCAGGTGACATTCAGATGAGCCATCTGCTAGAATGACGTCTCATATGGGGTTCTTATAAAACTAAAGCCATAAAAATGTTTGCTATTTTAAATAAAATTAAACATTAAATGAAATAAAATGTAAAAAAATATTTGCCAAGGCAATATTTTTCATTTTCATTTACTTAAAGTAAATATAAAAATATAAAATAGAAATCTAAATGAATAAAATCTATATAAACATAAAAAAAAATAATGAATGACATGCACACAAAATTACTAAAAATTATTTCTAAAAGTTAAAACTTAAAATATTATTTTTGTATATTTTCCATTTTGATTTGAATTGTATGCAATTAATTTTATAATATTTTATCAATATTTAATAATATATATAAAAAAATATAACATTACAGTTAAAACACTATACGTTTTTAAAATATGTTATCACTATTTAATACAATTTGAACTAATTCAATATATATGTGTGTATATATATATATACACATACTATACAAACTCACTTTTGTTGCCAGCTATTTTGATAATAATGGCTGTATGTTGAGTTATTTTCAGAAGACAGAAATATATACTGCTATACAAGTACCACATTGACTACTCTAAAATATATCAAATATAAAATATATATAAAAGTTTCATTTCTATAGTATTGTCCCTTGAGTTGTGAGATGTGTGTGTGTGTGTGTGTGTGTGTGTGTGTATATTTATATATATATATATATATATATATATATATATATATATATATATATATATATATATATATATATATATATATATATATAAATACTAAATTAACACCGGTCATGTGATCTTTATTGTACCTATCGGAGGGAGGGGAGGTGAATTGATGCTCTTGCTTTGCTCTGATGGCGTCTGGAGTTTTGTTTTCACGCCACTGTCTTCACTCACATCTGAAACATCACACAGATTTTTATTAGCCCTTTTTGTAAGACTAAATTACGCTTAGGCCTGGTTTCACAGACAGGGTTTAGATTAAGCCAGGATTAGGCCTTAGTTCAATTAGGACATTTAAGTAGCTTTTATATATGTGGCTTAGAAAAAACATTACTGGTGTTCATCTTGAGACAAAACAATAGCACTGACATATTAAGATATGACAGTGCAAGTTGCTTTCAGTTAAAACGGCTCAAACATACATTTTAGTCTGGGACTAGCTTAAAGGGTCATGAAACCCCCCTCTTTCAGCTCAAGTCTAGCTCACAATCTTTTTGAAAAATGCAACTTAAATGGGCGTGGATGGCTGTGAGAAGGGGTGTGGTAAGGCCATCACTGTCATCGCCAGTATGCCATGCATATCGACTGTCACTAAAAGCAGTGGTAAAACGTGAGGAAATGCTAGATTTTTTTTATAGCTGGCAAAGTTAAAGTCTTATGAAATACGACACTTTATTATTGTCCTTTCAAAAGTAACTGAATGCCCTGCTATATTAGCCTAGTAAGCCTACAGTAATCGTAATTCTATTGAGAACATATTAATGTAGGCTACATGTATAATTATAATGTCATTATAAAATATATAGTTGTTTATAGACACTACATATATTTGAAAATGATTACATTTCCGCTTAAAAAAAACATTCCGTGCATAGCCTAGATCTACGCGCCCCCTGAACCCCCATAATAAAGAGGGCTCTGTGGAGGTGGATGACTTCTCATTTTAGACACACACACACCTCTGAAGGGATAGAAAAGTCCTCGGGACTTGGTACCGCATCACTCGCAAGACGCAACCTGCATTGGTTGTCAACAAGGCGAAGTCCACCATTCTCCAATTCTCGAAGCTCAAAAATGTTTGCGGCACACACGTTTAGATGTGTCCGTGGTTGATGGAAAACCAACCGCCCGGAGCCAGAGTCTAGCCCGGGCAGCATCGCGGAGAAACATATTCAACCCAATTGGACTTTTGCACCACGAAAACAAACACTTGCGTGCGTCCCATGATTGCCTCTCTCATCTACTACGCAAAATCACAGTTTGACATGTCTGTCACTGGAAAGATCCACATGGTGTCATGAATAATTAAGAGACAGTGTCTTCTCATAGGATATGAAAACTCAGTCTCATTAATAATTATGAGACACCGATGAGTCATCAACGCACTATACTGTGCTCTGCCACGTCACAGCCTGCGATGAAGATTTTAAACCCGGAAGACGAAAATAGCGGAAAGAAACTAAAATTTAACCATTTTACCCTACTATTAAATCTAACAGATGCTAACATTGTCTTCAATGGTGTTCAACACACATACCTCTGATAAAATCTCAGAAAATTTGGTTTAGGGTTTCATGACCCTTTAAGCCTTGTCTGTGAAACAGGCGGTAAATAAGAATTACCCTTTCATTAAAATAACATAAAAAAAACATGTATCAATTAATTATTTATAACAATAAATATTAAATTAAAATGTTGTTTTTCTATTTAAGTCTTAAAGATCTGTATATTCATTGACAAAATGTTTTATTTTTATAAATAATATTAAATATGTTGTTTTTATATACAGTATGTCAATTTTTTAATTACTATGTAAATAAATGAAAAAATGATTGGACAAAAAATAGATAAACACAACCTGACAGTTCCAGGCATTCATTCATTCTACTTTATTAATAACCATGAGGTTGTTAGCGTGCATACCGTACCGTTATTGCCATTAACACCGTTGGATTTGAGAGGCAGAAAGCCCAGGTCCGTGTTGGGCATTTGGTCAGGTGGACGGGAGACGATGAGGTGCACCAAGCCTTTAGATTTACGGATGGTGGTGACGGCTTTAGAGTGAGACACGCTGATCATCAGATCGTCATTGACCTGTACAAAAACACAACCAGCAAAATTGGCTTTCGGAAGTTCAATTTAAAAATGCAACTTAAAAATATGGGTGTGAAGTGTAAAAACATCGCTTACGGACCTTGAGTAAACGATCACCAACTTGCAACGTGCCCGCAGTGTCTGCGGTGCCTCCAGGGGTGACGGACTTCACGAAAATACCCCTTTCTCCACCAATCACAGAAAAGCCCAGGCCCCCCGCTGGCGGCTTCTCCAACTGCAGCTTCACAATCTGCTCCTGTAAAGATTTTAGACAAGAAAAGAGTGAAATAAAGAAGGCAGAATGAATGAGATGAGGAAAAACTGGAGAAAACTTACACAGGGTTTCTGCAGGTATCTTCAAATTAAATTTAATGCTTTTTAATGCCTTTTTTTTTTTTTACATTTTTAATGCCATAGACGACCCATGACTAACCACGGATATGTTTATCCTTTATCCTTCTTTATTTTGACCACCAACGGGCTGCCACCATGTCCTAAATTGTTTGTCTTCCAGCCACTGCTGCTGGAATTTGCACTTTCCCATTTTTCTGTTCTAGTTTTATTCCTGTTGTCCCTGCTGTTCAAAATGCCCGCGTCACCTCCGCATCACGACAATTTTGCTCCGGCCAGGAACTGGTTCCGCGTGTTTATCACACTAACGTACATATTTTGCAACAGCAAATAAAAATGATTAATTATGAAGGCTATATTCAAATAAATTGATAATATAAAATTTCCTTCAAAACGACCAACAATTTTAATGCCTGTAAGATTAAAATGTAATGCTTTTTAATGCCATTTAAGGCCTTAATTGTAGCAAAATCCATTTAATGACTTTTAATGCCTCGCCAAAACCCTGTTACAAAAGAAAGAAAGCCATAATGACAATAAAGCACAATTACAATGAATTCAGTGAAGGAAGAAGCCTCAATGTTGGCCATTCACGGAACACGTTTCCTGAAAATCTAGTCAAATTCCTCTCACCGGCTCCTCTTGTAACGCAGACCGCAGAAATCTGACCTGTCTTTATGACCTGGCTCAGTTCAATTTCAGGCTGTTTGTGTCCCGTCTCACATGCCACAAACAGCACCCACAGTATAATAGTTTCTGTTTCTAAAGTCTGTCTATTTAGTGATAAAATATTTAGCCAGAGCAGCACCGATCAATATTAGGTAATAGTTTACCAGAGGTTCTACAGGTTCTTACCTCAGCAGGACAGACACTGGATAGGGCCTCTAATTCGTTACGATCGTTGCTATGGAGATAACCTATGATACAAAGAGAAAGAGCAAGAGAGAAATGAGGTCACTGTGTAAATTACTCAGCTTACAACCAGAAGAGTAACAACTAACTACTAATTAGAGCATCAGAACGCCACCAGTCAAAAGAAAAATAAACTGTTGATACCATTCTTTTGAGCAATAAGTCACACAAGATCATGTGATTTTACCATAGTTAAGGGGTAATGTTAGCTAAAAACAATAGTATAAGAGAATATACTATAATATACTATAATATAATATAATATTTAGGCTTCTGCTTGCTCTGTAAATGACCAATCAGAATTCAGTATGCAAATATTATGATGACATCTTCAGTGTGTGTTACATTACATCAACATTATCAGTCAATGTAAACTTCACAAACTTACCATTTCTTTGCAAATGTATGATTTATTTAACCGCTTGAAATTTATTGGCTCATTTTAATAGATTGTATATAAAATTTTCACAACCCATTTTTGAATTTGAGCATCACTACTACATTACCACTCAAAAGATTGGGGTGCGCACCATAAAACTTCCTACAACTTTTACACCATAAAAATACTACTTTTCTTTAGCAAGTATGAATTAAATTGATCAAAAAGTGACAGTAAACATTTGTAATATTTCCCTTTTTCTTTTCAACTGTCTATTTATCAAAGTATCCTGGAAAACAATGCTTTCCACAAAAATATGAAGCTGTTTTCAACTTTGAGACCCAAATCAGCATATTAGAATGATTTCTGAAGGATCATGTGACACTGAAGCCTGGAGTAATGATGCTGAAACTTCAGCTTTGCCATTACAGAAATAAGCGAAATTAAAAAAAAAAAAAAAAATTTTTTTTAAAAAGTTCTTTTAAATGATAAAACTATTTCACAATGTTAAAATGTTGACTATTTGTTAATAATAAAAAAAATAAAGCCTTGGGGAGCATTAAAGTATTTTAAATCATACCGACCCCAAACTATTGAACAGTGTATGTGACTAAATTTTGTCCAAAAACTGTGCAGGTACAGCTAGTTTATATCCCACTACACTTACCGTTCATACTCTGGGAGACTTTAGAACTGATGTTATTGTTTAGTAATGAAATCTCCTCCTCACCCGGAAAAACAGGCTTCCCATGCCTACGGAAATATAGTTAGATAGTGGCATCTGTCCAGAAGTTTTACAGTATCACACAATATTATCACATAACAACTGAAAAACAAGTCCATCAAAAGAATCTTCCCAACACCTGAATAATTCGATCCTTTTTGGATATTTGAATGAACGTCGTAGTGTTTCTGGTGAACATTGCGAGTGGTGTCGTGTGAGTAACTCACCTGGTGGCTTTGAGACTAAGATTCCTCAGTGACAGCTGCAGGAGTCTGCGGCTCTCGCTCAAGGTCAGATCCTGCGTCGGAGCGCCGTTGATGTAATGTATGATATCCAAGTGTCTCAAACTGCCTTCTGCAGAGGCTACGGATCCTGGGATGATGTCCTTCACGTACAGTACGCCCAATCCACTGTCACTTCCTCCATCGAGAACCAGACCTACAAGAGACGGCCACACACACCCAGTAAACAAACACTAAGTGATCCGGCTGCTCTAAACTCTAACACCACCTTCTTTCTTTCACTTTTTTGTCAGCAAGCTGAAATCCGACACCCTTATCTAGCTTGTTGAACCCCTTGAGCTAATTTTTCCAGTGAAACGCAGGAGGGCTTTGTTTATGCTGATGGATATCTGTGTTTTTGCGTGACCCAGTAAATCCCCCATTGACCTCTGACAGTCAGATATCACTAATGCGCCACATGTATCGGTCAAACGCAGCAAAATATACTTGCCCAGCTGGATTCTGGGCATTTCCGGGAACACCATTGAGTTGTAAAGAGGATCAGTTACAATATACCTTGATATTTCCATTACCTAAAGGCTCGTCGTGACACTGAAACGTGATGTCGGGAAGGAGGTGGGCCTCTATTGGTGGTTTGGGAGGTTCTAGGACACGGCCTACCACCAGGTCCACGACTTTGGGGGCGGCACGCACCAGGTTGACCACCTCTGTGTGATTCATGCCGGACACCTCAGTGTTATTCACCTAAAAACAGAGGAAGAAGAATGAAGATGCATAACAATGTGGAACATAAATTAAAATGTACGTTTTGTAGCTTGTAGTCCATGTGTGTTAGCTTTATATGCTAGTGTACTTCAAAAAGCCTACAAAAATGAATCTATAGAAGACATGTGGACCAGAAAATAGACTAAAATTATTGATGAAAACTATTATTGATAGTTTTCAGGCAAGTATTCAAATTTACATTTACTATATATATATATATATATATATATATATATATATATATATATATATATATATGACAATGTTACAAAATATTTCTATTTCAAATAAATGCTGTTCTTTTGAACTTTGGAATTATAAAAGAATCCTGAAAAGCATCTTTTTCTGAAGGATCATGTGACACTGAAGACTGGAGTAATGGTTGCTGAATGCTTTTTGTAATAATATTTCATAATATTACAGCTTTTATTGCATTATTTTATCCAATAAATGCCCCTTTGCTGAGCAGAAGAGATCCTACCGGCCACAAAGTTCTGAACATTTGAAAAGTTTAATAGAAAATATGTCACTAGACTATATTATTAACTTGATAACTTTTCTCCTACTTAAAAATTATTCAGATATCGGTGTGGATTTCTTTTACCAGCTCTATTAAGCTTTCAAAAACTAGTTAATCTGCAAAACTAGATCAAAGTAAAACTGCACCCATCCCTATGCCAATAGATGAAAATATCATGGATCGAATAGTCAGATATCGCCAATAGCTGATGTCTTTGATGATAATCAAGACGATATTAGGCAAATGTTCCCATTATTGTATTAAATTGTTTTTGTTATTGGGCTAATATTATCAAATTGCCCCTCCATAGTTTCACATCAACATCACCGCATATAGCCAGCACTTCACCAACACACGCATGAAATAAGGATTAGTTTACATTGAAAATGTTTTAAAAAAAGAATACAAAACTACAGCCCGCATCAAAACTTAATTGCAAGGTCATAGACATATATTCACAAATGATGTCAAGAGTGCTTGTTACAATAGAGACATAATTTCTTAAACAGACGCAACTATAGCTAGTTATTGTTATCATCATAAAATAAAAATATATAGCTAATAACATAGGTCCGCACAATCAGTCAACGATGAAAAAAGCAGCTTTATTTCACAAACCAACATAAAAAACTACTTGTTATTGCGCATGAACCAGGCCATTCAGATTACTTGTTAAAGTGCAATTAAAATACCTTATGTCAGCAGATAATGTACGTATAGGTTTGTGGTTCGCGACTCCTTCACCGGCACCATTGCCTTCTTGTGCAAAGCTTGCATGATATTGGAAAAAAAAAAACTGACATTGCGATATTTTGTTTTTCTGTGATATATACTGCAGTATGAAAATAAATTTCACCAGATGATTTGAATAGCTCTATTTGGAAAGAATTAATAATTCTAGAACGATTGGGGTGATTTTGTAGGGGAGTGCATCTGCATAAAAAATAATAAACAAATTACAAGCATAGATAAACACAATAGAACAAAAATACAAATGAAATAAACAGTGCTTTATGTTTTTCAGGTAAGTCTAGCAGTATTCAGGTATAGAAATCAAATAATCAAATGGAAAATAACACTGCATAGTCTTCACTGTATACATTAAATATAATTCATCTATTACAGCTACAAAAGTGATTTTCACATTGTATTTTGTTGTTTGATTAACAATAATGACACAGACAGCAGCAGCTTTATTAGGCTGCTGTCACTGTAAGGCCGAATGCACGGATCCAATATAATGAAACGCATCCGTTTTCTTTCTCGGTTGTTTGCGTTCACATAAACCATAAGCTAATGTTTACGCAGATACTTGCCATTGCAGAGATGGCCTATTGACATAATTTTGCATGCATGTGTCCATTCAAGCACAAATAGATGTGGAAGAGAACGGAATTCATGTGCCGTCTGCACGGCTTTGCGGCACGGCGCCCAGAAAACTGCATGTGAGATCCGAATTGAGCTCTCTTTCGTGTCTTCTTGACCTCAAATGGTTTAGAATCGCTTGAATGTTTAAACTGACAGGACCTAAAACAAGTGCAAATGATAAACTTTCTCTTTATGGTTAAACTTTGCAATTAATCCGAGACACACGTGCGTTTCGAACACGTGGGGCCTGGTCCGTACGGATCAACTACGATCCCTGTACTTGACATCCAGTGTAAACTTGTTACCCGTTTTAAATATTGATAAACTGACATGATTAATATAAAAGTAAGTTAACAAGCTAAAGACTCTAGTTTGTTTATGCCGTCTGCCAGATTTTTACATCCACTTCGTCCCAAAAACTTGAACGTGTCTGGTGAACAGTGAAAAAACAGTGTAAACTTTACAGTTAACTACTAAATAAAACACGCCGTCAAATTATGTTTGAAAGTTTATTATATTGATTATTGGTGCTTCCATAGACATCAGTGTGTATTTTTACAAACTATAACGGTTTATTTTTGGTTAGTAATGAAACAAAATAAACATTAGATGGTTGAAAACATTGAGTAGCTGTGAAAAAGTCTTTCTCTTGCACCCACCCACATGCACACGATAATATTGTGTATGAGCATTCTCGCAGTCTGACGATAGGACAATCTGAAAATGGAGACGATCACCCAACACTAATCCCTATTATCATACCATTATCATGCGATCCCCTGAATGCAGGCGGCCGTCTCCTTTAGCAGGGTCCTGGATAATGTCATGGATGTAGCAATTGTCATCCGGCCCTTTAGTGAGGGTGAAACCTAAACTTCCTTTATCAGACTTCACCAGAGAGACCTTCAGCTCCACTTCCTAAAATGACACAAACATTCTTGTTTTAATCATAGCAGAAAAGTCGTGCTTTAAATCTACATTAGAAATCCATTCCCGTTTAGAAATTCAAAAAAAAAAAAAGATCATTTCATAGTCGTGCTAATGGTCACTAACCGGGATGAACACCTCCTCCTGGCCGTGTTCTGGTAGACAGAGGTTAACAGGGATTGGCAGTGGGGGAGGAAGAGGGTCAGGACTGGGGCTCAGGATCCCCCCCTCAGGAAGAGATGGAGATGATGACATACCAAGTGCAGAGCTGTCCAAATCACTGGATAAAGATGACGAACAGGAAGCAGTGGAGGACAGAGACAGGAAATGGAACATGATTAATAAATATAAATTCTGGCCTGTGTTTTGAACATTTTGGGGAAAAAGTGGGGAAAAAACTGATGCTACATTAAAAATAGAAAAATAAATGCTTTGAGATTATTGAAACCAACAAACCACAAATAAAACGTGAAAAAAACTTATATTGAAATACAAATGAATAATAGGATCAAAATAAAAATATAAAAATCACATTTTTGATAGACATTGAAACTAAGAAACAAAAAACTAAAACATAATTTAAAAAAAATTGTATAAAAGAAAAAAGAAAAGACAACAGCATATCATCAGACTAAACATGACTAAAAGGCATCAACCTCTTTTCCTGTTATTTATTTATTTTCATTTCTGCTCAAAGAGATTGTCACAGAAGTCTTCAGGCAAAACAAGCCACGTCATTTTTCCTGCAGATCTCTATCACACTGCTTTCACCAGTGCAAACAAGTGTGTCACTGCTGCCAGCTGCCGTGTTGTGTAACACTTACAGAGTCACGTGACATAAACTGAGCAAAACACACCCACAGGAGAGGATTGGTCCGTCACACCTGAACTCTGTAACCTGGGCCCAATTATATGAAATGACCAAGTCGGCTTATGTAAGAACCCTGGGGCTATGTCCAAAAACTCCCCCTACACCCTTAAATAGAGTATTATTTGAGGGAAAAGCCATTTGTAGTGGTGCCCAAAACCACAGTGGACGTTATCGAGTTCACTCAATCAATCCCATTCTGCACCGCAATAACGATTGTACAACTGATGTACATGATTAATTCAAATTAATTTGAATCATCTTAAATGAATTAAAATTAAGATGAATTAAATTTAAGATGAACATTTACATTACTGTAACTCCTAAAAAAGTTGAAAACTTATTTTGATAAGTTATGCAAGATTCAACAAATTTTAAGTCAGTTTAATATAATTTAAGTTGAAATGACTTACATTTTTAAGTGCAATTAACTTGCAACAACTGTATAAGGCAGCAGCTTTTCTTTTTTTTACAGTTTAGCAAGCACATATATTAGCAAAACACTATTTTAGGAGTACATTCCTGACCTTCTGTTGACCTCCGGTCTAGACATGGATTGTCTGGGTGAGTAATATGCAGATCGTACGGTGTCGTCCATATTGGCCTCGTATGGGAGTCTTTCCATGGGGGTTTGATATACACTCCTGTCCCAGGCTTGACTGGCCTGCTCTAGGTTGGCGGGGCTGAAGGCCTCCTCCATCTCGTCATTGTCGGTGCTGTCGCTGTAACTGTCCCTGCGACTGGGAGACTTCATTAGCAACCTCTCCAGAGCCGCTTCCACAGGGCCCCTTGACTGCTGGTGGTCCGCCTGAGGAGGGGAGCTTGTCTTTGGATCAGGTTGGGGCTTGGGACGAGGTTCCTTTCGTGGAAAAGGCACAGGAGTCTGCGGAGCGGGAATTTTTATTTCAAAGATGTGATAGTAAAAAAATAGGTAGTGATAGCTGAATCTGTAAAGAACTGCTAAAGTTGCTAAAAAAATAAATAGGTAGGCCACTGGAGAGTCATTGAGATCCCAATAAGACTGAATAAAATAAAATAAATAAAAATTAATTAAATACTCAAAATAAAATAAATAAGTAATAACTCAGTAAAACAAAATGAGACACTCAGAATAAAATAAGACAAAAGATGATAAATAAATCTCAAAACTCATTAAAATTCTAAATAAAATAAAACAAAATTAACTCAAATACGCAAAAATAAAAGAATTAAATGTAAAAATAATCATATAAACATTTTAAATAAGATTCAAAATAAAACAAGACACAAAATAAATCTCAAAACTCAGTCAAACTCAAAATAAAATAAAATGAAATACTCAACAAATGAAAATAAAATACTCAAAATATAAAACAAAAATGAAACTCAATAGAACTAAATGAAATACTCTAAATCAAATAAAACTAACCCCTAGCCCTAAATACTCAATAAAATAAAATAAGACAATAAAATAAGATAAAATAAAAAAGCACAATAAAATAAAACCTCAAAATAAAATAAAATGACGCATTAAAACATTAAATAAAATGGTCTCTAAATTGTGGTGGGACTACTTTTCTAATTGAATATATATGGCTGTAATTTATGGAGTTACATCATGTCCTTTCTTTAAATTCTTGAGCAAAATATATATAAAATTAATTTAGGTAATGGAACATGATGCTGACACGTAAATTAAAATCAGTGAGACTAAAACTAAAAGTCTTACTGCAATGGCAGGGTCCATCTCAGGTAAGACCCCTAAAACAGGTCTACACAAGTGAAGGGTCACTTCCTGTCCTGTCCCCCTCAGAGCAGAGATCACCTCCTGACAAACAGCAATAGAAAAGACATTTTCTGTTTGCGTTTTTTTTTTTTGTTGTTGTTTTTTTAAATCCTATTTTTAAATCCTCACAGACTAAATTAAAGGGTTAACGTACATGTTGTGAAAGCCCTTTGAGTGGCGTCTGATTGACACGTAGAATGACGTCGCCCACTTCGATGCAGCCACTCTCGGCTGCTGGTTGCCCTGGAAACAGCTTCTTGACCCGGACCATGCTGGAACCCGAGGGCTCTCCGGGAACGTTCTCCTCACGGCTGAAACTGAAACCCAGACCGGACGTGTTCTTCAGCAAACCCACCTCAAACGTGTTATCTAGAGGGGTGGAATAAGAGAGAGGACACTGATTTACTCTTCACAACCTTTGAGTAACCAGCCCACATGTTTAACCTTTACACCTCTGGCACATTTTCATAAGCTCGTAAGCAAGTGTGTCAATTCCACCTCATACCTGGAGTAATGAAGTTGTATTCTGCTTTCTTGGGTGGTGGGACCTCCTCCACTGCTGCGTTTTGAGGTTCAGAAGTGTCTTGAGGGGTCAGAGGGGCATGAGCGCTGTTTTCTGCGGGCAGACCTTTCTCCATAAACAGATGCACCACCTAGACAACAAGAATATAGTTTAAAAAACACGGTTAAAGGTTGAGAGAAGAGAAGTCCTCTAGGGGGCGCAGCGTTCTCACCTGCCCAGTATATCTCAACATCTCTACCGCCTGTTTGTGAGACGCTCCGTCAAGGCTCTTCCCGTTCACAGCCATGACACGATCCCCTGTAGGACACAGAATAAACAAACACGCTTACTAACAGGCTTGTAACGTTTGGGAATCTCTTGAAGAAACGAACATTTTACCCACAAAAAATATTTCAAATATTATTATAATAAACATTTATTTGTATAACACTCCTCATACATGGAATGCAGCTCGAAGTGCTTCACAAGTATAAAAACTAGTATTTTCCATACAATTTCACACACTATAAATGTGAATCTTTTAAAGTTGTTTCAAATATTTTATAAGGTAAAAAAAAAAAGAAGGTAAAAAAAAAAGAAGAGATTGGCAATACAATTTCACACTATCTATATAAAAATACTCAAAAGCACCTATAAAAGGATCACAAAGTAAATTAAAAACATAAAACAAACTTACACAATATTGCTACACAAAAAGATGTTTTAACCCACCTTTTAAAAATATGAATGCTAGTAGTCGCTTTCACTTAAAATTTTGGGAAAATAGTGGCTAAAAGAAGGACCACCGGATCATCAAGATTTACTGTATACTGAGCTAAAACACCAGCACTAGAGGATCTTAAACTACCATTTGGAACATATCTAGACAGTAATACATAAAGGTGCCAGATTATGCAGTGTTTAAAGGAATCTTAAAACCAATCCTTTGGGGAACTGGCAACTAATGTTATTCCATTAAAACTGGTGTAATATGCTCTCTCCTTTTTAGTTTCATTAGTACTCTGGCTGCTGCATTTTGTATCAAGTGTAGCTTAGCTATTCAACCCTTAGGCAAGCCAGTATACAAATATCATTAAAAATAAATAAAAATTGTCACTTGATTAATATAGGACTTAAGACTCAAGTCACATTATTATATCATTACTTTATATTATAACATATTATATTATATTTAAATAGAAAAATATTTTTTTTAGCACCAAACAAATTTCTTTTGCATTGTGATATCTCAGTAAAATGTAACAGTAATGAAAATCATTCTGTCTGGACAATTTTTTTAAATTAAATTTGCATAAATTAAATTCAGTACAAAAAGTAATAACATGATGTATACTTGCAACTGTCCTTAATTAATCTGTATTTTTTCCAATCTGCACTTACTGTTCAAAAGTTTGGGATTGGTAAGATTTTTTTTAAAGATTTTTTGTAATAAATCTCTTCCAAGGCAGCATGTATTTGATTCAATAAAAAAAAAAAAAAAAACACAACAGTAATACTGTGAAATATTATTACGATTTAAAACAACTGTCTCCTATTTGAATAATTTTAAAAAGTTGTTTATTCTTGTGATGGCAAAGCTGAATTTTCAGCACTTTTTTTCAACAAATTCTTTGATAGATAGAATATTCAAAAGAACAGCATTTATTAGAAATAGAAATCTTTTGTAACTTTATAAGGTTTTTACTATCACTTTTGATCAATTTAATGCATCCAAGCTGATTGTATTAATTTCTTTAAAAAAATAAATCTTTGAACGGTAGTTTGTTTTAATATAAAAAAAAGTCCTTTTTACCTTTCTTTATCCTCCCATCCAGATCAGCTGCTCCTTTAGGAATGACTGCTTTGACATATATCCCTCCATGCCTCAATGTTGTGTTTGATCCACCCTGAGACAGACAAACATGTTAATATAGCCATACACAAAGGCATCATGGGGAAAAAGTGCCTATGCTCTGTCTTTGGATCTAAGAGTGTATTAAGCAATCAATTGGACATGCTCATTTTATATTTATAAGATATACCCATCCTAACAATCATAAAGCAAACCACTTGATTCCTTAAAGGGATACTCCACCCAAAACTGAAAATTCTGTCATCATTAACTCACCCTCAAGTTGTTGCAAACCTCTATGAGTTTCTTTCTTCTGCTGAACACAAAGGAAGATATTTTGAAGAACGATTGGAACCAAACAGTTGTTTGGCACCATTGACTTCCATAGTAGAAAAAAAAAAAAAATACTATGGAAGTCAATGGTGCCAAAGTTCCAATCGTTCTTCAAAATATCTTCCTTTGTGTTCATCAGAAGAAAGAAACTCATACAGGTTTGCAACAACTAGAGGGTGAGTAAATGATGACAGAATTTTTGGATGGAGTATCCCTTTAAGTTGATGATTAATGAATTTCATTGCAGTGTTTTGAAACAGACTTTCAAATCATTTCAATCATTAAAAGTCTACGTAACAAAAGCTGCATGCTGTAAAAAGCATCACTGTAAACACCACACCGTAGACAAGCAAATGCAAATCCATGCAGGCATTAGTGCGTCTCCGTCAGAAACAAAATACAACTGAAAATGTCTTGGCTGTGCGTGTTTCTACACTTTGCTGTACCTACTGTTTTTCGGTTTTACCGTTTTGTGAAGGAGCAAATTCAAATGCCTGTAAAAATCTGCATGCAAAGAGCCAAATCTACTTTCCCAAAACTGAAGCCAAGCGAGGAGCTTCAAAAAGGAGCGAGGGCTAAGGGTACAAAAACAACACCACACACACACACAAAGTAAGTAAAGGGGAAACAAAGGAGAAAAAAAAGAGAGAGCGGAAACCTTTCCGAACAGTACCGTGACACTAATGCCCAGACTGCTGTCTATTTTGGACAGCTCAATGTCAAATAGATCTCCAGGCTGGAGGCTATTGACATCTGGGCTACTAGCACTTAAAGTCTCCGTGACGATGTTGGGAGAAACCCCCTGTAAACAGAGAAGAGCTGGGTAAATACAAGGCCGTGCACAGCCGTATTCATGCAAGGGTCAAAGGTTAATGGAGTTGACATGCACAACTGCATTGCATTTACATTCAGAAATGCAACTGGTCAGAAAGAGAGCGAGGGACGGTCACAAGCAGTTAGAACCTCTTTATTGGTATTTCACACATTTGCGTGGCTCTGAAGTGTAGCTATATACGAAGTATTAACCTTAAATGGTGATATTAGCTTTTAAGGGAACTTCCAAGAAATGTGGAACTGATATACCTGAATTTCAATACGTGAAACACTGTGTACTATCCAGGAGCGACAAGGGAAGTTTTGATCTAAGCAGCCTTTATGGCGATGATCGATAGAACATTTTGTCAGTCATCTGGTTGTGCATTTTTGCCCTGCCCACACTGAAATCTCATTAGTCCAAAACCCGGTTGCCATGTGGCTTTGAGTGGTTGTTAACACATTGATATGCATTTGCTAAATGGTTAATTACTAATCAAAAGTTTGGGGTCAGCAAGACATTTTTAAAGAAATTAATACTTTTCTTCAGAAAGGATGCTTTAAATTGATCAAACGAGACAGTGAGGACATTTGCAATGTTTCAAAAGATTTCCAATAAATGTTGTTCTTTTGAAATTTCGATTTATCGAAGAATCCTGGAAAGAATTATATTCAGCAGTGATAATAATACAAAATGTTACCTGAGCAGCAAGTCAGCATATTATAATGATTTCTGAAGGATCATGTGACACTGAAGACTTAAGTAATTCAAAAGACAAAAATAAATACAATTTTGAAATGTATTCAAAAAGAATACACTTTAAATTGTAATAATATTCCACAATATTACTGTTTTTACTGTTTTATATTTTTTAATCAAATATATGCAGTCTTGGTGACCATTTAAAAAATCTTGATGATCCCAAACTTAAGTACCTCTTTCAATGCAATGAATTTGGTAACATCTCTAACACGAGAACAACCAATAGTTTTAGGGACGTTTTCCTTAGCAAGTGAGTGGCACTTGATGATTTCACTTGATGATGAAACATGATGATTTCATTGATTTAAACCTGTCAAACGGCCATGGTTAGAACATGGTGAAAATGTGAAAATTTGAGATTTTCAAACATATATGTTCTGCATTTGATTAAGTGAAAATCCGCTGGCATGTAGGGAACTCCAAGGAGGGATGCAATGAGTGAGCGAGAACTGTCCTATTATTAAACAAAAAAAGCAATTTAATATTTGTTGTGAGGTTTAAACACTGAAGTAACATCTTAAAAAGCACACGTCAAAGTTCATATCAAACAGATGCTGACTAGAATCTCGATAGGAAACCTTGAGGGCTGAGTCAAAGTTCATTCAAATCACTACAGAGACTGATTCTACCTTTTTAGTCTTTTGTTTCTCTTGGCTACTTGAGAGTGTGTCTTCATCCATGTCAGAATCCCCTCTGTCTGAGTATTCCAGCTCTTTAGGAACATCTGGCACTTTAGGTTTTCTGGTTTTAGGGGGCAAAGCTGGTGGAGTAGCTTCAACAGAGGGTTTACTGTCAGCTGTCAGTGACTGCACTGCCACGGGACCCTCGGTGGGAATGTTGCGTTGGAATCCATTGAGGTTTGCTTGCAGGAGGCCGGCGCTCTCTGTCCTGGAGTCCTGCGAACTGACGCTACCCTGTCGAACGGACTGAGGCGGAGACGTTTTGCTGGAGATAAGAGGCGGGCTGGGGGAGGGTGTATGATCTTCAGAGGAAGAATCGACATCATCTTCCTGATTTTGAGTGGCTGATTTAAAGTGATGGATTCCTGAATGAGAGTCTAACAGAAGGGAAAAAGAGGCTTGCTTATGGTACTGTCATCAAGCCTTCAGAAAAGCCTTTTCTCAGATTGATTCTGGTGAAATGCTACATTTATATTCGTTCTTCCATAATGTCCACACGCATCCATTACCTGGAAACAGTCTCTCTTTAGGTTGAGAGACCACCAGTGTGACATCATCGGGGGTGCTCTGCAGAATCTCCACCACAGTGTCATGTGATAGGTCTTCCAGACTGACATCATTCACGCTCAACAGCCTGTCACCTGCAGGAAAAGACAAAAATGTGGAGTTGACAACCTTACACTGAACAAATAAAAATGTTCTATCGATCATCGCCATAAAGGCTGCTTAGATCAAAACTTCACTTGTCGCTCCTGGATAGTACACAGTGTTTCACATATTGAAATTCAGGTATATCAGTTCCACATTTCTTGGAAGTTCCCTTAAAAGGACTAAAATGTGATGCTTTCAATCAGAAAATTCAAACTACTTCTAAATATAGAAACAAGATCACTCCTCTTTCCACTTTGATACCTGGTTTCAGACAGCCGTTGATATCTGCTGGTCCCCCCGGTGTGATGGAGCTGATGAGGGAGCCCAGGTCCTGACGGCCAGAATTCTCTCCACCTACGACCTGAAAGCCTGGTGAGCGACACAAACACACACTTCATTCTACTATGTCTCACAGACTACAAAAGAAAAAAAAAAAAAAAAAAAAAGAGAGGCAGCGTGTTCCGGCGTGTCAGTGGCGCGTAATTCAGATGCTATTTTAAGGGCGCATGCTTGGCCATAATGTAGCGTGTGCACAATGCGCATACACTTTGCTTCTCTCATACACACAGACGCAGCCGTTCCAATTTTTGCAAACCATACATAATTACAAGGAAAAATATTACCACACGAGGGAAATCATTGTGGCGTCCATGAAGATTTGAAAAAATAGGCATAAATCTAGCTTACACATTTACCCAAATTATGATACCCCTGTTTAACTGAAGCTAATTGGGTTTCTCCCATCCCCATACAATGTCACTTCTCTGTCTTTTATGGCCCTGTCGAGAACGTCTCTCTCCTCGGCTGTGAACCGCTCCTGGAGTGCGCCTGGCAAATCCGCCATTATAATAGCAATCCGCCACGGAACAAGCGCGCCTGCTTTTAAATAGAATGTGAGATGACGCTCTGATTGGTTTATTGCACGTTACGCCCAAACCACACCTATGAGTAATGTAGCTACTTCAGACCAACCTATTTTACATTTGCGTCCTGAAGATCCGCCCACAAAGTTACTTGCGTTTCCCGTTTGATACTTGCGTTTCAGATCGTTAAAATAGAGCCCTTTATGCATTTCTCTTATCAGTGATAGACAACCTCTCATTCAGGCTAAATCCTGATAAGATATTTCAGTGCAAGTCCCCATCTGAGGTGGATGTAAAACAGCACATTTCCCTCCCGGAATGGGATTCATTAATCACTGTGTGAGAGGTGAGGACTGCCAGACCTCTGCACTCTATCACACTATAGTCGTGTGTGTGTGTGTGTGTGTGTGTGTGTGTGGGGTCTGGTAAACCCTACATTATGGGGACAAAATGTACCCACAAAGATGGCAATATCTAAAATGCTTGTCCTTGTGGGGACATATTTTGGTCCCCATGAGGAAAACCACTTATAAATCATACAGACTGATGTTTTTTAAAAATGTACAAATGTGCAGAACATTTTCTGTAATGTGTAAGTTTAGGGTAAGAGGATAGAATACACAGTTTGTACAGTATAAAATGATTATGTCTATGAAAAGTCTTCATAAAACATGAAACCTCAATGTGTGTGCGTGTGTGTGTGTGTGTGTGTGTGTGTGTGTGTGTGTGTGTGCGTGTGTGTGTGTGTGTGTGTGTGCGCGTGTGTCTGTCTGTGTGTGTGTGAGATTTAGCAGCATTTCTGTGTCAAAGGAGCTCCATTCTGACTGGATGTGTGAACCCCTCTCACTCACCCAGTCCATACTTGACGTCTTTCTTCAGATTTACGGTCTGTATCTCTCGCTCTGGGGAGGGTAAGGCATGCACCTTCTTCTTCAGGGAGTCTGTAGGTGGGAAATAACAGAGGGGGAAGAGGTTTAGGTTTTAAAACAGCGTGTGTCCATTTACACACAAACACACTTTGAGAACTAACAACCAGTGTTATTAAGGTTAGTTCAGAGAGAACAATCAAAAAGACCTATTCACAACTGTACATTTTCTAAATAAAAAACATATATAAATACAAACATATAAAATTGAGCATTCCGCAACAGTCTCTATTTTATATATACATATACTGTATGTAACAAGTGTTCATTGTATATAAAGTATCAAAAAGCTAAGTATAAAAAGTCTTAAATGCATGCACAGCTTTCCATAAGCTGGGCTAATCTTTCATAACTAGGGTCTTGGTGCTAAGGGACAACATTATGTTTGGCCCAACTCTGATGTGCTATACTAACAGCCGTGGCCAGCAACTCATACTCGAGGATGAGGAAGATTAGCCGACACTACGGCCATATATCAGAGCTGCTAAAAACACGCGGCTTAGCGAAACAGTGCATCTGAGCCAGAGAAAGACGGCAACAAAACTTGAGCCAAGTGTGTGCGAGAGAGGAAAGTGCATAACAAAAGATGTTCTCCATGCCATGTAAAACACCAGAGAAAACAGCAATCCAGAGCATGTTGGATTTGGCAAGTTCTCATCAGACTTTGGGATTCTAAACTCTGATTGAACAGACGCCGTTGTCAATGTGTGGCAAACTAATGTTATTATTGACATTCAAATCGGGACTGTTTTCATTCGGTAAAAGTTCACGGCAATGTAAGCAGATGTTTGTGTTTCAGGGCCAGAGAGGACATGACATTTCCTAGCAGCTTTCAGGACTTACTAAATTTGACCATTGAAAAGAAACAGATTACAGGCAGGAAAAAAAACTACATAGAGCTGTGCTGTGCTCCACAAAGCTAAACGAAACACAGATTTTATATCGTACCAGTGATTCCTATGGAGGCGGCCGGAGTCGAGGGCACTCCCGAGCTGTGCATGCTCACACCTGCGGAATATTAAAAACAGGTCAAGGTACTAGACCGTCATAACTACATAATTAAATACATGTATTCAAGGGGATGTATTTTGTATTATGTGACACTAAAGACTGGAGTAATGATGCTGAAAATTCAACTTTGCATCACAGGAATAAATTACATTTTAAAATGTATTAAAATAGAAAACAGTTATTTTAAACAGTTATAATATTTTATAATATTACTGTTTCTGGTGAGCATAAGAGACTTCTTTCAAAAACATTTGAAAAAATAAGCTTGCATTGCCTAGTAGTGTAGCTACAATGCAACACAGTAATGCTAATTAATTATTATAACTATTAATAAAATAAAGTGCTTATTGAAGATTGGTGTCTTATATTGTCATTTAAAAACAATAATAATGATTTTATCATGGTTAAAGATAACACGAAATAGTCTTAGCATTTTACATTCATGTGTTTTCACTGGGAATTGATTGAATCATGGAGTTACATGGCATAATGGAGAGGTTGAAGAGTTTTGTATGTCCCCCAAAAAGGAAAATTTCTTTCTTTGGATTATTGTGCACCAAATTGTCTTTGCACAATAGAACCAGGAACATGCATGAAGAAAGTAAATAGGGTGAACTTTGCTGTCATGTTGCCCAAAATCAATTATTTGCCATGGTAAAATCCCTTTTTTATATAAAGGCTCGCATTATTCTCTGACATGATATATAATGATGAATGTAAAAGCACATCAATTTAGACTGTAATCTCTTTATGGCATCTATTCTACATGCGGAGGAAGATGTTGAGAGGATTTGGGCTGCTGCTCTCTCTGATCTGACAGCGGATGACGGGATGAAATGGAGAGGTAAAATGAAAAGATCAGTGAGGGAACCGAGGGAGAGAGCTGTTAAAAAGATAAAACGAAAGAGGCAGACAGCCTCTGACTCCACAGAGAGACGCAGAGAGAAAAAAATTCCACCCACTATCCTGACAGACCATCAGAAGAGAGACTACAAAGTAAGGAAGGGAGAGATGGCGAAATAAAAGTTCAAAAGCAGAAAGACATGTTCTTTGAGGGTGATGAGCCATTTTCCAGGCAGGTGCAAGTGGAGATAAGAGAGAAGCAACTGGTCGTGTCTCATTGTCCTCACCTACGACATACGCCTGTCCCATGTCCTCACAGGAGGAAGAGTCAGACTCTTTCTTCAAGCTTTTGGGGCTCCAGCGGGGACTGCCATCGACCGTGGAGCTGAACAAACTGGGAATAAAGTAAAAGAAAATCAGTGCAAAGGCAATTACATCCAATGGAATAAATGCAGTTATTTTCATTTTCTGATCAATTCATAATATCGCCAGAGAGTGAAACTGCATATGATATTTATAAAATGAAATTACACACACGTTACAGTCATAAAGATGTACGTGATCACAATCACCTAAATCAAGACTTCACCCACGAGAGCACTGTTCCTCTGAGCACGCATTACACCACTGAGTGTAAAATATTACAATTATCTTCACAGGACTATAAAACTGTTGCAAACATGTGCGAACAGGGTTTTAAGAATATCAGTCTCACAGGCACAGAGACTGTCTGTCTCCCTTGAGAGCTGATTAATGCTGTTGGCCCCAGGCAGCTCCGCGGCAAGCTGACACAGCAACACACAAATTCAGAAAAGGAGAGTGCGACAGGCGGAAAGCCATTCGGAAAAAAACTGCAGATGAGCAGGAGTGTGAGACGGGTATAACAAACTAAAAGAAGCAGAGAAGGAGAGTGAGACGAGTATAAAGACGTAAGATAAACCACAGAAGGCAAGGAAAATGACACTGTTTTGAGACATGACAAACTAGAGCAGATTAGGAGAGTGAGACAGGTGTAAAGACATTGTAAATTGAGTAAAAAATGGTGGGTGAGATGAGTTATCTATTAGACTTTACAAATCAAATTGTACAAGATTAGGTGAGTGAGACAGGAGTAAAGACATTATTCACAAGACAACTACAATTGATCAGCAGAATGAGAAGGGTGTAAAGATATCATAAAACAAAGCTAGAGAGTGAGACGGGTGTAAAACACTGTAAAGCAAAAACACAGCAGAAGAGGAGAGTGAGACAGGTGTGAGGCAATAAGACAAACTGAATCATATCAGGAGAGTGAGACGGGTACAACGACATCAAAAAACAATCTTCAGCAGAGAGTGAGAGTGAGACAGGTGCAAAAACCTTTTCAGATAAACTACAGGAGAGTCAGACAAGTGTAAAGAAGTTACAAGACAAACTACAAACAAGCAGGAGAAGGAGACTGGTGTAAAGATATAACTGCCAAACAGGAGAGCGATACGAGTGTGAAGACATAAGCAGGAGATTGAGAAAGTTTTAAAAGACATAAGAGAAACCACGTCAGATCTAGAGAGCAAGGCGGGTATAAAGGTATTGTAAAAAAAAAAAAAAAAAAAAAAAAATATATATATATATACTGTGTTTCCGCTACATTCATTCTGCCGTGGCGGGCTGCCACACCTAAAACCATCCCGCCATGGCTGCAGCTTCTCAGTGAGGTCCGACTCCGATATTGTGCATACTATAGTGTTATTGTTAAGCTAAAGGCATAAAAAACATTTTAAAGCACCATAAAGTTTCCGCACTATATTACAAGACTTCTGAAGTCATTCAATAGCATAATGTGAGGTAAAAAGGAATATTTAAGTCGTTAAGTTAAAGATAATGGAAACTTTAGGTTACTTACGTAACCCCGGTTCTCTGATAACATGAGTGAGGTATCTCACTATGGGAAACGCCTCTGGCGTGACAGATCTGGAAGTACCAATCACACCACGTCTGTCAGTTGACAGACCAATCACGACAGTGATGCAGGAGTCCCACCTCCCTCATATATACCGCTGCCTGTGGTCCCTACTTCGTTCTCTGCATATCTCTTCTCCGTGCACTGCAAGGAGGGACGTGTGGTGAGATACCTCACTCATGTTATCAGAGAACCAGGGTTACGCAAGTAACCTAAAGTTCTCTTTCAAACATTCGCTCGGTATCTCACTATGGGATATAGACAACTCCCGTATTGCAGATATGCTTTCCGAAGCAGGCATGTCAACCAACTCGTGATGTATGCGACATAAACACTCCACAATGAGTTTTTTTACACACTTAAGACGGAATGGGCCAGTGATGGCTCAGTGACATCCAGTCTATAAAATCGGACAAATGTGTGAGGCGAAGCCCAACTTGCTGCTGCACATATGTCCTGAACTGAAACGCCCTTAAACAGTGCCCATGAGGTAGCCAAACCTCTGGTAGAATGAGCCCTCAGCCCTTCCGGAGGACAAAGACCCATGCCATTATAACCTAATATAATAGCTTCCACTACCCAGTGGGACAGGCGCTGTCGCGAAATAGGTTTCCCTTTATGAGAATCAGGTGGATTCGTTTCCAACAGACGAGCGATAGCCTCGTCGTCATCGTCATCCTCCTCTCTTATATCCGTAAAGGATCCAAAGAGGGGAGGTAGTTGGGGGGAGACTTCGTCCATAAATTCACCCCAGCTGCATGACGCAGCGGGCTGTTTAGTCTCCTCCGCGGGCGGTGGAGAAAAGCAGGGATCTCCCTTGTTAGTGGCCGCGACTCGCACTCTTCTCTCTAGCACCCTCGACGGGAAGAGAGAACAGTGAGGACAGCCCTCGGGGTTAGCGAGGGCTGCCTGAGCGTGTCTAACCCCCAGGCATGCAATGCACAGAGGATGAGGATCCTTGCCTGAAATCATTGAACCGCACGCACACGGACGTGAAGTTTCCGCTTTCGGGCCGCCGCTTGCAGAACTAGCAGATGCCATACTAATTACCGTATCCAAGTTCACCACAACGTGCCACTCAAAAACAAGGAATATCTAAGAGAATTCGCCGTAACGCGTTAATTCTCGTAGTATATAAGAATCAATAAAAAAAAAAATCACCGTTACAGTGGAAAAAGACCCGCTAACAAAACAGCTACGTTCGGCGACGTACCTTGACGGCTCGTCTTAGAACAGTTAAACAACTATTTTGAAGACAGGTCCTACTGAAAGATAGCTTCCAATTTTGATCTTCACGGGGGAAGTAGGGACCACAGGCAGCGGTATATATGAGGGAGGCGGGACTGCTGCATCACTGTCGTGATTGGTCTGTCAACTAACAGACGTGGTGTGATTGGTACTTCCAGATCTGTCACGCCCAGAGGCGTTTCCCATAGTGAGATACCGAGCGAATGTTTGAAAGAGAACTAATCTCTCCTCAGTCATTCTCCATTCAGCATTCAAACAGCGCGTCGCGTCCGGTTACGACAGTAACACGATGACACTCTCTTCAAGATCAATGTTCCCATTTTTATACTTTAGTTTAGTCTATAGTTTGCATAAAATGACTTTATCTTCCTGGAGTTTATAGCGCTTTCTAAATCATATTCCTTTCTCCCGGGTGTCTGTTAGATGAACGTTACAGCACTGGAGTAGAGAGCGCTATGAATTGTTCTTCATGCGCACTGAAACTGAAATTTAAAACTGTTAAAAGAAAAGGCTCATATAATACATTAAGCATAGATGGATATAATCTCTTCGCTTTGTGCTTTGAACTTTTCAATGCGAAGCGCTGCGTGCTGTGACTAGTGATGTGTCGTTCATGAACGATTCGTCAGTCCCATAGAGGCTATGCTGTCAGTACCGGAAAGAGTAATGATTAGTTCATCTTTCAAGTCTCGAGTTCGGCCGGGTTCGAGTCTTTCGTTCTTCCTGTCAGTCCCATAGAGACTATGCTGTCTGTACCGGAAAGAGTAATGATTAGTTCATTTTCTGAGTCTTCGGGTTCTTTTGTCACGTGACTAGTCACCGTTTTGAATAGCCTACTAATTCTCAACCTTTTTACAAACAAGCACATAGTTAATGTATAATATAATAGTAGTTAATTAATGTATAATATATAATAAAACACACCACAGATGCACAAGAAACATTTAGAAAAGAGACGAACTGGGACAATAATAAGATGGAACTTTTATTTTTCAGATAATGTTTATTTCACATATTTTGTATTTTAATTCCTAAATATAAAACAATATACAATTCAGACGCAGTCAATAATACGAATCTAATGTGTTGTATTTGATGCGAAATACCAGCGGTCACGTGACAAAAGAACGAAAGACTCAAACCCGAAGACTCTTTCCAGTACTGACAGCATAGCCTCTATGGGACTGACAGGAAGAAGGCAAGACTCGGACCCGGCCGAACCCGAACTCGAAAGATGAACTAATCATTACTCTTTCCGGCCCTGCTGTATCACACACGGCACGGCCCAGCAGACAGCACAGATCAGAGTCAGACACTGACGAGTCGACAACGTCTCGAGACACGAAAGGAGGAGAACAAACCTGATAAATATGAAGTTGCAAAGGAAAGAACATCTCGGATCAGGAGGTGAGGTGAACTAACAGAATCAGACTGCAATAGCCTGAACTTAAGACCCAACAACTAATCAATTAATAAAAATTTTGGTTTCTTATAATTTGGCTTTGGCTGCATTACCCTATAGTTTATTTTTATTATTTTTTACAAATTGAATCAACATTTTCATAAGTACTAGATGTGTTGGGATATTTAACATGCCATTTTAATTATATTATGCTGAAATTAATGAAATGAACGAAATGACTCGAAAAAAGATTCGTTCATTTTGCTGAACGAGACTCAAAGATCCGAGTCAGTAAAATGATCCGAACTTCCCACTACTAGCTGTGACTTCACGTTGCTTCAAGTGCATCATTCTGCGCACGGATGCGCATAATCGCTTTGCCGCTAATGTTATAATGCTATGGGAATATCACTCATGGGCCACGCCCCCTCCCCCTGGCGAAATGGGCCTGCCACCACGGCTGGAAAAAATCCTAGAGGAAGCACTGTATATATATATAGAGAGAGAAGGAGAGTGAGACGGGTATAAAGGAATTAAAAGGCACACAATGCTAATCAAGAGGGTAACAAAGGTGTGAAACATTATAAAACAAACTGCAACTAAGCAAAAGAACCGGAGAGTGAGACGGGATACAAAAACATTGTAAAATGGGTGTAAGATGAGTTATCCTCTATTAGACATTACATAAATTGTACATGAGTAGGAGAGTGAGACAGGTGTACAGAGACATTATTTTCAAGACAAGTTACAATTGATCAGGAGAAGGAGACGGGTGTAAAAACAAAGCATAGCAAAGCAGTAGACATCATCAGACCAACTGCAGGTGAGCGAGATGAGTGTAAAAACATTAAACGATCTATGAGACCGCCGGTGAACAAGACAATCATTTGTTTTGTAAATATATGTTTGCATGTGTCGCTCACCTTTCCTGCTGTCTGGCGACAGAGATGGAGTCCGTGTCGGAGCTTGCACGCTGGTGTGATGATGCAAGCACTTGTGATCGGGCCATGCCGCTCTGTGATTGGCTACTGAAAGGCATCATCCTGTGCTCTGGCGACTCGGGCAGCTGACCCAGGTTATGATGGGAACGACTCATCATCCTGGGGTTGGAGCTGCTGAACCCCGGATGGGGCAGTTCTGATGGGACAGAGACCCGACCCGATAAACTCTTGCTGACGGACATCTCAGAGTAGGACATCCTCTTGTAGAGGTCGGGGTCAGTGCTGGGGGAAAGACTAACTGCACCCATCCCATCAGAGTACTGCAGACTGCTCAGAGGAGAATTCTCTGCAGGGAAGAAACAACAGAAGATGGTAAAGAACATGCAGAGTGCAACAGTTAAAGCCATGCTTCAGCTTGCATGCCATTTTTGGCTTCTACGCAGCCAAGAAAGCTTCTACATTATGGCTTGTATTGATCCTATAGTTTATTTTCAACCGTGAGTTTAATGCCAGTCCTTGAAGAGCAAATTGAGGAGGATGGGCCATTTGGAACACTTCCTTATTTTCCAAAGGTCTCTTATTTCAAATGAACTTTTCCTTGCTATTTTCTCGTTTTGTTTAATAATTAGGAGTTCAACCCTAAAAGTCTGCCTAAAGTTGTTTTCTTTTGAATGCAAATATTTCAGAACACCAGAAGTAAATATTGAAATAAATATCAGAAATCATCTTGTTACAGTGTTTAAAATGACGCGGTCGTCTTCTAAATTCTAAAACAGAAAAGGATTTGTTTAATATCATAAAAGTAAAAGGTTAGGGTTGGTAAGATTTTTTAGTTATTGTTTTTTTTTTTGAAAGATCAATTTAATGCCTTCTTGCTGAATACAAGTATTTAATCAACTAAAAATAAATAAATATTACTGACCAGAACTATACTGAGTACCACACAAAAATATAATTAAGAAATCAATCATCAATTTATTAATCAAAAACAGAAATGATTAAAATCACAAAAATATAATAATAAATCACAAAATCATGTTTAAAAAGGTAAATAAATAATAACATTTGACTAAATTGAATACACATAAAAGCAAATAAATCGTTTAAAAAAGCACTCGCCATTTGCTTTTCTTAATCCATTTGCCAATAGAGTTAAAAATGCATCCAATGAATGCATCAACTGAACTACATACACGATCATTTATTCATTTTATAAAATGTGTGTGGAAACTATGGAATATTTCCCTTTCTTGCAGACAAATAAACAATTTGAATCTATATTTACAATAGTTATGCTGTATTTTTGCTCTTTTACAGCTACAAAAAGAGTATTAAATAAAAAATTAAATAAATGTTTGCTTTCTGCTTCCATTTTTGTTCGCTCTTTCCTTCTTTCTCACCCAGGTCCTGCAGTTCTTGGTTGTTCTGTCTGGCTTTCATTTGCAGGTGGAATTTGTACTGGGCCGAGCACTGTTGCAGCAGATACTGGCAGGTCTTCTGACTGTCTGTCTGAAACAGATGTTTGATCCCGTCCGAAGTGTTCTGCAAGCAAATCTTCTTTTTCTGCCATAGAGAAATACATGAACGCACCAAATAAATGATTCCATGTCAAACAGCCTAAAGCTGAACTTCTTTAGCTTTTCTTCTGGGAACTCCAACACGGCTGTGTGATTTCCACCAAACGTACACATGCACATTTAAACATCTTACCGTGAAAGAGATCTTCTTGGTATCCCTCCAGGGGAACCTTAGCACAGGGGTTCGATTTCCATTCAGGACCTCGAAGATGAGGACACCCTTCGAGTAAATGCCCAGCATGATGCCCGTCAGGGATCTCTTCTCAGGAAGCACACGATGGAAGTGAACTCCATTTTCCGGCAGTCTCTGGCACACCTTTAAATTGGAGAGAAATGATGAGACGATCTAATCACAAGCAGACTACAACAACAGCTTTTAGGAAAAGAAATCGAGCACAATCAAAACAAGTCAGTTTATTCACAATTATGGACTTGACTGTACTTATCTCGTAAAAAAAAAACTAAAAACAATTCATGTCTGTGAATGAGTATAACCAGGCTCCAAGAACAACTTTTGGTCTGGCTGTAATCAAAAGTATTTGAGGGAAAACAGATTGCAGCAATCTATGTTTATTCCAGTCAATTACAGAAGTTTGGCCAATCAGGAAGCTCTGCCTAGAATCACTCTGCAGAACTGATGAGTTTCATTTAGTTCCTGACCTTGAGGAACTCCAGCTCGGCCTCCTGCTCTGAAGCGTTGAAGTACGAGCTGTGGAGTTTGGGTAGCTCTTCTTTAACGGTGGTCTGATCGATCTTGTCCAGAACCGAAGCGGGGAGGTAGTGTTCCGACCGGAAATATGTCTTTCCGTGGAGCTGATGGAACATGAAGGAGAAAACATATAATGAACACTCTTAAATATAAAGGTTTCAAAAGGGGGGGGTTCAGGGCGATGCAATAGAAGAACCATTTTTTCCTGAAAAAACTTTTCCACTATAAATAACCATTCATGCAATGGAAAGGTTCCAAAGATTCTTCATGGAACCATTGATGCCAATAAAGAATCTTTATTTTTGAGAGTTAATATAATGTTCAGATGGTCAAAACAATCTCTGCTTTAAAATCTTATTTAAGATTCCTGTTTTAAATCACATTTTTTGTTATAAAACACTTGAGTAGTACAACTGGAATATGGAGAGTTAGATAAATAAATAACTATGGTAAGGAGGTTTTGAGTTGGTCACAACAATCTCTCAAAAAACACTGATGTACTCAAAAGTTACATTGAAATTTTCAAACATCTTGTGAGCAAAACTTCTCTATTTTTCCCCATATGTCATTTGTACCTCCGTCTGATAGTCCCCAAACTCCGCCTGCAGTGCCAAGGACGCCAAGATCATGGAATTTTCCAGGTCACAGCGTACCCGCTCCTCTAGGATATCCTTCCGCAGCTGCAAGTAGTACTGGTGCTTCGTCATCGTGTGTCTATAAAAAAAAAAAATAGCTTGATTAATTTGGCTTTACTGGATAATACATTTATTGATGCAGAACCAATCAAAAGATCGGGGTCAGTAAGAACGTTTTTAAATAAATTATTACTTTTATTCAGCAAGCATACATTAAATAGAACATGTATTAAAATTCAATATAGTATTTTAAATGGTAATAATTCACAATATTTACTGTTTATTTGATCAAATAAATCATAATAGTCATAATGTTTTGGCTTGTCAGTGTGTGTGTGTGTGTGTGTGTGTGTGTGTGTGTGTGTGTGTGTGTGTGTGTGTGTATATATAAAGATGAAAAAATATGTTTTTGAGACCCAATGTAATTAGCTTTATATTTCCTTTGTAGTGGGCAGAACGTGAGGAACGTGGCACCACATTCATTTCTGGGGTTGCAAAAATAAAATGAAAATAAGAGGAAAAAGCATTTGGCTTTCTAGATTCATTTCTGATAGTACAGACTGCATGCTTTATTTTGCAATTCATAAAATAGCTAACAAGTTACAATATTTTGGAGCCTGATTGCAGTTGCTGTCTGAGCTCTTACTGTATCAGACTGACATCATCCTGAAAGAACTTGATACGCAGAAACAGATTAAAATTGACATCCGTTTTCTTTTTCTTAGGGTCATCCTTCCAACCATCAGGTGCCACCTTTGAAAGTTTGGAGTCAGGTTCGACGAAGTAGAACTCGTCATCTAAAAAAAGGAAAAAGAAAATGAGAAAAACAAACAGATTATGCTAAAAGTGTTCAATGCAGCATAACAAGCAAAAGCCTTTGGCTTGGGAGGCATGAGTCACCGGACTTAATGAACCATCTGTGGACACAAACCACCCGTGTCCATTAGAGCTGTAACTAGAGGAGTCATGCAGGGGCAGCGTGTCAGGAAGACAACAACAGAATTATTTATTCTGATGTATTTACACACTTCATAATCAAATAACTCTGTTCACCTGAACATATACCAATAACATAAGCTGTCCTGTTGACATTACAGGAAAAAATCTACTAAAATATCACTTTAAATGTAATGCTGCAGGATTGATTATATATATATATATATATATATATATATATATATATATATATATATAAATGCAGCATGGTGCTTTCATATAGACTCAACAAAAACCGAGGAATACACAAAACTGTGAAAGATATTGCATTTCTCACAAACGAAACCAAAGACATTTCTTCTCTACAAAGTTTTAGACAGAAAGGTATACAAGAAATGAATGGAGGCAGAAAGGTAGGGAAAGGAATTTTGATGCATTTAATAACATTTTTTAAAAATGATGCACCTTTAAGGTAGGCGAGGCTAAAGAGATGGTGCTCCACCAGTCCAATGTGAGCTACAACCATGTCCAAAACGTCCTTACAGACCGCCTTCACATCGCAACACAGCTCCAACTTCTGACCGTTCAGTAAGACCACCCCCACTTTTCTCAGACTCTCCTCCTTTGACTTGTTCTGTCAAAACATTCAAAAATGATAAATGCATGCATATATACATTTATACATGTAGCAGCAAAAATCAAAGCAGTTTCACTGTCTTACCATTATGGACGAAGGCACGCTTAAAACCACAGATGGCTCACTGCTCATCCTCACAAACTCGGGGCCAAACAGATTCTACGACACAAACATTTGTTTTTCAAACGTCCCACCTTAAGACCTTAAGTTGAACAAAGCAAAGTGATTGTGCTTTCAAATACGCACATACGCAGTGTATCTGAAGTCAAATTGAATTATTTCGTGTTTGCACCATTCACACTATAACTTGCATAATCTGAATTTTATTGACCTTGATTTCTTCAACTTTGTATAAAACTTTAATTAGATAAATATGAACTCAGTTGAGCATGATCACTCCATGCCTGTTATAGTGTGAATGCTGCAAAGCTAAAGTGAACTCAATGTGAATTCAGATGAACTGGATTATGTTATCCTATTCACAAAGCTATATGCATCAAGTAAATCTGAAATGAATTTGCTTTAAGCATATTTAATCAAATACTGTTAATTCTGTAACTTGCATGAACTGTTCAGTTGACCTTGATTTCTTTACCTTTGCAGTATTCATGCTAAAACCAGATAAATTAATAAGAATGTATCTAACGTTCTTATTTTTTATTAGATAATAAGAATGTTATTTGTTCACAAAGGTTGTGGTGTGAACGACATGAAGCAAAAGTAAAGTCAATCTTAATCCAGATTAACTGGATCACGACATTTTTGGATTATTCACAATGTAAAATGAATGAAGTGAATTCAATTACAGCATCTTTCGTCATTAAAAATAACTTGTACATTGTGAATTACTTTAGATTTGCGTGGATGGAGGCCGGTCTCCAAATGACTGCTATGAAGGGGCTCCGCCAGGTCCAGTATGGAGGTGCGCGGGTCTTCGCCGGGGTAGATGGAGGCTCTAGACAGCCGGGCCTGGAGCCTGTGCAATTCTTCCTGACGCTGGATCAGAAGTTCTGTGCCCAATAGCTCATCCTGACCCGCCTCAAAAAGTCTGGACACAAGGCCAAACCAGGATGAAATCATTCTGCTTATATAAACTTATACATATATTCTATACACACCGATATCTGATCAAAATCATTATATCTATGAAAAGTCCTCATAAAACATGGAAACCCAACGCGCGCGTGTGTGCGTGTTTATTTATGGAATTATAATATCAGCACATTTCAATTTCCAAATCAGAACAAGTTTTAAAAAGGAATCCTTTCGAATTGAAGATAATAGGATGGATAAGACAACTAAGACTGTTAGTTAAATGAGTGTGAAGCCTTATCCGAGCACACTTGCATGCCATCCAATGGCAGACCCAGCTGGTTGCCATGGGTGACCTATGGTGGGGCTCTGAGCCCTGGGCATCCTCAGGGAATCAATTACTGAACACTGCCCAAAACCTGCTCTACACAACAGCAGCACCTGGCAACCATCGCCAACCGCCAACATCTACTTCAGGGAAGAACAGTGGTGGGTATAGTTCATCTGCTTAACCAGCAGGGGGAGGAGTAGAATCACTGCCTCAATGAGAAACACGTAGATGGAAGTATTTACGGTATTTACACTGACTTTTGGCGGTTTGCCTGGGATAATAAGGATAAAATGCAACTAAAGCTGCTGGAAGATCACTGGAAAAGCTGTTAATAGGCAGAGAACAAGGGAAAACAGTGGGATATCAAAGTGCAAAGTATCTAACGTAGATGGGCCTTACGATTATGACAGTGATGCCGTATTTAAATGCTCACGCCTTCACTGCCAGAAAATCACTCCTTTTTAAAACAAGCAGCACACTTGCAGACACACATTTGAAGTTATATTAGTGAGCCAGACGCAAAGATTTCCATATTAAGACAATAATATGTATTGCGTACTTAATCTTACGGAAACCTGTTGACATTCCTAGATTTAATGTAATGCATTATGTGGCTGATTTATGAGCCTTTCAAATTGTGAGAGCAACTTAAAATGTGCTCAAAAGTCAGTTTATATTTGTGTGTGGACAATTTCAAAACTTTATGGCTTGAACACACTTTTAACTTGCCATTGAACACACTATACACATGATGACACAAAGACGTGTTTGTTTACATAAAGCGAATTGCAAAACTAAACTTGTTTCAAAAAGTGAGGGAAAATATGAACATCACATATCTGGGGGTGTCCCCATAGGGAGGTTTTGTGATGTTTAGATCATTTCTGGGGACAATTTTGGTAACTGAAGCCACACACACAAACACACACACACACACACACACACAGTGCTGCAGTTCTTGTAACCAGCGCTAAACTTGAACAGGATGAGAGGAAATGAACTCAGGAAGGGTTTAGATTATCATTAACTTGGGCCTGGGTCCACAACCACAAAAGAACTCAAGAAGGGGTCAGTACAGATGATTGATCAACACAAACATCAGAGAGAAAAAGAGAGAGAGAATACCTGTGTCTCTGTGCACTGCTGAGCGAAACGGCGTCATGCTCTGTGAGGCCGACCTGAGAGCTGAACCGCCTCAAATCTTCTGGCTTCTTAGCTGTTTGTGTACAGAAAGTTGTGAAACTAATGCATGTGAGGTATGTGCCTTGCACGGTGCAGTAATATGCAAATCAAAACATTTTTTATGTCCCCTAAATGAACCGCAGGGCCATCAATGAGTTGATTCAAATTACATCCACCCACATTCATCTTAACTGTTGAAATGCTCACAGTGCTACAAGATGTGATGACTCACACTGCATTCATAACTATGGTCATATGGCCCAGATGATCTTATGGATAAACATCATGGATATGTTGAACAAGAAAAAATTCATCTTATTTTGGTATTTTTAACATTGTAACATTCATTAAGGTCCTTACTGTAATGCAGAAAAAAAATATCATAAAGCAATACAATATACATAAAGCAATAATTATACATTTTATATAAAATTATATACTAATACACATATATATATATATTAGGGCTGTCAAACGATTAAAATATTTAATTGCGATTAATCGCATTAATGTCATAGTTAACTCGCGATTAATCGCAATTATTTTTTATCTATTCTAAATGTCTCTTGATTTTCTTTTTGTCCCATTATTTTTTCTCATTTTAATGCTCTCAACATGGAAAAGTGGATCGGCTTGTTTTGTGCAAATGTTTTTTATTGAAAACAACATTGACATATACTGTGTTCAATTTCACACTAACATTCTCACTTGGAGCAAATAATCTCTCAATGTAACACTGTCCATTAATAAAAGGGTGAAAGAAATACTGACGAGGTCCTGATATTGACGAGGGGGCGGAGAATTCGCATCAGCTGTGTGTGTGTGTGTGTGTGTGTGCTTGGCCATCAAGTGGTATTTCAGACTGGATGCGCTGCGATGATGATAGCTCAGTTCACAACGACAAAACACACAGATCACTTTGGTCTTGTCCATGGAACCATTTGGCAACTTTTTAAAAGTAAACTTTCCATTCAGAATCTTATTGGCATCCATTTCGCCGTCTCGCGCTCGTCATCCACTCAAAGCGCAACGTTAACCAACTATTTGGCCGGTTTGCAAGCCCAAACAAGTGTGTGCGGCGAGCCTGTTGTTTTGTTTCCGGTCTAGCTAGATCCGCTTGCGCTTTGGTCGACGAAGCAACAAAACGTCCTCGCATGGCGCAAGCCATTGAAATGAATGGCTTTCATAGCGCAGCGCCGCGCATGCCGCGTCCTGTTGTAACAGCATGTGAAAAAAAACGACAAAGTTTGCAAGGCCAAAAAGAGCGTTAATCGGGCGATAAAAAAAATTGACGCCGTTAAAATGAGTTTGCGTTAACGCCGTTAATAACGCATTTAACTGACAGCCCTAATATATATATATAAATTGTAGTGCCTTGAGAAAAACAACAAAAGTAAAACATCTGGACACATTACGGTAATAAGAATGTGGGAGGGGCTTAAATTGTAATGAAAATAATCTCATAATATGACCCCAAAAAAAAAGCTACAAAATTTACTTCCAAGATAATAATAATAATTATAATAAGCAAAAAAATAAAAATAATATAATTTTTTTTTTTTTTTATTGATTCAAGCCAGAAATTCTTTATATGCCAGTGTGTAAAAAAAAAAAAAAAAAAAAAGGCAGATATTGATGAGGTCATTAGTACAACCTTGTCTGTAGTCGGGGTCTGATGATGTCACTGAGGGGCTTTCGCTGGAGGAACTGTAGTCGCTGTGGTATCTTCTGTGAGTATGTAGGGGATCTGAAAATGGAAATTCACAACAAAAGAAAACACAATGCATTACAATTCAAATTCTTGTAAATTCCATTATGTAAGAATGTAGCACAGCACATTCAAATACTAGAGGTAGCCTGTCAATTCTAGCTTATTTATTGAGAAAATCAGGGACAGCCCTGCCCTCAACTTGTTTTTTATTATTAAAAAGAGCACTTATTGTTCAATTCAATTCACATTAATTTGTATTAGTGCTTTTCACAATACACATCGTTTTAAAGCAGCTTTATTCTACAAAACATTCCTTTCACACTTAGTCTTCTAAATCATGTCCAGAGAAAACCCCAATTCTATCCCTATAACCAAGTGAAACAGAAAAATGACCCTAATATTCTCAGTCATGAACTATTATTATCATAGTAAATGCAGATGCTGCTGGAAACGGTTACAGATTATTTCCATCAGTTCAGAAATATGATGAGGGAGTGTCTAAAAAGCTTCCAAACATTCATACAGTAACTAACAGAGTAGGCTTTTGGTACGAACACGAGTGTAAATCACGTTCTTCCACGTGCATGTTTTACGATCTCAAAGGAAGGTATGTGACCAGCAGTGAAGTTGGAGGCCTTCGGGTAAATTAATTAAATAACATCAGAAAATCACACCTTACTTATATCAATATGACCTGGATTACAGTGTGGTTTAGAAGCGAGATTGAAACACTGAAAAGGGTTTACAATACACAGCACAATATCTGATTACTAATCCAGTAAAGTACATTGAGTCTACAGCAAAACTACTTATACTCCACTGAAAGCACCTGAGGAAAGCACCTCAAAAGCACTGAGGAATTGTATGAACGAACACCATATGGCAGTCATTTCATCTGTCAGAATGCTCAGTTTTCAAACAGGAGACTTTTACAATTAAAGAACCAAGGCCTCAAACCTGAGAAAACCACTCTTGGCTGACCCAAGAACTGTTAACATGGATCTGGACTAAGAAGTGTCAGAACTGAGGAATCTGTTTAATATTGATCAGCCTGTAAAAAACAAACATAAATTGATGTCACCAATTTGCATGATTTCAACTTGTTTATTTATTTATATTTATATATTTTATTTGTTCAATTATTTGTATTAGTTTGACCTTAAGAAATACTATATCCCGTGTCTGTGTGTTCCCAGTCAAATTATTCCCCAGTTTGCATTTCCAGACCAAGCTCAGGTAGGAAACTCTGAATCATTGACTCAGCTTTACTCGGTGTATGCGTGTGTTCATTACGTCACTATCTAAACAATGACTGAAACTTGACAGCATCCCCCGTGTGTGGCGTGCTGCCTCTGTGCATAACTTGACAAGTCTGTCAGAACCAGAAAACCAGGTCCGTGCACTTCAGTTTCTTAATGCTGCATATTTAGCATTGACAGAATTCCTGAAGGATTTCTCAAGCCAGGAGTTTCGGAAAGGCAAAACAATGAAGCTTTAGTATCATGCCCGACTGAATGCTCTCCTCAGTAAACAATTAGCTCAACCTTGAGTGAAACTTTTAAACCATGACAAATGTAAAGCAATCAAACAGTTCCACGTAAAGAGAGTGAGACTGGCAAAAATGCTACTGATCGTCTTTGGCCTAAACACTGAAAGATGTGTATACAGTTCCATATAGATTCAGTGAACCAACCAGTCCACTGACTTCAAGGGATAGTTCACACTATCTTCTTTTGTGTTCAGCAGAAAAAAGAAACTCATACAGGTTTGAAACAACATGTGGGTGAGTAAATGATGACAGAGTTGCCATTTTTGGGTGAACTATCCCTTTAAATTAAACCACCTGCTCATGGAGGAAATGTAGACTAATAAACAGCATTCTTGACCCAGACCATCACTGGGTGTTTGGGAGCTCTGAAGTACCGTGTTGTCTTTGCAATAGGGGAGAATCCACAAATAAAGTCACAATGTCAAAATTCCTCATTAATAAATAAATAAATAAAAATATATAATACTAAAAAATAATTATACAAACTAAAACACAAAAACAAATAATATAAAATGTTTTTGGTTTTTTTTACAAAATGTATTTATTTATTTATTTATTTAGTGCTTTTATTATAGTACTTCCCATTTTTCTCAACAGTGGACAAATTTCACAATATTGTAATAAGGAATTTTTATACCAGGATTTATTTATATAACAGTGCAACACATCAATATGATGCATACTTCATCTTTAATGGGGGGGTTGCATTAAAAGGAGCTTAAAATGTCACACTGAAAAAAAAAAAAAAATTCTATAAACATAAAACAAGCTGCAAATAACTGAAAATGATTTGCTTTGAAATCAATTTGAAAAATAATTCCTTTCTTTATTTTGATGTAACATATAACTTGGGCGTGTTCTTTGTGAGTTCCAACCCATAATAAAAGGGAGGATGACCTGGCAACCCCTGAAAAGGGCGTCAAAAAAAACCTGTACACATACATAAACATAAACCAAGACACACTCACCAACAAAAAACAAAAACAGACACCCATACACATTCTACTTTGACTATGGGAAATGCTGCCCACACAGTGCAGTTATCAGAGCCTGGTGGGAGTTTGGCGGGCTGTGAGTCACTCGCACACAAACAACACCGTATCATCAAACTGGCCCACAATAACACTCACAGCACTGTAGGTGTGAGAGCACGTCTGCTAAAAGCCCCTGAAGACAAGTTCAGAGCCGTCACATTAACTCCCTCGAGTGTGTGCTTTCTCTCGGCTCATCATTTACTTTACAACTCTTTCTGTAGAGCGAAAATCTGTGAAACGAATGGAGGAAAGAATGAGTGCATTAGGGAGCAGGACGGCGTGTTCTGCCACAGGCTGCATGCATCACGTAATGTCATCCGAATCAATTTTCTGCCACGTTTCATGCCACTTTGCAGATGTGAGATAATTCAAGAGAAAATGCCTCTGGGTCAATGCCAACCACAAGCTGAACGATAGTGAAGCACGACATCTGCCAAACAAATGTGTGATCTTTTTATTGATGCTTGACAACGCTCTGTGTAGTTTCATGTGTTCCTGTGTCATTATTGGGCCATATTTATCTTAATTGCCTTATGAAAAATTCTGTGTAAATCCATTCATTCAAATATGACAACATACGCAAGAATGGTGTTAAAAACGATTTTCATGGAAATTTGTTCTGCTCAAGTTTCATGAATGGCCTAATATGTTGTTCTATTATGTAATTTGGACTGTTCAGACAAAAAAAAAATGCATATTTACGAAAACATTTCAGTGGGCAAAAGAGTACAGAAATGATCACATTGATTAAACATGACTAAAGACTTTAAACGAGTCATGACATGGTTTTTTTTTTATATACACGTTCCTCTAGGTTTCGCTTATAATGTTAATAAAGTTGTTTGCAAAACAAAAATATAGTTCTTAAAAGTGGACAAAGAAACAACTGGAAATGAAGGGCAGAACAGATGGGATTCCAATGGATGTTGGGTCGCAACTGTTGGGTCCAAATTTTCTGGGTCTGCCGAGAGGGGACGGCCTGTCATGGCCTCAGATCTTGTGAGACAGCCATCAGAAGCTCAGAGGATCGGGACGTGAAGGTGGACCGGTCATACACATCAACGCCACCTCAGTTCTTCTGCTAAATCTCTTTTCAGAGAGGAAAACACCCACATTTAGGCTTATTCTGCTGATTTCTCCTTTCCCTACTCTACCTTTTCCCAATCTTGCATGCTCTTCATCATGTTCCTTGCCTTTTTCCAGTCATTTCTTTCTCACCGGTCTCCTCTGATCTTAATGTTTTAGAGGCCGGGGCAGTTTGGACTCATATACTTGTGATCAGTGTTGGGCAAGTTACTTTTATAAAGTAATTAGTTACAGTTAATAGTTACTTCTTCCAAAAAGTAACTAAATTAGTTACTCAGTTACAAATTTTAAAAGTAACTAGTTACTTAAGAAAGTAACTATTGCGTTACTTTCAAGTAAAATTAAATTTTAAATGCTCAAATGTGACCCCACCTCTACCCCTCTTTACCAGAACTTAAAAAACATGTGCATGTTCAATTATTTATGATAAATCTGAATATTATAATGAAATGGACACTTAATACAATACATTATTAACATAAACATGAAACATTGTACACACATCTAAAAAAAAAATGTTGCTGTGGGACAAACTGAGACTAGCCTCCAATCAAATGCCATGTATGTAGATATTATGTTTATATAGTGGATCAATGCAAATAATACAATAGAGGTTTTGGAACTTTTGATATTTATTGCCCCTCAACATGCCACAACTGGGCAAAATTAAATTAAGCTTGTTAAGCAATATACCAAAAAGAAATAACAAATAAATACACTCTTTGTAGTGCAAATAAAACAAACAAAAATTACTGAAAAATTGCTGTACTTCAAGTAATGGTAAATGGACTGCATTTATATAGCACTTTCACAGACCCAATGGCCACCAAAGCGCTTTACATATTGCCTCACATTCACCCATTCACACCGGTCTCCTCTGATCTTAATGTTTTAGAGGCCCGGGGCAGTAGAACAGTGTAACAATATTAGGTGCTTTCAATGTAACTGGAAAGTGCAATGTATAGCAAAACAAATGAGCGTTAGTGATGATGGATCGACTCGTTCGCGAATGAGCTTTTGATGAAAAGAGCCGGCTCTTTTAGGTGAACGTCGGGAGCTGGCTCGCATATCTGAAGAGCCGACTCTATTTTTACAAATTTAGCCTATAGAAATTAAATAATTATGTAATAAAAAGAGAACAACAGATCCCCCCCCCCCCCTCTCCCCCTCAAAAAAAAAAATCCCCCCCATGAGAATCATCTAAGGGGGGATTTCCCCCCCATTTTCCAAAACGAAATTCAGGCCCTGATGTTATAAACCAATTTTAAATGCAAATACGTAAATAAATGTGTATATAAATAAATAAGTACATAAATAAATAAACTAATGTGTAAACAAACATGTGTAAGTAAATAAATTACACTAAATGTGTAAGTAAATAAATAAAAAGAAATGTGTAAATAAATACATAGATATGTAAAAAAAACATTATTTTCACATTTATTTATTTACACTTTATTTTCATGTTTATTTGTTTACGAATATATATATATATATATATATATATATATATATATATATATATATATATATATATATATATATATATATATATATGTATATATATATATATATATATATATATATATATGTGTATATATATATATATATATATATATATATATATATATTAGTAAACAAATAAACATGAAAATAAAAAGTGTAAATAAATAAATGTGAAAATAAATAAATATGTAATAAACAAATAAACTTTATAAACTTAATAAACAAGTAAATAAATAAATAAATCTTTTTGGGGACCCTCAATGACTCTTGGTGTACAATTTATAAAGTCTCTCTTAAACAATATGTCTAAAATAATATATACATTGATAAACTGCTGGGTCGTGGGTCATGGAACAAAAAGTTTAAAAAAAGTTACACTTCTCAGTGACCTGCAGATATGCAGAGTGTAAGAGAGATAAGATCTGATCCTCTCTGTGAAACTGCAAGTAGATAAGATCATGACAGGTCGCAAACCAGACGTAACAGAATAAATGTTACATACTAGGAAGACCTGTGGAATGAAGAAGTGGTGCAGTTTATAGAGCGTGTGATCTGGGAACTGTCTCCACAGCTCAGAGTTTCCTGAAGCTCTAGTTGAGTGTGGGAGAAGTCTTTAAAAAGCTTTTAGATCCAAATGACCTTCGACCCACGGGTGAGAGATCTTCCATAAAATGTAATCCACACAGATGGACTGAGCTTCAACATGAAATAATCTCTTTCCGTTCTCATTCATCAGGATATATAGTTACAATCGGACCCTTCTGTCTGCTCAAGAATCCTGATCAATTCTACTCACAAATGTCTCCTATAAAACAACAAAACAGCACACATGACCTGATGACAAGTAATGGACGATTCCTCATGCCAAAAACACATGACTCAAATTACTGTCTCCAAGCTCAGCCCACTCCAAAAACACTGATGTACCTTGACTTGAAGGTGCAGTGTTTCCCTAATGACGGATCACAAACACCAAGTAGGTCGAGATGGAAGTGCAAACATGGATTTTACAAAATCAAATAAAAATGCAGAATTGAAATAATTTAAAATTAAATCAAATTTGAATGTAAACAAATTTAAATTAAGTGTAAAACTCAGTGTAAAAGTTATAGGGATCAGTTGTTTGCGATGCTACAAGCCTCAACAAATGATCTGTCTACCATTACATTCATTCACAGCAAATACAGGCACCAAAATATGTGCTCTTTGCCATTATGCTCTAATGGGGCTGGACATTCCTTCTCTTCAGGATTGTGGGTAATAATGCGGCCCATTATTGTCAGGAAAATGAGCCTGGCTCATGTTTATACAAGCGGATGGACAGACGGCAGCTTGACAGACAGAATCTTGTTTTCCCTCACAAAAGCAATATGATGGCAAAGATTCCTCTTATAATACACTTAGGAGAACATATGATTGAAAACAGTATTTGTTCCTGCTCTTTTGAAGAAAGAGTATAGTATAAGATTTATTCAGAAAATGTCAAAGTTATTATATCACAACCATGAATACCTCAACATATGAACGCTAGCTTGACGAACCACACCATGCAGAACGCAAAAATTTAGACAACCAGGTAACTTACACCAGTCTTAAAGGTACAGTAGTAAAAAGGTCATTTAATTCTAAGAGTCTAAAAGAGGGTGGAAAGAGCTCATGAAACATTAAATTGACAGTTTTTGGTGTAAAAAAAAACGTAACATTATAAGTTGGAAAAAAATGCTACTAAAAAGTGCAGAGTATAAGACAGCCTCAGACAGATCAGCTTCATGGATCCATGAGCCAGAGTAAAACCACACGGACTGGGAAGAGAATGTCTTTGGTTCTGAGCTCAACCGTGGTAAAAATAGCAGCCAAACAGCTTCTGGGCTCAGTTCAGGGCCCGGTCAGGTTGGAAAGCCTGAGGTTTATTATTATGAAGCAAAGCTTCACTCCATCGAGAAAATTTCCAGATGGAGGCCAGGCGAAGGATGTGTACATGAAAGTGGCTCATATGAAGAATTCAATATCTCTTATGGAGACGGCAAGGTGGCAATACGACAAGACTGAAGAAAAAACATATATGGGAGAATTAATTACATTACTTTTTGTCTTGCAGATTTACGGCCAAGGAACATGCGATAATGAATATCCTCGCCTAAAATGTCCTCTTTTATACAAGCACAGAGAAGTTGGATTCCTTTTATTGAATAGGTCCGGTTCAAAAATTAATTCAGTCTCTCTGCTCCAAGTATATGCATATTTTTAACTATAATATTATGATTAATCAGTATTAAAATAAATTAAATTACATTAAAATTAAAATAAAAACAGCCCTCCCCAAAGCTTACATGCAGTGAACTTTTTCAAAAGGGTATCTTGACTGATGCTTAACTACTTTAAATTAGTTTCACCAACAGTGGGGAAAGTTTTGAATGAAAAGCTAGCGGAAAATGGCGAGAGAGACCCAGAGAGAGTGAACGACTGAAAGAGAGAGAGTAAAAAACTTGCATAAGTCTGTGAGCTTTGAAGGCCTAGAATTATCCATCTCTCTAATTAGTTCCTGGAATCTTGAGCCCTCAGCCAGACTGAGTCATAAAGAACCTGGCAACATGCCGCACGCGCAAAAGCCACGCAAAGCCCATTCATAACCCTGCGTTCACTCCCACCACAAACACACACAGAGAGACACCTCAGCTCGGCGGGACTTCAATTGCACTGGAACTCAAAGCATCAGAAGAGCAAAAAGTTCCTCTGTAACAAATACAATTCATGGTTGCCGTTGAATCTTCTGATGGTTATTGCGTTTTAGTTATGAGTCAAAATCAGTAGCACAGTGGTTTAAACCAGCCTGGTTAACGCTGTCACATCAACTGCATTGCATGAAGCCTGTAGAATAAAACCCTTGCCACAAAAGCATTTCGTGATGTGACCATGATGCAATGATAAGCTACAGGCACACACAGGGTAAAGTGTTTTACTGCAACCTTTTGATTACAATCCCAGATCTTAGGCTACATCACCGCTAGTCTCCATCTCAGACAGCACACCCACAGTCATTCACTGGTGATTTCAGCCATTTGTGTGTGCAGTTTCCATCAGATATTCAATATCATTCTGACAACTAGCTTTGCACAACTCACAGCAAACAAAGTGGTGTTGATATGATCTTGAGGGGAAAACGAATCCTGGATTTGGATTTTCTGACAAAATCTCTAAAACTTTTATTCTATCTTGCAGAGCCATAGACATTATTTAAATTTTCCACATTGGGGTCAATCTCACAAAGCCTGACAAGAAATGGCAGGGTAATTTAACTCCAAGATAATAAGAAAAACATTTATATTGCATGCAAAAAATTAGCCTACAAGTACACTACTGGTCCCTAAGATTTTTTTTAATGTTTTTGAAAGAAGTCTGCTCACAAAGCCCACATTTACTAGATCAAAGAATCAGTAAAAATGGTAATGTTGTGAAATATTATTACAATTTTAAAAGATCTGTTTAAATATATTTAAAAATATAATTTATTCCTTTGATGGCAAATCTGAAATGTCTTCAGTGTCACATGATCCTTCAGAAATCTTTCTAATATGATGATGCTGCTTAATATTTTTAGGTGGAAATCATAATATATAGTTATATTGTTTGATAAGATTTTTTGATAAATAGAACATTTTAAAAACAGCATTTATTTGAAATAGAAATCTAACATTATAACTGTATTTGCTGTCACTTCAATTTAATGAATCCTTGCAGAATAAGTATACATTTCTTTAAAAAACGTACTGACCCTAAGCTTTTGAATAGACTAACATCAGCATAGAAGTAGAATATATTATTAATATATTAATTATTATAAAATATCTAATATTATAATATAATATAACAATATTAAAATTTTATAATATTATTAACAATATTATAAAATATATTACTACGCAGTATAAATAAAATATAATACAATTGGCTTAACTTTGTTCATGCAAAATGAACGTTTTTTTGTGAAACATTCTTTCTTGACAGGTTTTGTGAGATTCACAGACCTTTTATTATTGTGGTAAGCGAACAAGTAACTTTCGAACAGTACTCACCATCTATGGCCTGTTTGAGCGCTTGCAGTTTCTTATGCTTCTCTCTGATCCGGTCGTAAGCGCTGTTGAACGCCGAGCCGACAGACTGACTCGAATGGTGATGGGTCTTCCTGACATCCAAACTCCCAAAGTCCGAATAACGGGAGTCTCTGGTTTTGGAAGCTGATTTGTGTCTACTGGCTGAGCGGGTGCTCAGGGCGCTGCTGCCCCGTCGGGCGTCCTCAAGGGCCCCAAAGCGGAGCATATCCGGATCCAGGCAGGCCAGGTCTGCTGAGGAAGCCCAGCTTTTGTTTCTCTGATGAGGGTGTGAACACTGGTTCACCTCCACGGGTCGGCCGCGCTGTTGTTGCAGTTGATGTTGCTGCAGTTGATGTTGTTGGCGTTGGTGGTAGAGTTCGGCAGTGGACTCGGACCCAGCGTGGTACTCTGAAGGGGCATACTGAACAAGACCCTCGTCTGCTCTGACAAGGTCCTGGATGGGAAGAGAGCCCATAGAGCGGCTGAGTCCACGGTTCAGGTTGGCCTGCTCCTGGGTTCGGGCTCTATAACGCTCCAGCACACGATGGGCGGCACTACGGCCTAATGGGGGGAAAAAAAAGTACACAAAAAGGTTAAACATACAAGAACTTTAAAGTTTAAAGACCAATAAGAATCTATTGAAGGACATAAACTAAATGTGGGACCCTTGCTGTCTTCAGGGAGCATTTTTATTGGATCACGTTTGTCAAGGTGAGATTAGAATGGGTTATAATTGGCTGAAAGAACAGAAGGAACAACAGTGGCCTTCTAGTGGTTACGAGCCCCACTAAAGCCTCTCTGATTTCACCCTGAGGTTCTAGCGACACGGTCTTTAGCCACGCCAATTCCAGCACTGTCAATCAGGAAGGCATGGATGTTCCAGATTGTTCTCTCTTAGGGAACTGTTTGAGCATTAAATGGCTCAACAAGAGGCCTTTTCTCTCATGTTTCATAAAAAGCTTACTATATCGTAGGGGCAAAGATAGACCTGGGCTGACTTCAAGCAGTTATCAAAAAGAAGCATGCTAAAGTCATTACACGCACTGACCCAGACACTTCAAAACCCATGATGCTGGAAGGATACCAGTGTGAAAAAATAGAATATAAAAGCGTTCAGAAATTAGATCGAGTCTTGCCATATTGTAGACCAACAAGATGTAGAACTAAATGCCTTAAAGTCACAATGAATTGGAAATAGCGACAGATCTTTTCTTCCTTATTGTGATGCACATCCAAGTGTAAAGTATTATCGAAAAAGAAAAAATTGTAGTTATATGCATTGGTTATTGATTTGATTTTGAGATGTGGGTGTTGCATTCAAAAGTGGAGGAAGAAGAATGCGAGCTAAATGATTGGAGAAGTCCTGCATACATCACCAGACAGAAGTCTGTCGCTTTCACTGGAAGATCCAGTTGTGGCATATTGGTTAAACACTGCGAGTTCCAAAAAAACCAACCTTTTTCACAAATTAATTGTTCATAATAAGATCTAGCGATATAGCCGTTTAATTGTAAAGACTGTCTGATTTGTTGTAGCACACAATATGCTAAAGAAAACGTGCTTCGGCTAAAGGCACAAACGTTTTCACCTAATAATTTGCCCAAACACCATGTATCCCAAATGTATCTAAAAAATGTTAGCAACAAATGTTAACTGCAACAGCCCAGTAGTGCTTGCATAAAAAGGAGATGCTAATGTAAATGCAAATAAAACATCGGCATATAGTACATGAAGCTCTCAGAAGTCACATAAGGACAACCACTGTGAAATTTAAACATTTATACTATTGTTTTGACAGCCCTGAAACAGATATAATGCTGCTATGCATTTTCTTAAATCAAGCTATGCAGTATTAGCATACCCTGAGGCTAATGCTAGTGTGCAGGGCACGAATACTTTGGAAAAAGTCAACAAACATTCGATCTTCAAAATGAGAACAATGACACAGTCTGAGACCACAGTTATTACTTTGTTGCTGAGGTTTAAAGACATCTGTAAAGCCAAAAATAAACTAGAGTGAAGTGAGTCACATCATGGCCCCGATGCGTAGCCAGATACAACAGCATGAAAACAAAACTTCCTACAGAACACGCAGTAAAAAACCCTGGGAAATATCTATTAGTGATCGATGCCATGCCTCAGTTACATAACCGGTCGGCCATGTTTGTGCTAAAGCACCACTGAAACCACTGGGAAAATCTGGTCATATTTTCCAAAATGAAACGCTCTGGTTTTGGTTTGTGGTGATATGCTTGTCTAGTTTCGGTTCAAACTCTTGTCTATGCACAGAGTGAGTAGACAAGAGGGAGAAAGAGAGAGACTAACAGAAGATAGATGGAGAGCGAAAGAAATGAGGGAGTTGGAAAGTTGGGAGAGGAACAGAGAAGAAGGGGAGAGAAAGGTTCTTTGTTTGGCACATCATTAAACCATAAAGCATAAGAAGTCAGACAGAGAGACGAGAAAAACAGATTGAGAGAATAAAGGAGAAGGCCAAGGGATGTTAGTGGAGTCTTAAAACACAACTTGAACAAAACTGTTTCTTCAAAATGATAACACACCGCCTACCGCATACAACGCGGATTATACATGGAAGAGTGGCATTCTGGAGACTTCTGGAATACCATTTTCCACACATTTTATAAAACATTAAAATACTATGTTCAGAATAACATACTACTATTATTATATTTGCAGTGTGTATACTGTGCATACTAAATAGAAATCTTTTTTAACATTATAAATGTCTTTACTGTCACTTTTGATTAAATGAATGCCTCCTAGCTGAATAAAAGCATTGATTTCTTTAGGAATACTATGCAGTATGAAATAAGTAGTATATTAGTATCAAACCTTTAAAATACTGCATAAACAATCTGTGCATTGTGATATCCCATCAGACTATCATAATATTATTTGGAGAACACTTTTCTTCAGAACCAGTTTTATTTTAAAAATCAATGAATAAAATACATTTCACAAAATTCCCCAGAACCTTCTATCTGCAATCTTATGATTATCTGGAAAGTTCTCCACCAATTTAGTTTCAGTTTGGCACTTCCAGACACTGGTGCTGGTTGTGTTCTGGCTTGTCTCTTGTGGCAGGGAGGATCTATTATCCCTCTGTTCTGATAAGCACCCCAGGGCCAAAGTCGTGTCATGTCAGTACCAAGCCCTCCTTTGTTTACATTCTGAATCACTTCCTCTAGAACTGGGCCAATGGTGTGTGATGAGTCAGCGTGAAGCTTAGCGCTTCATGGTCTTAGAACAATCAGTCTGAGATTATTAGAAAGAGGAGAAAGTGTGAGCTGTGATTACAATCAAAATATCATCAAATAGTGACAGTAACTTCAAACGAGTGGTTGGCGCGGAAGACGACTAGAAGGTTGAGGTATGAACGTGTACTGGCACGCCTGTGCATGTGTGTGTGGGAGAAAGAGAAAAGTGGAAATCAAATGCATACATGTTTATTCATGTAGGGATGAAAACGAAAGGACTCCCTACTACTAAAAAGTGAAATCCCCAGCTTCAATGTCCTATATATTAAGCATTAATTATATATTATTTTACATCTAGATTTGTGTGTATTACCTGCGGGTAGGCCTTTTCCTCGCAGCCGTTCACGAATCTCTTTACTTCTTTCTGGAAGTGACTCCCTTTCGCTTTCAGACAACAGACCGTCCAGCTAAACAAACACACATGCACAGAATGAGAAAGACAAAATCATTCACTCTTTTCAAAGAAAGGGATTACAAGAAAAGAAAATGACTGCATCACAGGAATGAATTACATTTTAAAACATTAAAACAGAAAACAGTTATTTGTAATTGTAATAATATTTCACAATATTACTGTTTTTACAGATTTTTTTTATTGAATAAAAATGCAGCCTTGGCAAGGATAAGAGTTCTTTCAAAAACATTACAAATTCTTTCCAACCCAAAACTTTTGAACAGTACTTTACTTTAAAGTAAAATACAATTTTTTTCATCAAGCCACCCAAACCATTTAAGCTACAAAAAAAAAATAAGATCAATTAAAGATACGGTTTAAAGTTCAATAAACTGTTATTGATTTGTTTGATGTGTATTTTAATGAAGCAAATTAATAAAACACAACATCCAGAAAAATAAATTGGGGGAAAATAAAATAGAATTTTGCGGAGAAAATGGATTTCATAGGGCCTTAGAGGGTCAAGATTGCTAAACAAAGTCAAAACACCTTTTGAATAAAATGGTCAAATTTTTAACTCTAAATCAGGGTTGCTGGAGGAAGAAGCAGCACACATGGTGGAAGACAAAGCTGAGGGTTGCTCACAGGGAGGTAAACCCCAGGGTTCACTCACAGAATACATCAACAGAAATTAGAAGATTGACAGAAATTTGTTCCTGGCAATACACTGTTTCTGTATCGCTGTGCAATTAAACCACTGGGGAGAGTGTAGCTGAGAAACAGGATGTGACATCAAACATGAGAAAACAAGCACAGGGAAGACTGTTAACTACATTTTTAATTGAAAGCTGTTTTATAGGGCTGGACTGTGCAGGCAGTTCAGTTAATAGGAACAGTATGTTCACACACTTTGTGCTAAATCATTATTGCTTGGATGTGATCAGATCAACTAACAAAAAAATAGAGTTGGGAACCAAGAACCCGAGCTAAATTAAAAAAAAATTATAATAATTATTCTGTATACATTTTTTTTAATAATAAGCATCCAAACTTGAAGTAAAATACTGTTGCTAATAGAAAGTAGCCTTTGCAACAGAAAACAATAACACGACTACTGTAGTCGCAAGTAAATGACTGAGTCGTTCAATGAATTTGTAAAAAAAAAAAAAAAAAAAAAGACTCAAACGTTTAGGTTTCACTGAGTCAGAGTGGCTCTTTATGTACTTGCTGATCCGCAAGTCATATTTAATCTAAACAACAAAAACAAGCATGTTGAGAAAAATACATAGGCACGTACCTGAGAGAGACTGCCAAGAACGAGTCTCACCAGCCTCCTGACATATGAAAATGAAGGGTCACAGTTGGAGTTACGGATGTGAGCGCTGCAGGTGTCCAGAACCGACCGTGCAGACAGTCGGCTGAGTGTGGAATCATCACACATGTTGAGCAAGACTCTGTTCAGGTGTTCTCCCAGTTTCATTGGCTAAAAAACACATGAAGAGGTCAGTGAAAAGATACAAGAAGATGCTGAGTCATCTAGAATCTATTATTTGTCTGGGTCAATTGAATTTATTTCCATAAATTAACTTGATGCTGCAATGGCAGAAAAATAAATTGGGGGAAAATAAAATAGAATTTTGCGGAGAAAATGGATTTCATAGGGCCTTAGAGGGTCAAGATTGCTAAACATTCCACATCCCACCTCTTTCCGAGGGTCTGGGAGTCTCGCACATTTAGATAGCGGCTCCATGACGACTGAAAATTATATACAATATCCCAGAAATCGAGCGAGCGAGAAAGCCTGCTTCCACCTGGTATTAAGATGCGTTTTCAGACTCACACTCAACTATATCACTTTAGTTTCAGCGCACAAATACTATTGAATGAACGAACCCAGGTTAGGCAGCTTACGCAAATTAATATAATCGTATAATATAATTTTTTGTGCCATCTCCCTGAAATGAGTTTTTGCAGGGTGGCATTCTCCATTGATTCCAATTGGCGTTAGCATGTTGCTAAGCACTAAAAAATACATAGCACAAACAAATATATTGGGTTAATATATACGATTTAATTTGATTTTAACCACTCTAAATCACTCCTTTTGTACTGAATTTAGTTCCATAATTTAAAATGATGTTTCTATTTACAGCAGAATGAAACAGCAGAGACTCGATTCTTAATAGATATTAGCATATTGCTAAGCTAACAATGTTATGCTCTAAAGCACTAAAAATGATTACATAGAATCAAATTAAATTGTATATATTAACCCAATATGTATTTGTACTAACCATTCTAAGTCACTCCTTTTCTATATTAAATGAAAACTAAAAGTAAATTGAATAATTCTAAACATTAAATGCCTTGAAAGCCTCACCTGGCTCTGAGGAATCTCGTAGTCTGCACCCCAAAACAACGTCATGCCAAGTGAATACATGTGCATCTACAAGGTAAAAAGAAAACCGAAATGTCATGTGATAATGGTGACAATATATGATTGCATTTGATGTTTTAGTCCACATAACAAAATGGAGAAACACCAGACAGCCTCATTCTATGCGAACGAGCTTGTGTTGTCAAAAGCATTTGCCCACAGTATGTTTCAGGTCTTAATCCGCATCAAACTTTTTATACAGCACATCTACATAGTTCTGTGTTTCTTCCCTGTCTAGTTCTTCTGTCTGTTCCTCTTGCTAAAGAATAGCTTTGGGCACAGAATAACCAAAAGTCTGCCAAAGAATGCAAAAGGTCCTTAAACTTCTCTGCAAATACTCATGCCTTGACTCTGTGGTGGTGTATCGGTCTCTCTGGGAGAATGTCATGTGTACACACAAGTGTACTGTCAAAATGGTCTAAGAGCTTATGCATACATTTTATGTTTTCTGTATGCATAAAACATAAAAAGAAATGGTTGCATGATAGAATGAAAGTAGCTTTCCTCACTTCGGTGACAATAAAAAAAACTTGTTTCAACTTTTCTTTTTCTCTCATATTCACATGCCATCATTCAAAAATGAAATAAAAAAACATCTGAAAAACAAAACTGTTCTGAATAACCTTACTAACAACAGACTCTAAAAGTCTGAAAAGTAGAAAAAGAGCTTTTTAGAATTAAAAATAACTCACTATTTCCTAGCAAGTTTAAATTGATACCAGAAGTCAGAAACGAGAAAAGAAAACAAGAGATTTTAAATATAGAAACAACAAGCCCAACAAAAAACTACATAATTCAAACTACATAAGGTACCTTTTCCATATCAGAGAGCGAGGAGAGGTTGAGACCGTTCAGCACCTCTGGAGGAGTGAAAGCCCGCAGGTCCTTCTGTGTCACGTTCTCATCCGTGAAAGAGATGTTTCCGGAAGGCATGAGCAGCAGCGACCATGGAGAAATGATGAAACCCAACGCAGATGGATCTGTTGAACCTGGGGGAAAACAAACATGCAGAGTATTACCACAAACTTACTTGACTACAACTGCAGTTCTTAGGACATCTGAATCTGTAACAAATATAAATATGAGATGGATAGATCGTAAGATCGATCGATAGATGGACAAACAAAAAAGATGGATTCCTTGACTGAATAGACTGATAGAGAAATTAATTGATCTGTTCTTTTGTCCTTTTTATCGGTCTATGGGAATTATCAAGTTCAGAAATAAAATGTTCCAACATTGGCTAAGTTCGGTTTTGTAAAGTGACACAAAAAGCATTGTGTACAAGGAATTTTTAAGTTACTAAAGTTGTGTTGTGTATTTGTATATTCATGGGAAAGTTACAAGTTGAGGGAGTTTATGGCCTTGGCCCGATCACGATCTGCACGACACAGCACGATCTGACTGTGCACGTTCCAGGAACTTTGGAGATTTGGTGGTAGAAAGCAAATTCTTTTCTTCCGGATAAAGACATGTAATAGAGCTACATTATTCTGTGAATGAGTGCATTTCCTTAAAATACAAGGCCCTTGGGTTCTCTCTCAAAAAGATTATTCTGTATGACAGTTCATTTTTTCTTTTTGATAATTTTTTCCCTCTTCTTTTGTGCTGTTGTAGGCGCAAAACAATGGAGCCTTTGCAATACGGCCCTGTGGTTTGGATGGAGCAGCTGTACAGAAATAACTCCTCTATTACAGATTAAGATTCAGTGAAAATGTGGAATTGCTTTTGAGAAACCTACTTTTTATTATTTCATGTATACCAGAAAACCAGAGCGATATCTCAAAATGATACAATGAAAATTTAGATTATTCTATTTACTAAAGCAAATGCTGTTACCTTGATGATAGGGTGCTATGTGTCAGTGAGAATGTTTTTCTTTTCTTTTTTTTAAGAAATTAATGCTTTTTTACAGCAAGGATGCATTAACTTGATTAAAATGACAGTAAAGACAATATAATATTACATTATTTTGTATTAATTCTAATTAAACAATAATGTCTATTTCCTATGAATGTTGTACTTATCTATTTCTTTAAAAAATCCTGAAAATCACGGTTTATTTGAAATATTTGTAAAACTATTAAAGATATTTGTAAAACTGTTTTCAACATTGATAATAAGAAGGAATGTTTCTTATTCACCAAATCAGCATGTCAGAATGATTTATGAATGATCATGAGGGAATGAAGACTGGAGTAATGATGCTGAAAATTCAGCTTTGCATCACAGGAATAAACGACATTTTAAAATAGAAATAATATTAATGTTTTTCCTTTATTTTTGATCAAATAAATTCAGCCTTGGCTGAATTTATGACGTGACGTGAATGTTACTAAATGCCAAAATTAACTCCTAGTCTTATACGCAATAAGACTAGGAGTTAATTTTGGCATTTAGTAACATTCACGTCAGTAGCTCAAACAAGTTATGCTCCTAATACTGTACTTAAGAGTTAGGGGTTTGTCCAAATTAACATAAAATAAATTAACAGAAACATTTTAATAATGTCAGAATGTGTTCAAGAGAACAACATTTTTTTAATTCAAGCAGCGATGCTATAAAGCACTGGAATTCCCAAAGTAAACACATGTTTCCTGTGGAAACTGTCTGACCACAGTTGAACCTCATAGTGAAAATATAGCAGTGCACTCTCTTGTTTAGCTTCCAGCACAGATATTCCAGCAGCTTTATTAAAATAATTTCTAAAGCTCAGAGTCATCAAGTTGTTAATTGGAAAAAAGCTGACGTACAGTAGGAAATATCTCAGAACGGGTCTATCAGATAAGTTTTTATCTGTCCTGTCAGAGACTAGACCGATTGGACATAATCTACAGCAGTTCTCGAGCCCAATGAAGTATCAGCCAAAAATAGCATCAAAAAATATATATATATTATATATATATAACATCAAACATGTGCTGTCTACTGATTTTGGTGTTTATTTAACCAGTATCTGTTTATTTTAGATGCTCAAGATTACTGCACAAGGACAACCAACCAAATGACCTAAATAACCATTTAAAGCACAGGAAGTAGAGGAAACTTTTGCATTATTTATATCATGCTAAATAACCTTCAAAAATATTGCTTTTACTGAAAGCAGAATACCTACATATTTCAAGACATTTTAATACAGGTGAAAAATAAAAATTCTGACATATTTATGAAGTGAAAAATCCAGAAGAAAAAAATATTATTTGTGTATATGTGTGTGTGTGTAATAACATAACATAACATAACATAACATAACATAACATAACATAACATAACATAACATAACATAACATAACATAACATAACATAACATAACATAACATAACATAACATAACATAACATAACATAACATAACATAACATAACATAACTATATATATATATATATATATATATATATATATATATATATATATATATATATATATATATTTAACAGCACCTTCAAATTAAAACGGCATGTTAGACAAAGCAAACTTGCTGACTTGTTCAAGTCATGTCCCATGACTCTCGTCCAGGGCCCAGAATTTCTGCAAACTCTTTCAAGAGGGACCTTTGCCAGCAAGTTTTCACCCCAGAGCAACTCAAGGCCAGATAACAAGCTACTGTGAGACAAGGAGAGTCCTACTTCGCCCTGCAAACACATACCGAAGCGGCTACATCATCTTTATCATCATCATCGTCCTCCTCGACCCTGAAGACAAAGGCTTAATTACGTTCTAAACCCGACTGGCTAATGGCCAGGTCTGCTGAATAAAGGGGGCAACGACTGTCTGGGATGACGACAGAATGACAATTGTCCACTGACTGTGAGAAAGACTTGTCGAGAGCCTCAAGATCTGTAACGGGGAACGGCAGCAGATATCGGTCGAGAGGAGCTGGCATCATCTCAATCACCGCAAACTGCCCACCAGACTGCTCTTTAGGAAACCAGGGTGCAGGGACAATAAAGAGGCTTTTGTTCACAGCGTTGACACACAACACTAGCCCACACAGTCATTCTGAGAGACAGAGGACGGACATAAGGCTGAGTAAGCCTTCTCATAAATTTCACAGAAGTGTTACCCTTCCCTCCAGAGACAGAAAAAAAAGAAGAAAAAAAAGATCTTTTCTTTGAATCAGACTGATAGGAGCTATTTTTGGTCGGGCCTACGCTGACAGCTTTTGAGGAGGCCGGAGATTTATTCGAATGACTTTTTAACATAAGTGAACTGGCTTAAGACAATGGTAACTGAAAGAATAACCATTCTACAAAATAATCATGTTGAATGTACTGATAAAGTCATATCGGAGGCTTGTAATGGCACTGGATTGTTTGCAAGAATAGGACAATCCAGCGAATGTGGACAGTGAAATATTTTTTTCACATTTAAAGATATTTTTGTGAATAGCATGGGATGTGTGACATACTTGTGGTCTGTGGTTTTTCTTTAATAGTCATAGGGTATTCACTTTAAGTCATTGAGACATGACCTCACTTTCTTGTTTTTCTATTTCAAACAATCCCTGCAAGTTCCCCTTGCAAAAACTCACCACGATAACTAGGGGTGGGCGATATACGGTAGAGATTTTGGACTATCATCTTTATCGCGGTTGCACTCATGTGACGTTGCTGTGCCGCTGAAGCAGCGAAAGACAGACAACTCATTTCGCTATATGTGTGCATGCTGTCAGAGAGACTGCTTCTCATGTGAAGACACTGCTCATAGAGCCTGTGAGCACTGAACCGAGGGCTTTTTGATGACTAATTGGGCTTGAACGGTTAAATACACATACTTGTGTCAAAGCGACCATGTATTTGCAAGTAAAAAAAGTCATTTATGTCCTAAGTGAAAGTAAACAGTTGAGAAAGAAAACTCACGAGTTACGAGTATATTGGATCTGTGCAGTAGGTCTTAAAGTGACAGCATCCAAATTTACCTGCTTTCGTCATTAATGTTAATCAAACAACAACAATTTTTGTAAACTTTAATAAGAGTAAATGTATATTTACAGAAGGTCTAAGAGAAGACTATACACGTGTTTTTTTATACATTTGATCAGAGATGCACCGATTACAATTTTCTAGGCCGATCCCGATTATTCCTTGAGTTTGACATGCCGATACCGATTTTGGCCGACTTAGATTGAGCGCAGCAAAAATAGACACAGCGCCGAAACCCACGCTTCACTGTTGCTCACGCGACGCTTCTGCTCGACGCTCACGCGCTGCTCCGGCTCCCGGTGTGAATGCACTCATTGATTAACATGCACGCCGAACAAAACAAAAAACGCGCTGCTCCCGCTTGCTGTGTGAATTCATGAGGTTTCCTACATGTGCGCGTTCCGTGTGCACGTGTGATGCTGATGTTCCGCGATGTTAATCATGCGGCGCCCGAGTGCATTTGACCAGCATAAAATCGGATTATGTCAGACTGACCGGTCGGTCGCCGATCATGGCCGATCACGTGAAAATCGGCCGATTCCGGTCACCAGCCGATCAATCGGTGCATCTCTACATTTGATATACAATTTATGTAGTATTTATTATTTCTAGTGCTTGAAGTTTTTCAGATAGCCACCCCTAATGATAACCATAGTTTCCACCAAAATAAAGTTACTGTGATTATTGCTACAATAAAGCTATTCTAATCTTATAGCAACAATCATCCAAAATAATTTGACGGATTTTAACAAATAACTAGATTTTCACATTTTCTAAGAAAAAAATTGGTACTTGCCTATGGAGTTGCAAAAGTGTTTAGATTGTTTTTAGCGAAATTGCTATGTGGTTGCTAAGGTGTTCTGAGAGTTTTAACGCATTTCTATGAAGTTGCTATGCTGTTCTGAGTCCTACAATGCTCGCTTTTACAGACTGCATTATGATTTTTAGCGACATAATAGTATGTAATATAAATATAAAGTTATATCATATCAAAACTATAGGGTTTTTTTTGGTGGACATTTTTACTAGAATGGTATGGTAATTTACACACAAACACAAGGTTAGCGCATGAAATTCCACTACTGAACAGATTAAAATGTTAAACCGGGACATCTTGTACATTTAACAAACAAAAATGTTTGCAATCATGACAAGAGGAAAGAATAGCTACAAAGATTCAGGTTGAAGAAAGCTGAAATTGCTACATGCTGACCAAACCAGAGAAACCAGGTGAACAAGGAAAGATTCAGACAAAAAGAGAGTGTAAATTAGAGAGGCAAAAAAAGGATCTAAAAAGCAGAGACAGAGAGCATGTTCCGTGAGCGTATTATTGCAATAATGGACGAAATGGAATATAAATCTACAAACATTCCACAAACTATTAAAAAACCACTCTTAATGGCACTGCACTTGTTTGGAACACACAAGGTCAGATTTTTTCAAAATAAAGCAGCATTTTCTGCATGTTACTTGGCAACAGAAGCTACCGGGTTCTGAAGAGGTCAAAGATGATGGTTTCATTACAAGCTCATCAAACTCAAACCTGCAGAATTCATGCCACATGCTCTATAATAGGTAAGGGTGTCAAGGGTGTTAGGTTTAAAGGATTTTAAATCGAAATCGACCGAAATTAAGTCACAATCTCGACCTTCGAATTAAAAAATGGAACCGTCGATGCTGCCACGCCCCCATGTCACGCCGGCCGGCGTGCCAAGCGGAAAGAAAACACGCGTGTTGAAGTGCTGCGAGTCAACCTCCTCTAACTTAGCTACAGCCAGTCAAAAGATAGCATGGCAACTGCAGCAGGAGACCCATCGACAGAACTTGAACCCCCTCCTCTTTCATTGAAGTCGCCGGTGTGGAAGTATTTTTGAATTCCAGTGAGTTATGTTGACAACGTTCACGTTCGCGCTTCAAAAAAGCTCTGCTATGTGCGTGTACCATATTCTTCCACTGGCAGCATGATTTACATGGCAGGGCATCTCCGCAGGCACCACAAAAACATAGATTTATCTGTTAAACCAACAACTGTTTGTTTGTTTTGTTGTGAACTTGAATGGCATCTTCTGTGAAGACTGCAGTAACAAAAGAGAAACTATATGGCTTCCAACTGACTGATGATACAAGTTATTGTTACATTATGTTAATAAATGTTTTAAATTTGACAATGTAGTGTGGTACATTGCGAACAAAGGTCAGATATTATATTGCATAAAAGTCTAGTCTAAAAATGCCATAGCAACCTGTGCTTTAAAAAAAAGAAATGTAAAAATCGAGAATCGAATCGAACCGTGACCTTAGAATCAAAAATGTAATCGAATCTTAGATTTGGAGAATCGTGACACCCCTAATAATAGGAGATTTGACTCACAATTGCTTTCGATGGTGATAGTTCTTTTTAAGCATATTTATAACCAACATTTCAATTTGTCACCCATCTTGGATACATTCCTTTTACTGATCATCTAGCAGTGCATTGTGGGATTTCATTCTTCGTGAAGAATACATGCAAAGCTGCAAAATTTGGCCAAATGGAAAAAAAAAATCTACCTTTTGGAACTACCTTCACATAAGGAGCATGACTATGATGACTTAAAAATGTTGCCTATGTAGGCAGCTAGCTAGGTTTTTGAAACCGATTCCTTCATATAACTTCCTTCAGTTTTGGATGACTGGTGTTTACACCGCATTTATGCAACCTTATGGCTTGCACTTTAACCAAAGGAAGCCAGATAGCAGGTTTCATTTGCAAAAACCCTGCATATTTTGAGCAGATTGCTGAAAACTTTGGACATGTTTTATCAACAAACGTTCTTATGTGCTCCAAAGATACCAGACTGCAATCCAAGGTCTCTGATTGTCTCGGCCATCCCAAGGCCTCGAGTTGGCTGGGTACCCTCGGGAGATGTGGGAGTTACCAGTGTGGTTTACCTCTGCGGAGGAGTTCATGCAGGCTCTCTGCGCTCTGGTTCAGGACGGCCCAGACCTCCTCCTCCTGCAACGGCCCACCTCTCACCTGCAGCGCCTCAGCCAGAGACACATGCATGCTGCCTACGGGACCACAAAACACATCAATGTTATTCATGCAAATCACCATCAACATTGTACATAACACATCCAGGACATTTACACGTGCTCTCTGCACATCTATGAGGATTTTAAATTCTGAAGAGCCTTTCTTTTTTCAAATATATCGGGTATTTGCTATCATTGCTAACTTGGCAAAACTGTAGAAAGGCTGCATCACCTACAACAGTAGCCTAAAACAAATTCTACAGTAAATAGCTGTTTGGTTATTGTTAACCAATTGATGTCAGCCAACACACACAAAGTCATTTAGAGGAGGAGCAAGTAACGAAAGATTACAAAGATAAAAACATTTCTTTCGTATAACAAACTGATCAATCAGGAACAATAAGATTTTTGGTAGCACTTTATTTTATAGTTCTGTTCCCCATGTATATAGGCTACTATGTACATATTATAGTAATTATGGGTAATAACTAGGTACTAACCCTAAACTTACCCCTAAACCAAACCTTAACCCATGTAGTTCCCTTATATGACCCAGTACTTTCTTAGGTAAGTACACATACTGTAAAATAAAGTGCAGCATTTTTTTTAAATGCCTTACTGTACCCAATTTATTGGACTAAGACAAAAAACATGTATTAAATAAACGAGGGTCATTTTGATTTCACGCTGGCTTAAAGAAACAGCTGCACATTTACCTTCTAAAATGCACCATATTTCCGAGTGTAACAATATTCATCTGGAAATAATGTAGAGCAAAGCTTGACTTTTATCCCTAAGGATTATGGGCTATGACACTAAAAGTTGGCAATGAATATATATTATTTTCCCCGCCCACATGGCCATGGAATACAGGGGTGGGTGGAAGAAGCCATAAAACATTCATGATTATTTTTCCATTTGGTGTCATTAGTGGTGCAGAAAATATATACTTTACTGCTAACAACAGAATAGATGTAGAAAAAGAATTAACAAGGTATTGTGCGCATGTGTTCTTCCCAGAAAGAGCAGTTCTTTCATCCTCTCTCCTGAAGTCATGCTGTGTTGACCTCAGGAGGCTGACTCATATGTTTGCTGAAGCTACAGTGACATCTCTACAAAATACCACACAGCCTACCAGGAATTAGGTGAGGACAAATCTCTGTTTAAAATCTTCCATTTTAAAGGTGGGGTATGTGATTTTCTTTTTTGACCATTTTTTCAAAATCACTTGAAATCCTATTCCTAACCCACTTACAGCCACTGAGTTAGAAGCACTGAAATGAAAATTAAGCAATTTAATCATCTGTGGAACGGGCAGGACTCGAAAAACTCCAGTCAATCATTTCCAAGACAACCTAGAATCATTGGACAGTAAGTGTGTCAATCAAACGGTCGTACCATCCCCCCCCCCCCCCCACCCCCCCTCCCCGAATGGGTGGAGTGGGTGGAGTCAGGGCCAGCGTTGGAGGAAAGAAGGTAGGACCTTTTGAGTTGTGTATTTTCAAAATCTGCCGGCCGTTTTGCAAATCCCATACCCTACCTTTAAATGTGATTCTGAAAGAGAGAACGCTCCTGAAACTGCACAGCTGATCCAAATAACAGTCCATCAATCGCCATAATGTCACACCAAAACAAGCAAACCTGATTGTCAGGGTGGGGTCAGGAACACTTGCAGTGAAATTGTTCGTCATTATGTCTAAACTTCTGCACTGCTGCCACAGCTGTAGTTACAAAGAGCCATAAACCCCTGGAAATCCCAGCATGCTGTGAGGCAAGAGAGACAGAGGAAGCTCAGGGTTTAAGGGATTACTTTTGAGCGGGCATTACGCGGGGCTACCTAAATGGTTATATGTCACATTTCAATTGAACTGTGGAGTCAGACTTTTTTTTGGCAACGCGTGCATGCATGAAACATCAGAGCACATGTGACTTCTGTCATGTTTGGAGATCACTTTTTCAGAATTTTTCATTTTCATATTAATAAATAAGTGATAAAGGTAGTTAAATAAAAAATAATTAAAGCCTGAGACCACATTTGGGAGAAAATGACAAATAATTGTAAGAAAAAAAAAATTATAATATAAAATATATTTATTTATATACCATTTACATACAATTACATTAAATACAAATCACAAACAAGCAATAAATCAGGCTCAAGGACAATTTATCAATTCATGTTATCAGAAAGTAAAAAAAAAAAATCTGTAATCTTTCATTACAATTTGGATAAAATATAAAAACAGGTTTACGGGTGTTGGTGAGTGAGTGAGTGAGTGAGTGAGTGAGTGAGTGAGTGAGTGAGTGAGTGAGTGAGTGAGTGAGTGAGTGAAAATGAATGTTTATCAACGATGGCTATATTAACTTTTTAAAAAGCTCTCAATCTCATTTTCTGAGACCAAACCCCCATGAAGAATGCACTAAAAGACATGGCAATCACCTTCCATCTAAGATACTTAAGTCCACAACGAGAGCGGCTAATTCCACATAAGAGAAAGAAAGCTCTACAGATAGGCGCATATTTATGCAGGAATGCCATTGAGTATGTGAAACTCTCTGAAAGAGGGATATGAGGAGAGGAAAGTATGATCCAGACCCCTCCCGCATGCCTCATTAGCCTTTAGTGTGGGGGGCTGTCATATGCAGATTGTTTTCGACGGCTTTTGTTATTCCAACACAACCAACGAGAGGAATGTTTTCCCCCGTCTCTCAGGGTGCAGTGGAGCACTGGGTCATTCCCACCGGTACGTTAGCCACAGGAGAACAGGAGAGAACGAGTGTCAAAAATATGGCAGATATTTATTCCAGTAGAGCAACACCAAGGTCATAGCCGGTTCAACTCCAAGGGAATGCATGAGCTGACAAAATGTCACTTTGGATAAAAGTGTCAGCCAAATGCATACAAAATGGGAATATTTGGAATGGTAAACTACCAAAAAAATTTTTAAAGCAGTAATGAGTAGTTTTTGCACAGTATGCAAATTTTCAGTTTGCACTGAATCCTTGCATGACTTACAAGGAAAACAGTATTTCACAACACAATGCATTTGACTTCCCTTTAATGAGAAATATGCCAGATTTAGTACACATAATGTGGATTACCACAACAATTTACTTACACTAGTCCCTCGTTTTCTTTAAACAGCAAAAGACTGATCTACAGTGAGGCACTTACAATGAAAGTGAATGTAGCAGATTTTTTAACATTAAAATACTTTAAAAACAGAAAGATTCAATGTATACAGTATATTAGACACACAGATGGAGGTTAAATAGGCTACAGCTCAGTCTGACAAAATTTTGAATTATTACGTATTTTCAAGTAGCCAGAACTAGTCAATAAGGAAGATTATGCAGACACTTAATATGTATGTGTTAACATTTTAAGAAAAACACTATGCAAGCATTTTAGTTTTACATCATTTGAAACTGCTACAGCAGGAAGATGTATGGGCAATAATTTGAGTTATTTTAATGTTATGTCTAGTTTTACCTAAAACCTTCCCTGTTCAAACAGTAATACATAACTGTGGACGTGTCAATATTCAAGCATTTTGTACAACGGGCTTAAACAGCTCTCCTTTTACAGCAGATTTAGTTCACAAACCACTGACAGGTGTTACCTAAATATGATTTTCAGTTAAAATAATAAATCCTAAAATTCGGCATTACTAACTTACTTTTCACACCAATGTGAGCTCTCACACCAGAGGGTTTATTTCATTTATTTCATTATGTAAAGTTTCCTTTCCTAGTCATTATGCATGGTGTCAGTTATTTCTAAAAATGTTAAAAGACATCGAGCAGCACTGAAATGCTTAGGACTGCAGGGGAATTTGGGTTATGCGGTGCGTAATCACTTCAGGGAGAAATCTAGCACGTCTGGGGAAAATGTTTCAAGAGGAGGAAGAAAAGCCTGTTTTTAAAGTGTATTTTACACAACCAAAAATACACACAAACAACACAGCTTCAAACTACTTCTGTAATATTAAGCTTTCTCAAATGCCTATTTAAAAGGCCATATTTTAAATACGATTTCAGGTGTCAATTAATAATTTTGATCAAGGTTTCTTGCAGAAAAATTTTTTAAAAGTACAAGCATTACATAAAAAGAAAAAAAATTGCTACTGCACCATTTTTATTAAGGTTTTATAAATATTTCCTATGTTTTTATTTTTATATTTTCCGTTTCATTTTAGTTAAAAGTTTTAGTAATTTCGTTTTGATACATTTTATTTCAGTTTTACTTTTAGTTATTTTGTACATGTTAAACTAAATGAAAATGAGAAACTTATTGGCAAGTTTAAAGTCGGAAGTTGTGATAATGACGTTGTGACGGAAATTGTGACGGAAGTTGTGATAGTATTTCCTTCCCTATTGTGACGTACATCTGATTAAAGTGGCTTTTCAAACAAGAACAAATGTAGGGCGGGACTTGATTTTGTTCATGGGGAATTGATTGGATGGTTGTGGTTTGCTATTGGTCAATCTAGGGCTGCAACTAACGACTATTTTAATAGTCGACTAGTCACCGACTATTGAAACGATTAGTCGACTAACCGAATAATTATTAAAATTGTCTAAAATTTAGCATGAGATTGCTTTAATTCTATGGAAAATGATAGTAAACACAAGAAAGAAGGGGTTACTTCAATGAAAAATGCATATTGAACTTTGCTGCTGATAGGCCGATTCATACTAAAAGTAAATAAAAATGCCCTGTCTAAAACCAATTAGGCACAGTGCTCGGTCAGTATAAACAAATGCATAAAGAAACTCTATCATTTTTATAAAGGACAGGCACATTTGTTTTATAAGAAAAAATCAATTAAAATCAAGTAAACATTTTCTTCCTGTAAACCAGGGGCAGGCACATTAGCAGCAATAAAACAGTAAACAAAAAGTCCATTTTGTGAGATACATTCAGTGGTCAATCTGTTGCAAAAGAACTTTACAACTCGTCTCAACATTATGAAATCTAACGGTTTTAAAATAAGCTTTCAGAGTCGTCTGAATTTTTTTTTACCGAAAATTCGCTTATAAAATGTACAATGTACATCCAAAACAAAACGTATTGGCTTCCATGTTATTTAAATCTTACCGAGGCGAGTCAAACTCCGTTTCATTCAACTGTCCGACGTGCTTTCTCTTTAAATGTTCATGCATCACTGAGGTGCTGCCGTGATACGCAAGGAGTGCTTTGCAAACCATGCAGGTAATCTTTTTATTCGCCGTATCCAGGCTAAAATGCTCCCAAACTTTAGATGTTTTGGTACGCGCAGCTGCGCCACCATTTCTGTATGTTATCGGTCAGCAGAGAAGCTAATGCGCATGTGCGACTCTCGGCAGAGATTGTAATGAAGAGAGATGCCTCGGTTGGAAAAAACATGTCTGGCGACAACTTCGACAATGATATTCATTGTCGACCATTTCTATTATCGATTTTTGACGACAACGTCGACGAATCGTTGCAGCCTAGTGACAAGTTGCCCCGCCCTCACCCCAGTAAACAGAGAAGAGATGTCACTGCAAGGAGGAGGGGAAGTTATTTTGATTAAAGATTAAGAGGCCACTAGAATTTAAAAATAAATAAATAAATAATGATTGCAGATTGTGCACGGATAAATCATTTATAATTTTATTTTGAATGAGTCAACCCCACAAGATTACAGTTATAAACATGAACCTCGTCTGAAAGGCAAAGGGGGAGGTGTTGCTGTAATTTATAGTAATATTTTCAAAACCACTAAGAAATCTAGCTTTAAATATACTTCTTTTGAAGTATTGGTGCTTAATGTAAAAATATATAGTGTAAACGATAAATCACATTTGAGAATTATGCTGGCTACTGTATACAGGCCACCAGGGCACCATAAAGATTTTATCAAAGAATTTGCGGACTTTCTATCAGAATTAGTATTGGCTGCAGATAAAGTACTAATTGTTGGTGATTTTAATATACATGTAGATAATGAAAAAGATGCATTGGGATTGGCATTTAAAGACATTGTAAACTCAATTGGAGTTAGACAACACGTGTCAGGTCCTACTCATCGTCGTAATCATACTCTAGATCTAATATTATCACATGGAATAGATGTTGATGCCGTTGAAATTCTGCAGCAGAGCGATGATATCTCAGATCATTATCTAGTCTCATGTAAATTACATTTAGCCAAGGCTGCAAAGCCGACTCTGTGTTATAAATACGTTAGACCTATAACTTCTGCCACTAAAGATTGCTTTATCAATAATCTTCCTAATCAGTTTCATCATCTCAGCATCCCGGATAGCTTACAAGAACTTGATATTGCAACAGAAACGTTTAACTCTCTCTTTTCCAGCACTTTAGACGCAGTTGCTCCGTTGCGCTTAAAGAAGATTAAAGAAAATAGCCCAACGCCGTGGTACAGCGAGCACACCCGGGCCCTTAAGAGAGCAGCCAGAAAAATGGAGCGCAACTGGAAGAAAACTAAACTAGAGGTATTTCGGATTTCGTGGAAAGAGAGCTCGATTGCTTACAGAGAGGCTTTAAAAGCTGCTAGATCTGCTTATTTTTCAAACCTATTAGAAGAAAATAAACATAATCCAAGGTATTTATTTGAAACAGTGGCTAAACTAACGAAAAAGAAAGCTTCAAGCTCAGAAGTGTCCAAGCAACACAGCAGTGATGACTTTATGAACTTCTTCACTTATAAGATTGATAATATCAGGGACAAAATTATAACTATGCAACCGTCTACCACAGTATCGCATCAGGAAGTGCATTGTAGTCTCCCTGAGGAAAAATTTGATTCATTTGTTGCTATAGGAGAGGAAGAATTCTGCAAACTCGTTAATTCATCTAAATCGACAACTTGTATGTTAGATCCTATACCGACTAAGCTACTGAAAGAGATGTTTCCAGAGGTCATATATCCTCTTCTTAATATCATTAATTCATCTTTGTCTCTAGGATACGTACCAAAAACCTTTAAACTGGCTATGATAAAACCGCTTGTTAAAAAAACACAACTTGATCCTACAGAATTAGTCAATTACAGGCCGATCTCGAATCTGCCTTTTCTGTCAAAGATATTAGAAAAAGCAGTATCTTCACAACTGTGTTCCTTTCTAGAAAGAAATGATATCTGCGAGGATTTTCAGTCCGGATTTAGACCGTACCATAGTACTGAGACCGCTCTCATTAGAGTCACAAATGATTTGCTCTTATCATCCGATCGTGGTTGTATCTCTCTATTAGTGTTACTCGATCTTAGTGCTGCATTTGACACAATTGACCACAACATTCTTTTAAATAGACTAGAAAACTATGTGGGCATTAGTGGAATTGCACTAGCATGGTTTAAATCATACTTATCTGACCGTTATCAGTTTGTAGCAGTAAATGAAGAGATGTCTTATCGATCACAAGTTCAGTATGGCGTACCACAAGGCTCAGTACTAGGACCGCTGCTGTTCACTCTGTACATGCTACCATTAGGAGATATCATTAGGAAACATGGAGTTAGCTTTCACTGTTATGCCGATGATACTCAGCTGTATATTTCTTCAAAACCTAACGAAACTTACCAATTCACAAAATTAACGGAATGCATAGCTGATATAAAAAATTGGATGACTAGTAATTTCCTACTACTAAATTCTGAAAAGACAGAGATTCTAATTATTGGACAAAAAACTTCCACACGTAATAACCCAGAATACTGTCTAACACTTGATGGCTGCTCTGTCAAGTCTTCGTCGTCGGTTAGGAACCTGGGTGTGCTCTTTGATACCAACCTTTCTTTTGAAAGCCACGTGTCTAGTATCTGTAAAACTGCATTTTTCCATCTTAAAAATATATCTAAAATACGCCATATGCTCTCATTGGGAAATGCGAAACAATTACATGCGTTCATGACCTCAAGGCTAGATTATTGTAATGCTCTACTGGGTGGTTGCCCTGCACGCTTAATAAATAAACTACAGCTAGTTCAAAACGCCGCAGCTCGAGTTCTTACCAGAACCAGGAAATATGACCATATTAGCCCGGTTCTGTCAACACTGCATTGGCTCCCTATTAAACATCGTATAAATTTTAAAATATTGTTGATTACCTACAAAGCACTAAATGGTTTAGCTCCGCAGTACTTGAGCGAGCTCTTAACGTATTATAGTCCTTCACGTCTATTGCGATCTCAAAATTCCGGCCAGTTGATAATACCTAGAATATCTAAATCGACTGCAGGCGGTAGATCCTTTTCCTATTTAGCACCAAAACTTTGGAACAGTCTTCCTACCATTGTCCGGGAAGCAGACACACTCTGTCAGTTCAAAGCTAGACTAAAAACACATCTCTTTGACCTAGCATACACATAACGCACTATAGACTTCTATAAATTCAATGTTAGGCTGCATAGATTAGGTCAGCCGGAACTGGGAACACTTCCCTTAAATCTTGATGTACTCGCTACATCATAAGAAGAATGGCATCTACGCTAATATTAGTGTCTTTGTTTATCCCGAGGTTTTCCCGCAGCCTGCCGGATCCAGGCCGTGTCCAGATCTGACGAAGGAGATCCGCCTGGACCCGATGACAATGCAGTGCTGAAGTATCCACTATCCTCTCCCTATGGAGGATCCCTTTCCCACTCTACAGATAAAGCGTTGTGAATTCCGGCTCGCGTACCCCGAAGTGATAAAATAAAACAAAATTCTGTATCAAAATTTATAGGCAAGAAAAGTAGTTTGTTAAGGCTGGGTTGTATGAATTCTAAACCTGCGCACATATTTTAAAAAGCACATAACTATAGAATCAATTCTGAATGAGCATGTGAACGCCTTCAGCGTTAATCACAGGTTCGCGTTTAAAAGTCTGATCATTTCGAAGGAGGTGAATCAATCAAAGTTAACTTTAGCTGGAAATAACATTATTCAAGAACCGCTATAATGCCAAAACAATCTGTTACCTTAAATTATATGTTTATCTCTGTAAAGCTGCTTTGAAACAATTCATTGTTAAAAGCGCTATATAAATGAAGATGACTTGACTATAAAAAAGGCTGCAATATTACTCAAAAACAAGAATTGACCATTTTGATTTCATGGTGTCAAAGTTACGTTTGTTTTTGTATATTTTATTTTATTTCAGTTAACATTTATTTTAATTCAATTTCTGAAAACGTTTTATAGGTTTATTTTCAGTTAAGTATCCCACCATTTTACTGAACACTGTTTGTGATTTGCGATGTAAATGTTGGCAGTTATATACCAAGTTGCTCAATGCTGTGAATTTCTTTTAATGAGCCAGTTTTGCAATTTATTTTCCATAATGGTCAAGTAGGATCTTATAAATTATGGAGATTCAAGATTTTCTCTAGACAGCAGCAATGAGCTGAGACATGAAACTAAGCCCTAAAACTAGTCCGTACTGAAAGAAGAGCTGCAATGGATAGTAGATTCAGGCCAAGATTATTCCCCCAGTGCCGAGCGAGCTGGGGAAACACAAACAGTGAGCGTGGTCAGGGTTTTCCTGATCACAGCAATGAGGATTTTAAAGGGATTCATCTTTGAAACGTAATATCTCATCATGATCCTCATGCGGGTGAAACCCCTTTACAAAAAAAACTATTTTCCACAAGAAAATATTATTTTAGTCTTTCTAATTCACCTTAAAAATTCCATGTTTAATTCAATGGTACTTGCCATTTCTTTAAAATCATTTTAAAATCATCAATTTACTAGAAATTTCTGAATTAAAACTGTTTCAGAGTAAATCCTACACTAATTGTATTCAGTGTAGAGACAGAGGGTTAATGAGATAGGAGAACAGCGCTTGTTTTAAGTCATCTTCAAGATGATACAAGCTCTCCGTTTTTCCCATAAATGCCCGACACAGGAGTCATCATTTCAGTATTTTCCATTTAGTTGCAGAACTTGGCAGAATGCAGATTCAAGAATAAAACTTTAGAAGCAATCTTTTTCTTTAAGCATGGGCTAACAATTTCCAACAGAACACCAAAGCCCAATAGAGAGGATGTTTAATTTTCTCATAACATTAATCTGTGGTTGGACCTGGTTAAATCATCTGTAATTCTAAAAACAGCCCGATGCCAGTAAGCTGAGCTGAAAATCTTTCTTGGAGATGCTTTTGACCAAAGAAAGCAAAAAAACACTCCAAACTCCCACAATTCTTTGCTGGATCCCCTTACCTCTCTCACTCTCTCTCTCTTAAAAATAAGGAAAACTTGAGAGCCAGGAATACCTCATAGATTTTCCAAATACAGGTCATTGAGACCTAAAAAGCTTGTATGACATAAAACAGGAAGCAACCATGCTTCCTCCAATAAGGTTCTTCTCATTTCAGCTTCAAAATACTGGTTCTCAATTGGTGGGCCACGACCTAAAAATGGGTCGCAAGTCTGTTCTGATAAGGTCATAGACACAAAAATATTTCAGCTTCAAAATAGTAGTTCTCAACTGGTGGGCCATGACCTAAAAATGGGTCGCAGGTCTGTTCTGATGAGGTCATGGACAAAAAACAATGTCAAAAAGAAATAATAAAAAGCAACTAACCATATTATCACACAATTAGCAATTAGAAGAGTAATGTAATCCAAATCTAATTAATATATAGGCTAATGTTAATTTTGTTGTTGGTGTGCAAACTGGCATGGGACAAAATAAAAAAGTGCATTGTGTGTGTGTGTGTGTGTGTGTGTGTGTGTGTGTGTGTGTATACACACAATGACTATTGCACAATAATCCCTGACAACACGCTTCGCTAAAGCCAGCTCAGAACAGTAGGCTTCTGTCTGCAGTTCATGGGGAAGTAACACAGGCGACTGGAAGGACCAGATTACTGCACCATGATGAATCAGTGCATATTTTCTGTAGCATAAAATAAAACACACTTTTACATGCCAGAGGCAGAAGAACTCCCTTTTACCCTGGATGAGTCACTACTTGGCTGAAAGATTAACCCCGCCCCTGATCTTCATCTCTTTTCCTATTCCACCACTTTGCTTGTGGAAGTTCATCATGATTGTTCACGTCTCAGGAAGCCTATCATTTCTTTCCATTTCTAGTATAAAAAAAACAAGGTTTCTATGGGGAACAGAACTATGCCAATCAACTCCTCCTTTTCTCCTCTTCTTTCCTCCACAAGCTCCACCAGGGTTGGACAATATAGCCTATGCAGCCAATTAGACTCAAAATGTTTAATTTATGAAGAAAAAAGGTCTTTAAAAAATTGTTAATAATAAATGAAAGAAAAGAAAGTACCTTATTTTCCAGAATACAAGTCATCATTTAAAATATACTGTGACTTATAATCCAAATGGTGCCAAATGACGGATCCAATATACAGATACAGGATCAATTTTCTTTCTCAGTTGTTTACATTCACTGAAGACGTAAGAAAATGTTTACAAGGATCATTTTGAAATAATTCAGAAATGTATTCTTTGTGTTGAGTTGTTTCTGAAACAGTGTGCGAGTTCCGAAATGATTATTCTTTCACGTCTTCTTGCGCTTGAATGTTTTAAACGCACTTGAGTGTTAAAACTGACTAGACTTAAAAACGCATGCAAATGATAAACGTTCACTCTGCAATGGTTAAACTAAAAATCGCATACATTCCGAACAGTGGGTCCTGATCCATACGGATCAACTACGAATCCTACTTAGGCCTACTTGACATCACGCATCCTGTAATGGATGAGCACATCTCGATGTCGATGCTGAAGCGATATATTGTGCAGCCCTAATTTCCTCAACTCCCAATGTACTTTAATGCCAAAACCATTTCTAAATTCAATGTTTGCTAGGTCCAATGTCAGTTTTGTGATCCATTTTGTAATGGTAATGCTTGTAATTCACACAGGGTGGCTCTGATCCCAGATCAGTGAGGGTGAGAGGTTTCTTTTCTTTTTTCTTCTCCCAATGGTGTGATCAATCAAGCCTCTAAAGCAGAGCTCTGGAGAAAACCAGAGGCCTCCAGAATAAAACTGCCCACTCGTAGCTGCTTCTCAGGGTCAAACACACTAATATTCGCCACGTGTTGAGCCTAGGCCAAAAGGATACACACTTTGCCCGGGGCAACAACCCGATTTGACTTGAAAATACTGGTAGAACATAAAATATACCAGCTCTCAGTAAGTTTCCATCCTGGAAAACCTCAAAATATGTGAATCATCCAGGGGAAAAAAAAAAGAAACAGAATGGCCATTTTTATTTTAAAGCTTACTCTGCATGTCTTGTTTCCTGCACTGAAAAGAAAATTAACCAATGCAAGAACACAAGAACACCCTGTGTTAACGCTAAAGTAATATGAGTTACTCGTCATATCAAACACTAGAAATGAAATTACCGTTCAAAATTAAGGGGTCAGTAAAGTCCTTTCTGCTTAACAAGGCTGCATATATTTGATCGAAAATACAGTAAAAACTGTACTTTTGTGAAATATTATTACAATTTAAAATAAATGTTTTCTATTTTAATACATTTAAAAATTAAATTTATTCATGTGACGCAAAGCTGAAATTTCAGCATCATGACTCCAGTCTTCAGTGTCACATGATCCTTCAGAAATCATTCATGCTGATTTGCTGCTCAAGAAACATTTCTTATTATTATTATCAAGATGGAAACAGTTGTGGAAACAAAGACGCATTTTTTTCAGGATTCTTTGATGGATAGAAAGTCCAAAAGAACAGCATTTATTTAAAACAGAAGTCTTTAATCTCACTGATCATTGATCAATTTGCTATATGAAAATCTTATTGACCCTAAACTTTTGAACAGGAGTGTATCATAATATAAAACATTTACCCCCAGTTTCACAGACAAGGCTTAAGTCTAGTCCCAGACTAAAATGCATGTTTGAGCTGTTTTAACTGAAAGCAATAATGTTTTTTTCTATGGTTTATAAAAGCTACTTAAATGTCCTAATCGAACTAAGGACTAATCCTGGCATAATCTAAACCCTGTCTGTGAAACCAGGCCTAAGAGCTTTATTTCCATGCCCAAAAAGCCATTTTATTTCAATCCACATCAGCGATAACTCCGAAACCTAAACATTTACCCAGAATAAGCACAAAGAGTGCAAAAGAGAGTGCAAATGCACGTTTTAAAGAAAAACACCTCACATAGATGACTGAATATGGCCGAACTAAAATCCTGAGCTGTGAGCGTCTGGCGTGTAAAAGCGCACTGAACTGCCGCTCAGCAGAGATGGAATTTCCTCAGTGGAGACAGGCCAGAACAAAATAACACGCTGAAAGAGCAGAATTAGCATCAAAGGTGTGAGGGTGCAGCTTGATCCAGGAAGCCATCAAAACTGAGACTTCCGTTCAACACATTTCTCAATCCAGCGAGAACGATCTCCTTAGAGCACGAGCAGAAAAACGTGTGGACAACAATGCTTATGTTATTCTTTTTGTAAAATCAGAGGCCAACCAAGACTGTTGTGCCACTTTATCAAAGTCGCCTACAGAAGCTTCCTGTTCACCCGAATGTTAGGAAACAGAATAAACATTTACACAAACCTAACAAGCAAGCAAACCAGTGCTCGCGCCCTTTCTTACCCACCTGCCAAATGCACCATCCACATGGCTGTTACATCACATAATAAGCGCCATAATACATCCGAAAGGCTCATAGCAAACAGAAATACATAGCAACTGGATTCAGACAGTCAGAGGTGAACTTATGCACTGGATGAAGGTAAACCTCTTTCACTGTCGGCCTACTTTCACATCCATCACATTTTAGCCTAGGTACTCAAAACGCAGGGCTAAAACTGATGGACTGAATAGCCAAAGTTCAAATGTGCTTTTGCACGAGCTGGTTTGCTAAAGGCCAGTTCACACCAAGAATGATAACTGTAAAGATAATTAGATAACTATTGGCATCCACAACAACACATAATAACAATAACTTGGCGTCGACACCAACAGATGACAACATTATGATTATGATAAGCGAGTGATGCTGTCTTGTCGTCTGCTGCTTTAAATGCTCAAGCTCTTTATAGATTCTGATTGGCTGCAAATGTTTTAATCGTTCATCATCTGGAAAAATTGTTTCTCTGTCTCTCATTATCGTTATAGTTGTGGTGTAGAATCTTCTTTTCTTTTAAATTTAGAACTATTCTTAAAACTTTATCTTTTTCGTTATAATCCTTGGTGTGAATGGGCCTTAAAGATGCTGTATGTAATTTTTGGGACTGTAGTAAAGCATAAAAATACCATAATATGTTTGCAGTTATTTAGGAAACACGCTTGTTCACATTCTTGTTTCTACGAAAAAAATTCTATACCCAGTTATTCTACTTTGAAATGTGTGTTTCGTGTCGAATGTCGGTTTTGGTAAATGTGATCCTGCCCACTGCCAATTTACCCAATAGTATTACGACACTCCGGGTTGCCAGTTGGCGGAAAACAGCGTATTGCAGCCATGAAAGCCAACAAACAAACGGGGTGAGAGATCACAGATTCTACCTGATCTAAAAGCATTCATCTTAAACCAGAGGCATATTAAAATACCAATAAATCAACTCGTCACCTTCCATTGTCAATTGCGCTTGTACCTGTTCTCAATCTGCAAACAACGCTCTCCAATATTTTTAATTTGGACTGCAGTGCCTATTTCAACCACTACCTGTCAATATTACATACTGCCCCTTTAAAATCATTATAAAAACAAACAAAGTTGCGATAGTATTTTATTCCTTATTGTGGAAGACTCTACCATATCCAGGTGAAAAGGGCAGGACTTTGGATCAAGGTTGTGATGTGCTATTACTGTGAACTCATGTGAGTGACGGGTTGTCCAGCACTCAAGCCAGTAAACAAGAGAAGAGAAGAGAAGAGGAAGTTATTTCAATTACAAAAGTGACGAGGGTATATGAATTTTTAAACTTTATTATAAAGAAGGCAATATTCCATAAAAAAAAAAACAAGAACCGTCAATTTTGATGTCATGGTGACTAAGTCTAAATCATCTCCTGTCCAGCACAAATGAACTTTGAGACGTTTGGCTGGGCAAGATTACCGAGCCAGATTTCGCACAACCCAGATGTAAGCAGCGCCCGGACTGTATGAACTGCAATAGAGACATGAAACAAAAGATCCATTGAGCTCAGTGCAGAGGATAAAACAAACCTTGGGACCACCGCACAAAAGAAAACAAGAACTTGTATTGGCCCCTATAACTATGGCTGGATGAATCAGACACCCTCAGTGTCAGGAACATTCCTCTGTGCAAGAACCTTCTCTTTCACTGATAATTCTGTGAACTGCAAACCACACAGCATAATTTCATAAGAACTCCTCATGTTTACACTGGAAAGAGACAGTTCCGCCTGCCATTAGTTCATAATGGGATATTAACAGACTAAAAATGACAAGTTCCAGCTCTCAAATGACAGCTTTAGAGAGCTGAAGTGCATGGGGATGAAAGGTTCCTCAAACTCATGATGATGGTCATCAGGATATAAAAAGCAGAGTACAACCTTCTAACTTTTGCAAAATGAACTGTGGAGGTACCATAGAATGGTAATTTTCTGGGATGATAACACTATTGTACTAAACACAGCTTACCCGCACTTTTTTTTTTACATTACTTTCAGGTCATTTATGATTACAGGATTTTATACAAATTATTTTATAGAGATGCAGATTTTTAGGTCAGGTAATAATCCATGGAATTACTTATTGAGAGCACCACTAAACTAGAATTTACTTTACTAGGCATGGACATTACAATATTAAAACTCTCTTTCATTATTGTATGAAAGATTGCCATATTTCATGTAGCCTACTATGGTCGTCAAATTAGTATGTTTTTCTAGCAAGAAATACAATGGCACGTTACTGTTAATTTGAATCTTCTGTAGTAATCACGTTAAAAAAAATCTAACTTTTATACAATTCCCCATTTAGTCATATTAGGCATCAATGACTATATCCGTGATATTAGACTTGCAGTGATGTGATTTGGAGGCCAGGCTACAAAAAAACGAGCCGAAACAATGACATGCCTAATACAAAATAAAGATTAAAAGTCTTTCATTACAATATTACTGACTGAAACTACATGTTTAAGGCACAAAATTATCCAAAGAGACCCTCAAGTGGACCAATGATAGACCAATGACCATCAGGAAAACACCTGCGGTTACTTTCAACTCGCTCCACCATCCAACACTGCAACATTGGGCACAGTTTGTATTTGCAGAGCTCATATTTTTACATACACAACGCCTTCTTGGAACTTACTGTAGCCTGTGATAATGAAACTCGAATAAAGTTCGAATAAAAGTCGCATTTTTGTGCTCGAATACAGACATAAACCAATCCAAATTCCTAATCCAAAGCCTGGTGCCTCATGGTGTGCAAAGCTAACTTACTTGCGCGGTTTATAGACCAATATAAAAGCTGGTAAACCTTGCAAGCAGTAGCATCAAACTCAACAAAGTAATATTGATGTAAAAACAAAAACTTACCTCGCAAATAAGTGGCCTACAACTTCAAACTTCGCTCCAACTACCAGCCAGTGCGCAAACAAGAGTCCAGCATCACATCCACAAGCAAACCTGAAACGGAAAACCAGCCGAACTGGCAACAGGTTTTACTTCATGAGATCTACTTCGACCGTAAGGTCCATGATCTCCGTTTTAAAAAAAAAAAAAGTAACCAGCACTCCTTGAATTGTCCTTAAAGGATAATGCGTAAAATGTTGCAGACTGCGAGTAAACAGGGAGGATCTTTTACGCGGCTGAAAACAGGCAGCGCGTCTTTGGTTCCTCTGGGAAGCCGAGTCACCCTTCCAGCCCGAGAGAGGTTCAGATCTCTCTCTAGCGTTTGTGAGCCCTCCTGCTCGCGGGAGAGAGGGAGTAACCAGACACCGCACTCCTGCCTCTCATTGGTTGCTTTCCACCGGTGCAGGAGCCGTCACACCAGCAACATGAGGCGTCTCTATAGAAACTCTCCTCGACTGGGAGGAAAATACCACGAAAAGTTGTTAGAGTGAGGCGCAGTGCACGGTGGCCACGCATCCAGATATGTAACGCAACCAAAACAAAACATCTGAAGAAATGAGCAGGTTTTCGTGTAGGGTTTTCTTACCCTTATTGGATAGTTCACCCAAAATGAAAAAGTTGTCATCATTTACTCGCCCTCAGGGTGAGTAACGTTAAATTATGCCAAATTTTTCATTTTTGGGTGAACTATCCCTTTAAGTGTGACGCAATCTCATTAAAACCCACATATTTGTATATTAAACGATAAAGCCAAATGGTACCTGTTGCAACAAAGACATTTAACTACAACAAATGTGATTTAATTTAAAATGAATGCTCAATTCTACCTCATTTAACTTTTTTCAGAATGTGAGACACAACATAGTTTATTTTGTTTTGTTGTTTGGGATCAACTAAACCCTTTTGTCAAATGTAGCCTATATTTAAATATAATATCAGAATATTTAAATAACGCACGTATATGTGTAAAACATGTTTTTGTATGAATAGCCTATAGAACATCAAAGACAATCACCCAAAAATACTAAATTATCCAAAATCCTCATAAGTGGGGAACATCTAAAATTACAGGATTATTTAATAATATTACTTTATGTATAATTTAATTTCTTAAAAAAAACTTCAAAATATTTAACCAATAATGCATGTGATATAAAAATAAATTATATTTATTCATTTTTAGATTTTGAATGTTTTTTTGTTTGTTTGATTGTTTCGGTTGCAAAATATTGTGAAGAATCAAAGTATGGGAAGCTCACCCAAAAATTTAAATTCTGTCATCATCTACTCAACCTCAAGTTGTTCCAAACCTGTTTTTGAATTCAGTCTTCTTCTGAACACAAAAGAAGATATTTGGAAGAATATGGGTAACCAAACAGTTGATGGACCCCATTGACTTATTTCTTATTTCTTACTTATTTCCATATTTTTTTCCATACTGTGGAAGTCAATAGGGTCCATCAACTGTCTACTTACCGACTTTCTTCAAAATATCATCTTTTGTGTTCAGCAGAATAATGGAATGGAACAACTTGAGGTTGAGTAAATGATGACAGAATTTTCATTTTTGGGTGAACTATCTCTTTAAATCCTTAACCGTTATCATCAACCTCCCATTAGGATGAAGAAGAAATATTGCTAGGTTGTATTTTAAAGCGACAGTTCACCCTTTCCCATCCCCAAAAAATGAAAATCATCTCTACATTTACTCACCCTGCAGTTGTTCCAAATGTATGAATTTCTTTGATCTGCAGAACACAAAAGAAGATATTTTGAAGAATGTCAGTAACCAAAAAGTCGAAGGCACCCATTGACTTCCATATTATGGAAAAGAAATATGGAAGGAAATGGGGACCAGCAACTGTTTGTGTTCAGCAGAAGAAAGAAAGTCATACAGGTTTGGAACAACTTCAGGGTGAGTAAATGATGACGGTATTTTCATTATTTGGGTGAACTCCCTTTTAGAGTTCATGCTGTTACACCTCACAGTGTTTTGTATAGTGCTTGAAATTCTGTTCTGGGGTCAGTCATGCACCTTAATGCTTGCCGTGTGTTGCCTGAGAGCTACTGAGGAATGAGAGGTTAGTACTCCAACCACAGAATTCCACCTCCACCCCTCCTCCAATCCCATCTCATCTCCAATCCTCCTTTCCCTCACCCTGTGCCATTATTGACCCTGGAAGTCTTTCTTTAAACTTGAGCAGAGCTTCCTACTTTACCTGGGGCCGCAGGGATCAGCATACATGTCTGCATGTGAACCCTGCAAGGGATTAAAGCTTGTTGCATACATATTGTTTTGATCAGAAAGGTTTATTTTACTTTAATGCTTTCATTAAAACATCTTAAATGGTGTCTTGAAAATGTCTTTTTAAACATTTAAGGGTATAACGGTATAATGGCTGAGGTAGGAAAGAAAGGGTGTGTGTGTGCAGTGAGTTATCAGTGAGCCACAAATAGCAGGGTTCAGATGAACCAAATGTCACTCCGGGGTACTGTGCTACGTATTTGACATTTCTTCCTCCAAAACAGAATCCGGAGAGAGGCAGAATGAGTGCTATTTTAAAACAGACCGCTGGACTTTTGTTTTCGGACCTGGATTGCCCACCTTCAAAAAGTGGAGCAAAAAGGAGGTGGTGGTTAGACTGAACAGGAGGGCCCTGAGGAGCAGGATATGAAGATTTAGATGAGGAATATGAGACAGAAAGTGCATTGAAATGCAATACAGAGTGCAACAGTGTGTTAAAATGTAATTAATCATTATTTAAAAAAAAAAAAAAAAAAGTTTCCTTTCAGGATCTGCCATGAGAACCAGGATTGTTAAGCAGTGTCATGTGCTTCTATGGAAGCCACAGGTCAGTGTGATTTCAACTTGTTTAATAATAATAATACTTATAGAACTACAATACCCATAATAACCATTTAGATAAGTCGTTGTTACTATGCAGCCTCCAATGCACTGTAAAAAAAAAAACATTTTGGGGGAAGTTGTAAATAAATACATTGCAGTGTTTTACAAGAAAATTCTATTTCAGTCTTCTTATAAAAATACGTTTAATTCAATTGCTGTTTTGTTTTTTTTAATGTGGAGATGACAAAATCAAGTTGGCCTCACAGCAATATTTTATACTTTTTTATTGGTTTAATAAATTTGCAAATACAGCCAGGGGATACATTAGGATAAACAAAACAAAGAAAATACATAAATTCAAAATCAAACAATAGAAATAAAGTTGTATAAAAACATTCACATTTGAACACATTTTACAGGTTTCTTATTTTTCAGACTTAACATCGTTTTTAAGTTGAACTTCTGTTTTTAAAATGAAAAACGAAGGTTTATACACTGCCCGGTCAAAAAAAAAGTAGTTTGGATTTAAATAGGCAAATGCTTAAGAGTCTATGATTGGATCATTATTGCAGTGATTATTGGACCATATATTATTATAGCTACGGTTCATCTAACCCTAATTAATGGAGTGTGTAGCTTTTCATTTCTTAAACAACCATGTGTAAGACACATCATGGCCATATTGCAGGATGACAATGTCAAGATTCATCAGGCTCAAATTGTGAAATTACGGTTGGGAGGGATCATGAAGAATCATTTCCACACATGAATTCGCAGTGGCACCTCTGAGTTCAGACCTTAAATTCAGTGGAAGTCTGTGGGATGGTTCCTGAATTTTATTCCACAACAGACCATCAACAAGGGCATTCCAAAATGTTACTGGAAACAATATATCTTCGAAAGCCTGAACGCATTGATTATGGGGGAAAGAGAGAAACTGAGTCGACCAGGATCCAATGATTGTAGAGAGAGATGAGGACAGGAATTTTTAAGAAGCATCCATAACTACAGCATTGTCTTTTCTACATTTCACATTTTAAAAAAAATCCTGGAAATTTACAGTAAAAAAAACCTGCAGCTGTGGTTGCCAGACATTTACCTTAAAATTATGGTAGCTGCATTTTATGTTACAGATTTAATAAAAAAAAAAGAAATTTCATTAACTGACATATTGTTAATACCAACCTATTGAAGTACTAATATCTGTTTAGTACCTTTGTAAAACACTGACAAGAACTAAAAACTGGTGGTGATGAGAAAATCACATGATGAATCAAATCTCAACACAAGCAGCTCCACTGAAGGCAAGTGAAAGTGAACCCATGTGCGGTTTATTAACATAAATATGAACAAAATACACAATGACTAGGCTTGACTTGAACCATGAACTACACTTGAACACAATTATACTCTCACCAACAGCAGTTACACAAGCAAAGCTGAACACTGGGAACATGAGGGCTATTTATACACAAAGACAAATGACAAGACACACCTGAACACTTTGAAACAATCAAGACAAGATCACATGAGGGCAAGGTAGTCACGTGACAAGAAATCAGGAACAAAACTTCAATAAAATTTTAAACAAAAATCAACATATGATTCAAAACCCGAAACTAATTGTGACATGACAAGCTGAAAAGGTCAAAATAGAGACATATAAAAGGTGCACAGTGTCCTTCACACAAATACTAAACACCATCATGGTAACACACATGCCTCTCAAATAATGCAATAACAACATTAGATGTATATAAAACCCTAACGTACATAACTTATAAGAATAATCTAAGAAGAACAATTGTTATTTCAATGAAAAAAAGTATCACACAGGGAATTCTGGGAATGTCAATTAATGGTTTTTCACTGTAAATCATACAATACTTGTTCTTTTCACGTAAAACTGTAAAATTGACAGTATTTTACTGTAAAATCTATCAGTTGAAGTATTTTTCGGAATCCTCCAGAAAACCAATAGAAGAAACACTTCAGGAACACAAGGCACTTTACAAATTAAAAATTTCCTTCGTTTCGAGAATGGGACATTCTTTGTCTGTTTGGACTTTATTAGTTTGGGATGTCTGAAAATGTTCCGCCATGACTTAACGGTGAGTGACAGCAGGCTTTCTCTATCCAGGTCTTTGGAGGTTTGTACCTACAGGGCAAAGCAGCACAGAGCGCTCCAGGCTCCCAACCAGGCCATTAAAACCACTGTGGGGATGCCGGAAAGGAAAAGGGGAGGAGGGGAAGACAGACTCGATTAGTGGGTTTGCTAATTGCATGCCCTGGTTTTGCAAACATGCTTCCTGAAGCACTTTTGCTACACCTCTGTGGGCCCTGAGTAAAACAGCATGTCCCAAAGAGATTCGAGTCTTCAACAGAACTGTATAAACCCATATGAAAAAAACCTGCATGGTTCATATACAGCAACCATATATCTTCCTTACTTAAATTGGACAGAATTACCTTATGTGTTTCATGTAAGACCAATACATGTCCTATACAAAATCAGACCGATTAAATAGCACACATACAACTTATAGGGGATTTTTGCGTCATATATGAATACTGTAAAAAGTCTTATATGAGTTGTACATGACAAAAGTATGCAATCGTATATGGTATTAGTAGAAAATAACTTAAATTCATATACAAATCATTTAAAGTTCTTATATTGAATCATATGCTAGTCAAATTAAAGTCCTATAGGATTTATACACATTTTGTGTCATTTTTTTATACGTGTTATATAAAGTGTGTCATAGAGATTTCATGTTAAGATGACCAACATCACTTATATGAAGTTTGCAAATTTGGAAATTGTACAGTGCAGAAGCTGGTTGGAGGATGTAGTGTCAAAATATCTCTGACCTTTATGAGGACAGGTCCTTTTCCTTCAGGATTTGAACAGTAAATTTGAAATCTGGAAATCTCAACACTTTCAGAAGTGTTTCCTCTCGCAACACTGACACAGTGTTACAATATGAACACTAAGAGTAAAACACTCACTGTTTCTGACTCTTAGGTTGTACTGTAGCAACTAAATGTTGTTCTTTTGCTCCCTAAAGGGCCAGTTGAACGCAGAAGCTAAACAGGCGTTAATCCATCTGATCTCATACTGTACATCTGATTCATGTATGTACTTTACATAAGAAGCTGAACTCCAGGTTTAAAGTCCAGATTTATGCAGTGGCTTGCAGATCAAACATAAGCCACTAACTCTCTCAGAGTATATAGTACATTTAGTTTAGTTTATTATTTTCAACACTGATAATAATAAATAAATAAAAAGAGAACCAAATTTGCATATTAGAATGATTCCTGAAGGATCATGTGACACTGAAGACTGGGGTAATGATGCTGAAAATTCAGCTTTGTATCACAGGGATAAATTACATTTTAAAATATGTTGAAATCAGAAAACAGGTATTTTAAATTGTAATAGTATTTCATAATTGTATTGTTTTTATTGTATTTTTTTTATCAAATAAATGTAGCCTTGATGCGCATAAGAGTCTTCTTTCAAAAACACAAGTAACTTTGCAACTATGTCTAGCAGTCATTATAGTATTAGACTGTCTGCTTAATATCTGCTAACACTTTATTTTGATGGTCCCACAACAGACATTATACTGGCTATAACTTTGCAACTGTAACTGGCCATATTCAAACCCGCTCTGAGCAGAATTCGAACCGGAGTCTCCGGCATGGGAGGCGGGTGCGCTAACAAGGACACTAAAGACCGCAGTCGCTAGCGTCAGTCGCTAGCACGCCTCTTGAGATCAGGGGAGTGAGGGGAGCTCTTACTGGCCTACGTTACACTCGCACCCTCTAAACCTCACTACCACCCGGGTCACGGCACCAAATGTAACCGGTCCAACTCGACCCGCTCCGAGCGGGATTTGAACCGGGGTCTCCGGTACTAACAGTCTACTACTCAAATGAGGGTTAGTTAACATGTAGTTGCAAAGTCACTAATAGTTAGTAGGGTTATCTAAAGTGGACCATTGAAATAAAGCTTTTAAACGGTATCCAACTGGTTTAATCATGTTGAAATAATTATAATCTATAGCTCCAGATGTTAAGCAAACACTGAAAGTATACTAAAAGCAATTAGGTAAATTACAAAACAATCTCATGTAGCCTATCCATATGTAAAACAATGATCCAGATTCCAGATGTATATGTAAATAGCAATTTCCTAGTACTCAGGAAGTCGCTATTCTATGCTGAGGCAGAGCAATACAAAATCGTTTGTATTGTTCCATGTCTGGACCATGTGCTGGTCATCATCAGCAACTGTGTGCATTACACTGACAATGATTGATGTTGAAGTATGTTCAGTATAGTTTAAGGTGCCTCGCTTAGTAGTAGCAGCAATATTTTCCTTTTGCAGTGGTAAGAGCCACGGCAGCCCAAATAAATGCAACGGACTAAAACCATTAGTTATTTAGAGAAAGTTACCCCCAAAAAGATCAACAGAAACATAAAAGTCAGCGATTATCTGATCAGCATCACTCAGTGCTTGAAAGTTGGCTTTCAATTGCCAGAGGTCAAGTTTGTCAGGAAGTAATTGAGTTTTAATGGCTTCCTTCCACTAAGTGTTCTGTTGCTTTAGCATTTATGATGCAAGACACGCCCCCTAGTGGAATTTTAGTGTCATTTAAAGTCATCTCTCTTTGCACAGGAGGACTGGTCATTTTTAAAGGATTGTTTATAACAAATAATATTCGTAATTCACTCATTCTTGAATATATACACATTTTTTTTGTAGAATAAATACTTAGATCTCTGTCTCTTTCATCACCATCAAAATGGAACCATGTTCTGGAACAATCATGAAATATGTATTTTATTCTCCTCGATAACACTGAAAGCCTTTTTATGTGTCACTCTGCAGAGTGTAACAGAGCTCTCTTAGTGTATAAAGCAAATATTGCATCTGGAAGAAGGAAATTCAACAAAAGGTGATTAAAGGAGAATAAAACATTTGGGTTTTGTGGATTGATTATACGTGAGGCTCATAACTGCCCCTGCACTGCACAGCACAGCACTGCAATGTCTGCAGAGTAAGTCGATAATTTCCATAATGATATTACGTAAAGATTTTCTCGAGTGCTCTTGATTTTCAAAGTGGACTACTTCACTCTGGCATGGTCATTGTGAGGTATTTGTCTTCTTAAAATGCAGACTTTGTCGATATTTACAGATGTACAGAATCTGGAAGAACTTTGCTTGTTCTGTCACAAAATGTGAGACAGTTGAGCCGTAATATTGCAAGTTCTTTGATTTGAATTAATATGCAACCACAGCAAAGTCCCAGTTGAGCCCCAGATTCACTATAGGGCTTGGGGGTGTAAAAGTTTGAGAGGGCATATGATATAGGACATTATTATGCACAGGCTGTCGGAGAGATAGTCCCAAATGAGGACTGATGATTAAAGCAATACTCAGACTCAGAGAGACAGGACAGTAATTGTGCATCTTGCGAATTCAGCATGTTCTGCCACTTGACACTGCTCTATACGTTTAGAACGATGACAGCTTGCCTGAATCGGGGCTGCCAGTCATTCTAACCCGCTCTCTTGTGACAATACTGTTCCTGGAGGCTTTTTAGCTAGTGAACAGATCACTGGGAACTCTTATAATAGATGAATGGAAATCTAAATTCACTCACATTGTATCTACCTTTCTAGCCATATCCAGTTGCAACATTAATAACTGTCTGTATGGGTATGGAAATATGTAGCCTAAATTATTATTATTCATATTTTTTTTAAAGGGGAAAAATAACTCTGAACTGTGGTAAGGATTTTTTATATAGGCCAACCGTTTTTTTTTATTCATTTTTTAATTTATTTCTTAGCATTTGGTAAATGCATACATGTATATTATATTTATTTTGATTAGCCAGAGGTGTTTATTCTATGTAGGAAATTGGGATATGGATACATTCATTATTACTATTATTATTATTATTATTATTATTATTATTATTACTACTACTACTGTTATGATGCATGCAACTAGCCTTTCATGCCTAGGTACAGTGTTTATAGGCCCTATTAAATAATAATTCGTTAAATTTATATAGGGCTTATCTGGGTAGCCTACTCAAAGCGCTTTACATATGGAAGGGAGGAAATGTACAGTGCATTGTAGTGCACTGTGTATTTTACTATCATTGTCAGTATACAGTGGCAATTAATGATGTGCGATTCGCGAATGAATCATTTGTTTGAACCGATTCTTTGTAACTCAAAGCTAAACTATAGGGAGAAGAAACGTGTTGAAATAATAAATTACGCAACATTTTTATTTATTCGAGCATGTTGGAATTTATTTAGGCATAAAATCACAAATTTACAATTTACACTTTCCCAGCTGGCATTCGACTGACATTAAACGTTTAAATGTGGTTGAAATAATGTCAGTTTATGAAAAAACATTAATTCAACGTTAAAACAATGTTGAACACCAAATAGTTGAAGTTGTGTTGTTGACTCACTACGGATTCAACATAGAAATATCAAAAAAAAATTGAGTTGTACGTCAAATCAACATTATTTTTACAACCATGACTTTTAAACATTTTGTTAAAATATATCAGTAGAAAAATAACGTTCCAAAATCCAATTTGCAATCTGATTTGCAAAATCTAAACAAAATTCAACGGTTATCCAACACTGGCACCTGACGTTGATTCAACAGTGACTCGACGTTAAAATGCCAGCTGGGTTATCACCAAATAGGCTACCACCAACGATAGCCTATGGCAAACCATATCTTACATAATTTAAATTATTTTAAATTTCTTGACTGTTTTATAAGTGTTTAAGAATGGTTTAAGGATGTTGATTATTATTCGGTTATTAATTAGCTAGTTCGTGTTGCCTTTGCTAGGCTATGTATATTAGACCTTTAAGGGATAGCCTAGTTCAACCAAAAGGAGATATTTTGAACTTTATTGGTAACAGTTGACGGTAGCCATTGACTTCCATATAGGAAAAAAACAATGGGTGCCGTCAACTGTCTGGTAGGCCTACATTCCTATCTCTTTTTGAATTCAACAGAAGAAAGAAACTCATACAGGTTTGGAACAACTTGAGGGTGAGTAAATGATAATTAAAACGTCCATTTTTGTGTGAACTATCCATTAAGCTAATGCCCGGAAACCTGAAATCGTGCGTAGGGGTCAATTTTGATTTGTGAATCGATTCCATTGAACTGATTCACCGGAAAGAATTGTTCGAACGAATCGAATGTTTCAAATGAATCGAATGCTCTGTGATGCTGGTTGCTGTTTTCCTCAGCCCGCCTCCGAACACGCAGGCGGCGGTCATGTGCGCAAAGGCCCACCAATCTACAGATGCCGCTCCTCTCCATCTCCTCACTCCTATGAGACCGCTCTCGGCTTTGACGTCATCGTGTGCTCCCTCCGGTTGCTACGGCAACCCGTCTCCCGCACCCCCTGCCCTTCCCATCCCTACGCTGGTAGGATCCATAATGGTACAGGCAGCATCCTGCAGCACAATGGTGAGCGCGCAGTGATTCAGCATCGCAAACTCAGACTTTAATCTTTCTCTTTTTGTTTCAACTACCTTTCTTTCTTTACATCTGTTTGGTTCGTCCTCACAGTGGTCTTTAAAACCGTCGCCTACCGGCATGTTTTGAACAGGACTGGATTGTCACCGGACCGGGAACATCGGACGGGCAGCTGGCACGGAATGGTAGGTCGGTCGGTGGAAGATGTTGATGCGGGAACCTGAAGGGTGGGGTGATGAATATTGATCGCTATGAAGGTTAATGAAGTCGATGTCTTTGTGGCTAAAGGAAAATAAATGATCCGTCAAGATTGGCAGGGTGCGCAAGAGAACGAGCAGACGCGTAAACGGCAGGATTTCTCCGGTGTTTACCAGATCTGAGCGCGTGAGCGCACATCCATCCATGTTTTTCCTGCATCACTCGCAGTCCTGCATCATATGTCCTGTTTGCAGTGACGGCAGGCCTTTGTTAGAATATGGACTGATAGAATGTGAAGTCACAACAATGACATGTATGCAAATGCAGGTTAATATAAAAGACCTTTTAATTCGAATATAACGCTCTATTCTACTTATAGAGGCGTTGAAGAATTTAAATTTCTTATTTTGAGACTATTTCTTGCATTTGATATTTTTAAACTGTTATCTAAGCATATGTGAGTTCATCCTGGAGTCTGAGGGGCATATGGTAAAAGCACCTGCTGTTTCTTTTTTTTTCTTTTTCATGTAGGTAGGCTACTAAACAGTGTAAAACCATCTCATTTTAAAAATAGGATACACAAATTTATACAAATTTAGATTGCTGTTGTTTGATTTACTTGTTTAATTCAACCCATGGTTGAATATAACCATTATTCAATAACTTAAAATGTAATGAAACACATTTTTCTAGATGTGATATGTTTGATGTTGTTGTTTTTTTTCCAGATTTTGGGGGTTTTAAAGCTATTTTTGGTTTCCAATTTCAGATAAGCATCACGTCAAGATCACATGATGTGACGTTTTCATTCACTTTCATTTTTCATAAGGCTTGTGTCTTAAAAGCTATTAAAAATGCAAAAGCACATTAATTTACCTACAGCATATCTTCAACGCAGAATACAAATGGCTCTGGCGTTTAGTTATGCATTTACTTATGACCTGAAGGTATTTGTGTAGTGTATTGTGACTCGAACCTTAAAAATGGCATATAATATATTTGTGCATTTTATTGCATTAAATTTTGCATTTGCATTTGTAAGAACCCTTAACTCCTTTAAAGAAAAATAGAACTCACTGAATCAAACAAAGAGTTCACTAGATCACACTTATAATCAGATAAAGAGCATGCATATTTTCCATGCTGTCCGAGGAGAGGGCTCTGAGCTCTGTATTTTGGCCCGAACCCAGAGTACTCCCCCCGCATCCCTGCTGGGATAGGACCCAGCCAAGAGTGAGGAGTCGGGGTGGCGGAGGGATGTTGAAAACTGTGAGTCGGCTGTGTATATGTATAGGCCTCCTCTCGTGCTGACTGGATAGATCATTTGAAGGTGTTCCTCCCGAACTTTGTTAATAAAACATAATTTCTGTCGTCGCCCTTCTCAACTCAGGCTTTCCATGTTCTAATCCAAACTATGTTGAAATGTTTCATGACATTTTAAAGGGGCTATATAGAATATAGAAACTCTTGTTATTAGTGACACCGGTGGCCGTTAAGTGAACTGCAGACAGAAACTTATTGCTCAACAAGAGACTGAACGTTATTCATTGCTCCGATATACTCACGGTGAAGTTCTTTTTCATTCTTCGCTTAGAAGTAAAAAGTTGGAAATACCCTTGCAGCGATATACTGTTAACAAACATCCTGATGCCGTCCACGCTGCTGAGAGCGACGTTTAGATGAATATGTAAACATGTATAATAACGAAGCATCTGATCATAGCGATGTGGATATGTTTGCACAAGCTCTCACTGACTTGATTACAAAGTATATTTGAGATTATAGACTAGATGTGGCTATGTGAGACTATAGTTTGAATGAATCCCTTTTCTTTGCATGACACACTGACGTTACAGTACAGAATATAGCTCTTTCGGCATTATCCTGAACATTGTATAAGCATTTTCATCTGTTATAGAACGGAAGAGCTCTCTGGAATGCGCAAAACCGTCACATCCTTTGAATTTTTCCGGCACAAATATCCCGAGTTGTTCACAAAAAAATCAGTCTGTTACAGCTAAGTTTCATTACAAGCTGTTCACACATTTTCAATACAAAAATATTTAAGCATCTATGCTTTTGTTTTAATGCAATGCCAATGGCACAATGTGGCTTTTAAACATCAGTACTCTGTTATGATAGACCAATTACTGCAGGATTTGGCAAGGCGCTGTGCATAACGCTGAGGGACGTTCATGGACCAATCAACCCCCCCCCCCCCCCCAAAAAGACCCCATATGGCTAATTAGGCTGTTCTATTGTGTCTGTATATTGTTAAATCACAAACCAGTGGGTGCCCTGGTTAGACTCGGCTCACTGTTTAGTGCCAGAGGTTGTCGTGATCATCGTGTGCTGACATTTGGAAAGATAAATAGTGATTTTGGGAATGAATTAGTGAAGGACTTTTGAAGCCTTGAGAAGCTGGCTGGAAATGACTTGGATGGTTCAGCAGATTGTTTGCTTCTCTGCAAACTGACCACGTTCCTAGGGAATTGTCACCTTTTTTTTCAAGGACTCTTTAATAGATTATTGTAAATAGATGCTTGACCCATCCAGTTTTGTAGTCCACTGCAATAAACAGGGTTGAAGGGTTAGTTCACCCAAAAATGAAAATTAAGTCATTAATTACTCACCCCCATGCTGTACCAACCCCGTAAGGCCTTCGTTCGTCTTCGGAACACAAATGAAGATATTTATGATTAAATCTGAGAGGTGGATGACTGCTACATAGGCTCCCTAAGGGAATGAAACTTGACGGCCCAGAAAGTCATTAAAGAAAATGTTTAAATATTCCATGTCGCAACAGTGGCTCAACTATAAGTTTATCAAGCGACGAAAATACTTTTTGTGCGAAAAAACAAACAAAAATAATGACTTTATTCGACTATTCCTTTTCTTCCTTGTAGGGCTGAAACGAGACTTCAAGAGATTTCCACGACGCATGCGCGAGAATTGCGATCTCCTTCAACTACTTCAGTTAAGTTCTCGCGCGTGCGCGTCGTGGCAATCTCTTGAAGTCTCGTTTCAGGCCTACAAGGAAGAAAAGGAATAGTCGAATAAAGTCATTATTTTTGTTTGTTTTTTCGCACAAAAAGTATTTTCGTCGCTTGATAAACTTATAGTTGAGCCACTGTTGCGACATGGAATATTTAAACATTTTCTTTAATGACTTTCTGGGCCGTCAAGTTTCATTCCCTTAGGGAGCCTATGTAGCAGTCATCCACCTCTCAGATTTAATCATAAATATCTTCATTTGTGTTCCGAAGACGAACGAAGGCCTTACGGGGTTGGTACAGCATGGGGGTGAGTAATTAATGACTTAATTTTCATTTTTGGGTGAACTAACCCTTTAAACTTGTTATTTCCATCAATATTTATTGGCTTGCTTGTTTGTTTGTTTGCATATTTAGCTAATGTTTGTATTCATGTTGGATCAGTAACCTTTATGAATCTTGATTTCTTGTGCCACATCCATTGGAAAGCAAAAGTAATGTTTTGTATCACTAGTTGCAGTTTATTTAACAATGTGTATGTGATTATGCTTTGAAATTGGTCATCAGGTTTTGAGGTCTAAAATGAAAATGTTTCTAGATGTCATGTACAAGCTCTGCGGGATTGCAAAATCATCATTTTAGTCTCTGCTGCTATGCAGTCAAAGAACAGTCCCACTTAATATTTTATGTTTTGGAGCCAATAGCTTGGTCTGTCTCTGGTTGATTGTGGTAAGGATTAGTCTACCCCGGTTAAGCCATCTCAGTGTTGTAATGTTTCTATCGCAGGCCCACGTTATGCAACAAAAATCGCCGTATTACCATCCAAAGCCATTTGTAGATGATGTCACTGCTAACCAGGGAACACAATGGAGTCAATGTTATTGGAATGGTATCAAGCATTACCAATCTGCTGTTATCAACACTTTTTTTATCTTAATGTTTGAAACAATCAGTGAATTTCTTGGCTTATGCCATGGCACATTTTCAGGGATGCCTTTTTTAAGGTCATTACTTTTGTAAGAGGGATTATCAACAATGTCTTTCTTCCTCGTGCCATGTTGGCATTTAGAGCGAGGACTAGCCAATTTATAAATTGCACAATAAAAAATGCTTAAATGGGCAATTCTGGCATCATTTACTCACCCCATGTTGTTTTCAATCAGTATGACTTGAAAAGATTATTTTTAAATTGGCTAATGAAAGTAAATAGGGAGGGACTATGGAAGCTTATTTCTGCCATGGACTTAAAGTATAAAAAAGGTAATTGCAACTTCTTATCTCACAAATCAGGCTTTTTTCCCCCTCAAAACTGCTGTTTTATGTCTTGTAATTGTGATTTTACATCCCACAATTCTGACTTTTTTTACTCTCGCAATTCTGAGTTTACATCTCACATTCCTGTAATTTTCTCTTCTCCTGTCATTTTTTTCCTGGTAATTTTAAACACCTGACCTAACCACATGAATATGCAGAATTCTGAGAAAAGTCAGAATTGCAAGATGTGATGCTTAAATTCGCAATTCTGAGAAAAAAAAAATTCAGAATTGTGAGGTATAAACTCGTAATTTTGAGAAGTCGCTACTATTTTTATTCTGTGGTGTAAATAAGCCTCCATAGGTGACCATGGGTGTCATACTCCTTTATGAACGACAGGAAGCAAGATGCAAGTAACAGTTTTTAATGAATAATAAGGTTGGCAGTGCAAGCAGATGATAATAGTGACGCAGGGACTCAGATGGTCAGGATCCGTGAGAAGTGCGGTGATGAGATGACGGTGAAGACAGTTGACACTCCTTGACGACGACGACGAAGAACAGGAACACAAGGCAGGAACTGGACACCGTACACCAACACAGACGACATCAAACAACGATCTGACAAGGATGATAGAACAGCGGTAAGTATACATAGCGTGGTGAGAGTGATTACAGCTGGTGAAGTGATGATGATCAGCTGGAGCGGATCAGGTGATGTCATACACTCACGCCCATTACACACGTGCATTCATACAACAACATAAACACAAGACTAGAAGGAACAGAGAATGCGTCTACCGTGACAGTACCCCTCCTCCTAAGAACGCCTCCTGGCGTTCCCAGACTCCTTTACCTGCTGATTGTAATCATCGATAAGGGAGTGATCCAGTATGTCTCTAGCAGGCACCCAACTTCTCTCCTCCGGGCCGTAACCTTCCCAGTCCACCAAGTACTGAAATCCGCATCCCCTCCGCCTAGAGTCCAGAATACGGTTAACCGAATAGGTGGTCTCCCCATCTACGAGTTGCGGTGGGGGAGGAACCGGGGCAAGCGGATTAATGTGAGAATGGAACACGGGCTTGATCTTTGATACATGAAAGGCGGAATGGATCCTACTGTACGCGGGAGGTAACTTGAGGAGGACTGCCACCGGACTAATGATCTTGGTGACAGTAAACGGGCCAATAAATTTAGGAGCAAGTTTATTAGAGACGGTGCGGAGAGGAATGTTTCTGGTTGAAAGCCACACTTTTTGACCAACGACGTATACGGGAGGCTTTGACCTGTGGCGATCGGCCTTGGCCTTGGTGCGCGCCCCCACCTGGAGTAGAGTCTCACGGGCTCTAGTCCAAGTGCGGTGACACCTCTGAACGAAGGCGTGAGCGGAGGGAACCGCAACCTCGGATTCCAGACTGAGAAAAATTGGTGGCTGGTACCCTACGCTACATTCAAACGGAGATAGGCCCGTAGCTGACACTGGCAACGTGTTGTGGGCGTACTCCACCATAGACAATTGTTGACTCCAAGAGGAAGGATTCTTGGAAACCAAACATCGCAACACTCTCTCCAAATCCTGGTTGGCCCTCTCGGTTTGGCCATTGCTCTGGGGGTGAAACCCAGAGGACAGACTAACCGTCGCCCCCAGTAATCTGCAAAACTCTCGCCAAAATTTGGACACGAACTGGGGTCCCCTGTCGGAGACCACGTCCATCGGAAGGCCATGTAAACGAAAGACGTGATCTACGACCGTTACCGCTGTCTCCTTAGCTGAGGGCAATTTGGGTAAGGGAATAAAATGGGCTGCCTTCGAGAACCGGTCCACAACAGTCAAAACGACTGTGTTACCCTGAGAGGGCGGGAGGGCGGTGACAAAATCTAGAGCGATGTGGGACCAGGGTCTCGAAGGAACCGACAGCGGCTAAAGTAACCCGTCTGGAGGTCGATTAGAAGTCTTACCAGTGGCACAAACCGAGCAGGCCAAAACAAAATCGTGAATGTCACGAGCCATAAGTGGCCACCAGAATCGTTGCTTGACTAAAAAACTAGTACGATTACTCCTGGATGGCAAGCCACGTTGGAGCTATGACCCCACTGAATCACGTCAGACCGTAATCCCTCCGGCACAAACAAGCGATTCGGTGGGCAACCGGGCGGAGGCGTTACCCCTTCTAAGGCCTTCTTGACTCTCGATTCAACCTACCATGAGAGTGTAGAAACGAATAGCGTTTCGGGCAAAATGCACTCGGGAGTAGACGGGCGTTCGGAAAAATCAAATATGCGAGATAATGAATCGGGTTTGATGTTCTTGGAACCCGGGCGGTAAGACAGAGAAAAATCAAAGCGACCGAAAAATAATGCCCATCGAGCCTGCCTGGAGTTCAATCTTTTGGCGGTTCTAATGTATTCTAAGTTCTTGTGATCAGTCCAGACGATAAAAGGTACCCCCGACCCTTCTAACCACTGGCGCCATTCCTCCAACGCTAACTTAACTGCCAACAATTCTCTGTTACCAATGTCGTAATTACGTCCGGCTGGAGATAAACGGTGAGATAAAAACGCGCAGGGATGCATCCTGTCGTCTGTGGAAGAGCGTTGGGACAACACTGCGCCTATTCCCACCTCTGACGCGTCGACCTCCACCACGAACTGACGTGAGGAATCAGGGGCGACAAGGATGGGGGCTGAAACAAAGCGGCCTTTCAGTTTAGAGAACACAGCCTCAGCTGTGTCTGACCACCTGAACGTAGTCCTGGGGGAGGTCAAGGCAGTCAGAGGTGCGACTAGTTGGCTAAAATTGCGAATAAAACGCCGATAGAAATGGGCGAATCCCAGAAACCTCTGCAGGGCCTTGCGAGAATCTGGGCTTGGCCAATCTACCACAGCCTTGATCTTCTCAGGGTCCATCCGCATTCCCTCAGACAAGCCGATGTACCCTAGGAAAGGGACTGACTGTGCATGAAAATCGCATTTCTCCGCCTTGACAAAAAGCCCATTCTCTAGCAACCTCTGAAGCACTCGCCGGACGTGTTGCACATGTTCCTGGAGAGAAGAAGAAAAAATCAATATGTCATCCAGGTATACATATATGAACTGATCGATCATATCTCGCAACACGTCATTGACCAGTGCCTGGAAAACTGCCGGGGAGTTGGACAGCCCGAAAGGCATGACCAAATATTCAAAATGCCCCCTTGGGGGTGTTAAATGCAGTTTTCCATTCATCCCCCTCCCTAATGCGAACCAAATGATAAGCGTTACGTAAATTCAATTTTGTAAAGATAGACGCTCCCTGCAACCTCTCGAAGGCTGAAGACATCAACGGCAAAGGATAAGTATTCTTTACCGTGATGTTATTCAACCCTCGGTAATCAATACAAGGTCGCAGAGAACCGTCCTTCTTCCCTACAAAAAAGAACCCCGCCCCCGCTGGAGAAGAGGAAGGGCGAATGAACTTGGTTGCTAGAGAATCAGATATATATTTCTCCATAGCCTCCCTTTCTGGAATAGAAAGTGAATATAACTTGCCCTTAGGCGGAGACTTACCTGGCAGTAAATCTATAGCACAGTCATAGGGACGATGCGGAGGAAGAGAAGCAGCACGAGACTTACTGAACACCTCCTTCAGGTCCAGATACTCCGCGGGCACATTAGACAGATCCCCTGTTTCCTCCTGAAAAACAGAAACAGGCACAGACGAACAAGCAGACACGAGACAGGACTTATGACACTCCTTGCTCCACTCCAGAACTGATCTATGATGCCAGTCCACTCGGGGGTTGTGTCGGATGAGCCAAGGGTGTCCAAGGACGACAGGTGCTAGAGGTGAATCCGTGATGTAGAATGAAATAGTCTCAGAATGGTTGCTGGAGGTGATGAGGGTAATGTCTCCAGTGGTAAAGCAAATGGTGGGAAGTTCTTGTCCATTTAGTGCGTGAACTGCGATCCTGTGAGTGAGTGGTCTGAGGGGAATCTGAAATTTCTGTGCAAAAGTGTGGTCCATAAAATTACCTTCAGCCCCAGAATCTAGAAGTGCTTGATAGTTGTGCTGGTGGACTGATCTTAGTCTTACCGGAAGGAGCGTGGAGGTAGATGTAATCGATGATGAGGTCTTCCTGGCGGAGATCCCACCCGATAGTAGCCTCAAGTTTACTATCGGGCTTGACCTTTTACCGGGCAGTTGTACGCATAATGTCCCGCTCCTCCACAATACAGGCAAAGGCCCTGGGACCTCCGCCTCTCCCTCTCCTCCCGGGAAAGCCGAGCTCGACCCACCTGCATGGGCTCGGGATCGTAGACGGGGCTGACCACGTCCCTGCCGCTAGATCGTGGAACGTCAACTCCTCCGAAGGTACGGGTGGACGGAACTCGGCACTCGACCCTAGCCAACCGAGCGTCCACCCGCAGAGCTAGATCAATAAGTCCGTTCAGTGTGGTGGGTAGATCCAGGGCGTAGATCTCCTTTTGGACGTGGTCAGCCAGCCCATGCAGGAACATATCCCACTGCGCCTCCTCGTTCCAGCCGCACTCCGCCGCCAAGGTCCGAAACTCAATTGAAAAATCGGCGACTGATCCAGCACCTTGTTTCAGCTCCGCTAATGTTCTGGCTGCCGCTCTCCCCGCGACAGCCCGGTCGAACACCTTTCTCATCTCGGCGGCGAGGGTCTGAAACGAGGCGCAACATGGATTCTGATTCTCCCACACCGCCGTTCCCCAAAGCGCCGCCCTCCCAGTCAACAAAGTCAGAACAAACGCCACTTTAGCCTGTTCAGTGTTGAACGTATGGGGTTGCAGAGCGAAATGCATCGAACAACGGGTCAGGAATGCTCTGCAAAATGTTGGTTCACCTGAATAATGCTCTGGTGCTGGGAGGCGGGGCTCTGACTGGGAGGGCCTCTCTGGAGGTGGGGGAGGAACGGCCAGTGTGGGCGGCGCAGTGGGACCCTGTAGGCGTTGGATCTGCTGGGTGAGCTCGGACACCTGCGTCACCAAGGCTTGCACTGCGCGACCCGTGTCACTGATCTCTCTCTGCTGGGAATCCATTCTCCGGATACTGTGGTGGATAAACTCCTCCATTGATCTTGGCGCTGCACTCGCTGCTTCCATTTCCGGGTCAGATCGTTCTGTCATACTCCTTTATGAACGACAGGAAGCAAGATGCAAGTAACAGTTTTTAATGAATAATAAGGTTGGCAGTGCAAGCAGATGATAACAGTGACGCAGGGACTCAGATGGTCAGGATCCGTGAGAAGTGCGGTGATGAGATGACGGTGAAGACAGTTGACACTCCTTGACGACGACGACGAAGAACAGGAACACAAGGCAGGAACTGGACACCGTACACCAACACAGACGACATCAAACAACGATCTGACAAGGATGATAGAACAGCGGTAAGTATAAATAGCGTGGTGAGAGTGATTACAGCTGGTGAAGTGATGATGATCAGCTGGAGCGGATCAGGTGATGTCATACACTTACGCCCATCACACACGTGCATTCATACAACAACATAAACACAAGACTAGAAGGAACAGAGAATGCGTCTACCGTGACAATGGGCTGTCAAGCTCACAGGACAAAAAAAAAAAGAAAAAAAAAAAAGCATAAGACCATAAAATCAATCCATGCTATAGCTTCCTTTGACAAACAGGCTTTATTCTCGAACAATATTGGTGGTCACCATGCCAATGATGACAGAATTTTTATTTTTAGGCGAACTATCCGTTTAAGGGCTTAAAGGGATAGTTCACCCAAAAATGAAAATTCTGTCCATTCCCTCCCTCTTAAGTTGTTCCAAACCAGTATGAATTCTTTCTTCTGCTGAACACAGAAGAAGACACTTAAAAAAAAATTCTGGTAACCAAACATGATGAGGCCCCTAATGATGGGCCCCATTGACTTCCATAGTATTTTTTTTTTCATACTATGGAAGTCAGTGGGGTCCATCAACTGTTTGGTTACCCATATTCCTCAAAATATCTTTTGTGTTTAGCAGAAGAAAGCAACTCATACAGGTTTAGAACAAATTGAGGGTGAGTAAATGATTGCAGAATTGTCTTTTGGGTGTGCTATCCCTTTAAGACTTTTTAAGATGACTTTAAACTAATATAAAAGTACAATTAACACCTCATTCCATAAACTACTGTAATATTTCTGCAATTTTAGGACTATTTAGTATGTTTTACAGATTTTAAACCCTTACATTTGTTTCCCATACACATTTTCCCAGTAGTGGTCATTTTATCATCATGCTTGAATTTGGGATATTTTGGTTGTGAACTTTGAATTAATCGTCCGTGAATTCTTTGGACTTATTGTAGGCGTGTGTCCAGGCGTATGATGGATGATGTCATCTGTGGGTGTGGAGTAACAGGTCATTATACTTGTAATTATGCGAGAGGAGGGGCGTGGCTTTAGACCAAGCTCCACCTCTAAGTGACTTGACATCTATAGCACTCGCTCTCATTTATATGCTTTAAAAGCAGATCTTGTTCAACAGTAACCAACCTACACGATCTGTAGCATAGAACAGAATTTCATTTTTTTAGTCTGTACTCCCACAAGGTTCCAGTGTACCTACTGTGAAGAGATTTAGCACCACATTGGATTTTCTGTACACTGTAAAATAATGTTTATCGTCAGCACAGTGGTATTCAGTGAAATTTCAGCCCCAAGGAGAATGTTTCCTGTGCAAGCCGATGGTTTTAAGATACATACCACAAAGGCTGCTGGGATTGATTCTGAGATTACTGAACACAGCAGCCCACAGCAAGGAAAACTCGATGACTTTTTCAATAGCTTTCCATTTTCATGTTTGAAAATGTTCATGTTCACTTCAAAGGGAAAGTTAATTATGACTTAGTCTGCTAAATGTATTTGGTAAAATAAACTGGGTTTTATATTTATTTCAAAATTACAATATATTAATTAGAAATGAGCTCTTTAAAAATAAAGATAGCTGAAAAACGATCCAAACTATCGTTATCTGTATTGGCAGATGTTGCTTTAACTTTTATGGTCATATTATACACTATGACCAATGTTAATCTACAATCCTCTGGTACGTCGTCTTCACATTTGATGAAAGCTCTTGAATTGACAGATGGTTATTGGCTTGCTGTTTGTTTATATAATTACTTTCAGTTGTTCATTAGGATTTGATCTTATATAACTGATAGGCTCTCTGTAGTTGTAAATCCAGTAGCACTGCATCAACAACACACTTCTACTAAGAGTTGATTTGCTTCTCTAGGCTGCTGTCATAGATTAGTGTTTGTTACATTACTATTGGAGATAATAGCATCTTAAAGCACAAGTCTTAAATCCAGTGTAAGTTGCTGTGGATAAAATCATCCGCCAAGCCCATTAAATGTATATTAAATGTTGTTTAAGAGTCTTAACTACACAGTTTCGAATTAACATGTTGATTGATGTCTCTGACCCATTGTTTTGTCAGATAAATTATTCTCTAGAGGCATTAGTAAAGTCATAAATTCATATCAGTACATAAATAGATTTTCGCTTAATTGATTTTATTAGGTGTGTGCTATACGCTCATTAGTGACTATACATGTTTGTGCGTGTATGTATGTGTGAGAGTGTATTCACTTTATTTATTTATTTATTTATTTAACACACTGGAGAGAAAGCGTAAGCCATCATGATCAGCTCAGTTTTGACAGAGTTCTGAGTAAAGCCGGGAATACTTCAGCTGTCAGCAAAGGATTTATCTGATAGTATGTGGACAGGAATTGTGGGATATCAAACCATTGGAACATCTCCACTAGCTATTTTTGTATTGCTATATCTCTCAGATTCTACATAGCATGAGTTTTATCAAATGAATTGATGTGGTGGTTATTGTTGTTCAGGTATGGCACTTATTCAAAATGAAAGAGTATCACTTTTAAATACTTTATAGTATATATATATATATATATATATATATATATATATATATATATATATATATATATATATATATATATATATATATATATATATATATGGATTTTTAACAAAGATATAGAGGATATAGATATACCCTCCCGGAATGTTCTAGTTCAGTCAGTTCATAGTATCTGAAGCATGCTGAATGTGTTACCTGTAGTCATACTGAAGACGCCATATTTGTTTCACATTCATAAGGAAATGACTCATAGCTGTTCAAAACATTTAGTGAGAGTACAGAAAAATGTGTGCGAATCCTCAACCTATTAAGGTTTGAAAGGTTCTTATTAAGTATTATTCCACTGTATTGGGCTTTCCTGGAATAGCTGTATGGTTCTTATGGTAAGAGATTATAAAAGTTACATTTGATGTTACATTAAATGTTCTTCGGATCAGTGTATTAGGAGCGCAATTCCTGGTTTCATGAAAGTGCAGTGTGGAATTGCTGTGGTTTGGAGACAGCAAGCATGAGGCACTGGATGGAAAAGAGAGGAATATTAGGAAGCACTGGACTTTAGTTCAGGGAAAATGGGAAAAAAAGAACTGGCGCTTGAGAAGTGGAGGGGTCAGGGCTCAAGGAGTGGGTTGGCCTCTGCCGTCCGGTATAATTTGGTCTCATGCTGATCAGGGAGGAGAATGGAATGAATGATCAAGTGTGTTTACTGCCTAGGAAAAACCAAAGACTTCAGCAATGTTACCCTGAAACCTCACCATATAACATAGGGAGGCAGATAGATAGATAGATAGATAGATAGATAGATAGATAGATAGATAGATAGATAGATAGATAGATAGATAGATAGATAGATAGATAGATACCTGTAGTGAATCAGTCAAAAAAGATTCACAGTTTGTAGAAATGAACTGTTTCCTTCAAGTCTCCTGTCTAAACCACAATCATTCTTTCAGCAATTGAGATGTTTCCTCTATGTATTTTGAAATTAGTCCATTGGCCGCATCTGTTAATCAGACTGCAGAAATGTGAATAATTTAAATGTTTTTGCGTGGCCCTATAGTGGCAGAGTGTGTTATGCAAGAGACCACTTTAATTGCCTCAGCACACTAATGAGATGTTATTAGCGCTGCGCTTTGTTTGTGCTCTTCTAAATAGTCATCCAAACAAGTGTTTGGACAAATGTCATTTCCCCCGGGATAACCTGTCCTGGTGACTGCTTTCCTTCCACCCTTGTTTAATTACGGACACTAGGATGTGTGTGTCACCTTGTTTGTGTTTCTCAATGTGATAGGTAGAAATAGAGCATTCTATTCTATCTAGAGGAAGGAGAGAGTTTAGCCTTTTGAGAAATTTTTTCACTTAATTTGACTATCTCTCTATAAATGATCAGTAGGTTATAGAGGCTGATTTAAACTTTCAGGTCTTGAAAAGCAATTTCGAAAAAGCAAAGTTGGCATCCTAAATATTTCACTGAAGGAACTGTCAGCCATCCACTTCCACTCCGCTCTGAGCTGGGAGTTTCGGTTGTATGTCTTGTTTCAGTGTTTGGTTGAATGCATCTGCTGCTGCGGAGCTCACTTGACAGGATTTCAGGTTCCCCACAGCACCGTGGACAGAGAGAGAGAGAGAGAGAGAGAGAGAGAGAGAGAGAGAGAGAGAGAGAGAGAGAGAGAGAGAGAGAGAGAACAGGAGAGGGGAGGAGAAAGAGAGAGGAAGGAAAGACGAGAAATATGGGACCAATGTGGAATTACTGCCATATTTATGTGATGCTTGTAAGCCGACTTAAGGTTTGCCTCTGGTGCACAGCAAAAAAAAAAAAAAAAAAAAACTAAAAGCACACACACACACATACACAAACAGCAAGAGCTGTTAATACACACAAAAGCAGCTTACTCGTCATACACCTGTAAGTGATTGAGAAAACAAGAAATGTGATATATTATTTAAAAACATATTTTTCAGATCGATAGAAAATGTTTTTTCAGACAGTATATATATATATATATATATATATATATGTAAGGGATAATGTACATTCAGCCGGTTGCACACACACACACACATTTACAAACTTTTATGTCAGATGCAATTAATCACGATTAATCAATTTTACAGATCTAATTCATAAAAACATTCTCACTAACACCAAACTTTTGAACGATGGTGTATATTTTTTACTGAAATCTTTTTTTTGCATGAACATTTTTGACTTTGGCACCTCTGTGAATATTTTTGGAAAATGAATGTGTGCAAATGAATCAATGCTTGGAACAATTTAATGACACGGAAAGTTTGCACTGATTCCCAGAAATAAATTGAACTTTAAAGCTTTTCGAGCTGATTGTTTAGCAGTCATTATTCTGGATCTGTGAACTAACTGAAACGTGACTTATTTGCACCGTGTAGAACTTTAAAATAGATCGTTTTTCCCGAGAGGACACATAACGCTGCCTAAAACAGGTCTCTCATTTTGCTCTCATTCTGTGAACTCACTCAGACAAAATGCAGGACAAAGTGAGAGATGACCTAAACTTCAGGATGGATGGATATTTAAATATATAGATAGATAGATAGATAGATAGATAGATAGATAGATAGATAGATAGATAGATAGATAGATAGATAGATAGATACTTGTAGTGAATCAGATAGATGGATGTTAGACAGAAAGATAGATTGCTGCAATGCCCTCATGACAGACACTCCTGATTGGCTGTGTTCCAATCAATAGTGTCTTTAGGGATGCTGCACTGTGATTGGCTGAGTCCAGAGAGCCACAGAAAAGAGGATTTGATATTAACAGAACAGTGAGTGACATATGCTTTGGACACTCAAGGCATCTGTCATTGTGAGCTCAATCGTTCAGCCTGTTTTCTTCTTTTGTTTTTAGTATGAAGGTGGTACAGCAAGTCATACGTCTGACAAGATAATAAGAATCGTAGTCATATGGTGGAGAACATCGCTATTGACATCTTGAGTGTTTCGGCAGTTGCTAGGAAACTCATTGAGTCACTGCAGAGAGTTTGGGTGATGAATGCTGAGAATAGGAGAGACATCATGACTGAGTGTTTGTAGGCGTTGTTTGTTATTTACTCTTCCCACCCAATGAGGGATGGTATGGATCTGTCAAAAGGTTGATGTGTCACTCGAAGAAAGAGTTTTGTGTTTTCTAACATAGCTCTTAGTGAGCTCCCTAGAGTACCTTTTAAGGCGTTATAGGCAATAAGTGAATGGTATAAGTTAAATACAATATATTATGCTGCCTCCTAAGATGGCCAAATGACATCATTATGTAAGAAAGCGATCCCAGAATTCCCTGCAACAATTAAAGGGTTAGTTCACCCAAAAATGAAAATTAAGTCATTAATTACTCACCCCCATGCTGTACCAACCCCGTAAGACCTTCGTTCGTCTTCGGAACACAAATGAAGATATTTTTGATTAAATGTGACAGCTGGATCACTCCTCCATAGGCTCCCTAAGGGAATGAATCCTGACGGCCCAGAAAGTCAATGAAGAAAATGTTTAAATATTCCATGTCACAACAGTGGCTCAACTATAAGTTTATCAAGCGACGAGAATACTTTTTGTGCGGAAATAAAACAAAAATAACGACTTTATTCGACTATTCCTTCCTTGTAGGCCTGAAACGAGACTTCAAGAGATTTCCACGACGCGCACGCGCGAGAACTTAACTGAAGTAGTTGAAGGAGATCGCAATTCTCGCGCATGCGTCGTGGAAATCTCTTGAAGTCTCGTTTTTAGGCTTACAAGGAAGAAAAGGAATAATCGAATAAAGTCGTTATTTTTGTTTTATTTCCGCACAAAAAGTATTCTCCGTGCTTGATAAACTTATAGTTGAGCCACTGTTGTGACATGGAATATTTAAACATTTTCTTCATTGACTTTCTGGGCCGTCAGGATTCATTCCCTTAGGGAGCCTATGGAGGAGTGACCAGCTGTCACATTTAATCAAAAATATCTTCATTTGTGTTCCGAAGACGAACGAAGGTCTTACGGGGTTGGTACAGCATGGGGGTGAGTAATTAATGACTTAATTTTCATTTTTGGGTGAACTAACCCTTTAAGACCGAATGACTTACGTGATGCAGAGGGAATCCCGGAATCCAGTCATGAAAATGGAATTATTCATTAACGCAGATGTCACGTAAAACACGCAAAATAATGGATGGATGAATACATGGAAAGTAGAACTGTGCAATAAATCCAATCGCGACATGGTCTGTGCACAAAAATACTGCATGTAAATATCATATATAACCCTATTTGTTCTGCTGAGCTGCGCTGCTTTGTCCACTACAGTACATACTCAAGTACGCGTGACGTTCATGGTGTTTTCAGCGTCTCACAAACACTTTGAGGACATGAATACATGAACATTTCTAGAGCTGCTCTGAGAGAACGCCTAATGAGCATTTTCATAATTTTATTTGAGAAAAACATTGTCAAATACACTTTGAAACACTTTTTTTTACACTTTTGATCTTCACTGCAACCCGTCAAAATAAAAGTTCGGTTTTACTAGGAGAAATTATGACAGAAATATATTACTATTGTAGGCATACAATAGAACATAGCCTACTTCTCAAAATAATAACAATAACAACAATAATAATACATTTTATTTAAACATTAATTTAAAGGAATATATTTTTTGTCCGTGGTTTAATTTAGTAAATCTGTTTTTGCAGCGCTTCCCCCAAAAATAAAAGGACACAAGTTTAAATTTACATTTGATTACCACCGTTTTTGATAATATATTTTGATTAAAATCGTAAAAAGAAATATTCATTTTCTGAATAATATACATTTCATAGGACAATATTATTCTTAAACATTTTAATAAATTATTCATGTTAAAAATAAGCTGTTAATCTAATTCATTATCAATTATTGAATTTAATTGTTTAGACATGTTTTATTGAAATTTTAATAAACAAAACAAACAAATGGTTTCAAGTTTGTTATAATTAAAAGCATTTGTTAAACCAAAAAACCCCGTTTCATTAATTTAACTGTCATTTGAACTGATGATAATAATAATAACCATAATTTAATAATACAGTTTATTTAATAATTGATTAATACTGTAAACCGTGATATTTTCTGAGACGTTATCATACTGTGAAAATCTCATACCATTACAACCCTACATGGGAGAGTCCCCCACCCCACCCCCGCCCCCACTGTTAAAAAAGTAACTCAGTAACTTTTACTCTGAGTACATTTTAAATGAGCTACTTTTTACTTTTACTTGAGCAGATTTTTGGACCAGTAATTTTACTTGTACTTAAGTAAAATTTCATTGAAGTAGTAGTACTTTTACTTGAGTAGAATATTTTAGTACTCTTTCCACCTCTGCTGAAGTGACTGAAAATGACCCACAGGATGAGAGAGGGAATTTCCTGTTCCTGACCTAGTGAGCAACCTAGCATGCTCCGTTCTTCTCTGTGGCATAAAGAAGAATCCAGCCATCCACTAGCTATGGACACACACTTAATCCAATAACATTAAAAGCTCCTTTGTCTTTTTGTCCCATTCACTTAATATATAAATATATATTTATTTATTTCTCCTCCTAGATAAAGATGCCCTGCAGAGGTAGCCATTGTGCTTTATTTTTTCATCCATGGGATATTAATCTAAAAGGGTTTGTAATTTATTGCAGGTCAGAATAGTTTAAGGATTTGAACCTGACAGAATGATCACATTATTCCCTTATCAATCTGCATTACCCGAGCGCCAAAATTGGTGAGAAATTACATAACACAAAATCACAAGCTGCTGTTCTTTTTAATAATAATAATAATAATTCATTACATTTATATAGCTCTTTTCTCGGCACTCAAAGCGCTTTACATAGAAGGGGGAATCTCCTCAACAACCACCAATGTGCAGCATCCACCTGGATGATGCGACGGCAGCCATTTGAGCCATATTGCGCCAGAACGCCCACCACACACCAGCTTACTGGTAGAGAGGAGACATAGTGATGAAGCCAATTGGTATATATATATATATATGGGGATGATTAGGAGGCCATGATGGACAGAGGCCACTGGGCAAATTTGGCCAGGATGCCGGGGTTACACCCCTACTCTTTCAAAAGACATCCTGAGATGTTTGTGACCACAGAGAGTCAGGGCCTCGGTTTAACGTCTCATCCGAAGGACAGTGCTCTTTAACAGTATAGTGTCCCCATTACTATACTGGGGCGTTAGGACCCACACAGACCACAGGGTGAGCACCCCCTGCTGGCCTCACTAACACCTCATCCAGCAGCAACCTGGTTTTCGCAGAAGGTCTCCCATCCAGGTACTAACCAGGCTCAGCCCTGCTTAGCTTCAGTCGGCAACCAGTCTTGGGCTACAGGGTGATATGGCTGCTGCTTTTAAAGAAATGTGCTTCATTAAATCCATTACTATAATCTGACCACGTCGGCGGTCTAATGATCAGCCACACACACAAAGACATGCACGTTGTCAGAATAATGTTGAAACCCCAGCTCAAAACAATCCCAGCTCTAATCCAGATCGAGCCTGTAGATTATGTTTCGCAGGGATTTTGCGCAGCGCGAGATGTAGGCCTAATCTAATGGGAGTGTTGGAATGGAGATCGTCAGTCATTGTTGCTGGTAGGCATGCTTTTGGATCCATATTCGGAAACTGCTATACAATATTGATGTTATCCAGCTGATGGTGTATTTACAGCCAGGTCAGCAGTCAGATGTTGTTTCTACTAGAAAGGGAGAAAAATAAAGCGTACCCAACAATAGATCCTTTAGAACAATGTTTTAAAAAAGGTTTTGCACAGACCATCAAGGTTAATAAATATCCTTGGTTTATATTGGCCATTTTAGTTCCAAAAGCTCTGCCTTGCTGTCAAGAGCCTCATAGGCATCTGCATCCTAATGTAATAACTTATAAGTGACTGATTTGGAACACTATACTGTAGGTTGCAACTACATAATAATGCAAATAGTGCTCCTTATGTGAACCGCACAAGTGGCACCTGTGAATCTAAAAATGCAATATCATGATCATAAAGAATACGTAGCACACTCAAATATTGGCTAAATGGCCATTTTAATTTAATCTATATTTTTCTAAATACTTTTAAGTACTGAACTAAATATAAAGTAGTACTGAATAAATCTTTTGAGTGAACGATCTGAAAGAATTGGTTGAGTAAATGATTCAATGACTCATTCATAATAAAGATGATCACTTGTATTCCTGAATAAATCTGTGGTTTGGAAGTTACAGATTATGTTCACTTGCACCTCGTCGTTATCTCTTGAGTATTTAATTCCTGAGTTGGTTTTGTTCATTGTCCAGTATTGTCTTTGTTTTACACAAGCTGCTCTTTGTTGCTCCTGTGCTTTTTTTTGTGGATTGTTGTTTATTTTGATTTGTTCAGCAAGGACACAGTACATTTGTTTAACAGTGACACTAGAGACATTTATAATATTACTAACGATTTCTAATAATTGCTGTTCTTTTGAACGTTGTATTAATCAAAGAATCCTGAAAAAATTTATCGCTGTTTTCACAAAAATAGTATACTGTTAATATTAAGAAATGTTTCTTGAGCACCAAATCAACACGATTTCTGAAGGATCTTGTGACACTGAAGAATGGAGTAATGGCTGATGTATGCTGTACAATGCAGTATGAGAGGAAGAAGAATGCAAGCGTATTCAGTTGAGGAACGAACAGACTGCGAGTGAGGGGAGATGTGAATTATTCATATCATTAAGCCATCCAGGACCCTGCAGAGTTAACAGTGAACTAGAGTGGGATTAGCCTGATGTCACACACACACAGACAGTACTGACAAAAAGATAAAGGCCCAAACCGAGAGAGCAAGGCAATTTAAGACCAGGAAGACAAAATGGAGAGAGAGAGAGAGTCACATTCTGGCGTCTCACAACCCTTTGCGCTGATTTACTGCTCTAGTCAATTATGTGCCTGGACTCCAGCAATGCATTTGTGCAGCCAACTGCAAAATATTCAAGTGCTCTGTAATTAGTGAGTGATGTCTGCCATTGAATTAACAGTAAACAAAGCACATTACAGCTCTTCCCAGCGAGAGCTCAGACTCCTATGAAGGTTTGAGGGATTTGAAGTGTCTTGCATTTTATGGAGTCTTCTATGATCAGCTGAAAGGATTCTGTTAGAGTTAAGGCCCTTGCACACTGAGTCTGAAATTTTCGTATGTGTTTTTTCGTATTCGTGATTCGGTGGCTCTGAATTGTCAAAACACCATTCAAACACCATTCAAACTGCTTGGTACGGATGCGAAAAACGCATAAGATCAAACCCGATCCGATTTTTTTAATGACGGACGAAGGTTTCGGAGGCAGTGTGCAAGCGTGATTGATATAACGTGAGGTCGTATTTATTTTTTAACGTGCGCAAATTTCAGACTCAGTGTGTAAGGGCCTTAACGAATTTTTCTGAAGTTCTGAAGTTCTTTTCAATTCTCTCTCAGATGTTTCTCCAAAGATTTCATTTGAGCAATAAAAATGGACACAAATAAGACATTTGACAGTAAAAGGATAGAGGTACAACTTTAATGTGAATAGTTTACAGCTCAAATTTTCTTGGATAAATTTGATGTGAAATCTATGGAAGCTTGTTTCCGCCACAGAATGAGAAATAAAAATGGTAGTTGTGACTTTTTATCTCACAATTCTGACTTTTTATCTCAGAATTGCGTGATATAAAGTTGCAATTGCGAGTTATATAGTCAGAATTGCGTGATATAAAGTTGCAATTGCGAGTTATATAGTCAGAATTGCATGATATAAAGTCGCAATTGCGTGTTATATAGTCAGAATTGTGAGATATAAACTCGCAATTGCGTGTTATAAAATCAGAATTGCGTGATATAAAGTCGCAATTGCGAGAAAAAACCCCCACGCAATTCTGACTTTAAACTCGAAATTGTGAGGTAGAAAGTCGTAATTATCTTTTAAAATGTTTTATTGGCGGAAACAAGAGTCCGTAGAAATCTTTGAGTTTATTTTGAGAAAATGTCTTTTGATTGTGGTACCTTGGCGAATGTGAGCACAGTTTGAGACATTGTTGAGATGTCTTATGAAACTGTGAGAATGTTGGGGGATGTCCTGAGAGTGAAGAGACTTATCCAAAAGTGTCCATTTGCTCTCCATCGTTTAATGCTGTCAAGGAGCAATAATTCAAATAATAATGATTTTTTTTACTTTCCCGTTGGCAGCCAGCAATGTCTGTTTTGAACCTTGTCAGCATGTTCGTGGAAAAAATTAATGTAGGAAAAATGTATGCTTGTGTGTATGAGTGTGTGTGGAGTGTGTAAAGTTTGACTGCAGAACTGCTGAATAATCCAGAAGTAGGTTGAAAATCCGTCCCACTAAGTCAGAAAAGCTGAGGTGTTAAATGAAACTGTCAGCACTCAACAGTCGGCAGGTTTGATTCGTTCCCAGCTCGACTTTTACAAAGTCAAATAAAAACTTCAACTTTCAAATGACATTTTAAGGCATCATTTATGAAAGTTATCCTTTATAGACGATGTGAAAGGAAAATGTACCTTATTTAATTTACTTTACATTTATTAATAAATGTCCCTGGTCTCACTGTGCATGATTTATCAGTGCACCTTATTAAAAAATTTTTTTTTTCATAATGTTTCTTATAAAAATTTAATATGTTTCTCTGCCTTTGAAATGAATTTTCTTTTCTACTGATGTAACTGAGGCAGTATAGGCAGAGAAAATAATAATAGCCAATAACATCATATTTTATCATGTCCCATCCTATGTTATTTCTCACTAATGTTCTGTTTCACATAAATGTATCATATTATGGAAGTTTATTTCTCCCTTGTGGCCCACAGCACTGCTCTGGTGAACTAGAATTAGTTTTTACTTCGTCTGTCTATGATTTCAGACAGTTTTGTCTGAAAGCTCTTCTGATACCAAAGCTTTGGTCTCTTTTAGAGGATGATATACTAGATAAGACATTCCTTGAACTGCTGCTTATGGAGAATGCTGACTGAGATTTTGCCTGCAGGGATTTTCTTAATTCCTCAGTTTGACGCATTTTCAGATTTGCTCTTTTCTGGCCTTTCCTCCTGCTTTTGTCATCATTAATGCTACCAAGAACATTAATTCAGCTTAAGTAAAATTTTTTTTAACAAATTCTAGCCCGTGTAAAACTTGCAATTAGCTTCAATATTGTAATTTTTTTGTAATTTGTAAATTTTTTGCAGAAATACATAAGCAGCGTTTTTAATCGTTTTCACGGATCAGTGTGAACGGGGATCATTTTGGCAACGTTGTTTTGAAGTTTTTTAGTACAGCGGTGTCGTGTAAACTTACCCTTACAGTCCGGTAGGTGAAAATCTTTAACTTAGAAGAGAAAAATAGTATGCCTCAAAAAGCCTAGCCATGTAACCGCATGCTACACAGCAAAATATCCAGTGTAGTTTAAAGTTGTTTTTATGTTGTTAATTTATCAGAGTTAAAAAGTGTTGATTCTGGTGTTGATTTGAATGACATCAACACTTGCAGAATAAATCAGTGGTCAGAGTCAGCGTAATTACAGCGAGTTGACATAATTGACACTGGAGATGAGTTAAACCAATTTCCGGTTCTTGCACATTATTTCCTTTTTGATTAATGGCGGACGACCACGAGGAGAGGAGTTTTCAAACAGGTACAGTATTTTATAACCACTTAAAAATGTTCATGTTTAGTTTACATTTCTCACCATTCAGATTATTAGTACGTTTCTCAACATTGCCTGAGTGCTAACATTATTTCCTTTCAGATAACACGACAGACCACCGATAGGATCTCAAGGCCATTTTGCTAGTTTGGCACATTGAGGTAAGAGTTCAGTTGCATAGTTTAAGTTAGCAGTTTTAATCATACGTTTAGAATCTGGCATAGATAATAGGGTAATTTCGGTGATTTGTTTAACTTAACTGTTAAATTAGTTAAATTAAAGCAAATTAACGTTACGCAGCATATTCCCCTTCTTGGGGCTCACGTTATTTGTGCTGCCAAATAATAGCATTGTAATGAATTTTTTTCTCCTATATTTTAGTATAACTGTGCGTTGTTCCACAAATAATCTCTGACTGTTTAAGTGAGAGCAGTAACGCGCAAATCTTTATTTATTTTTTACTTGGACCTTGAACGCACGCAGCTTTGGATGGTCAGGAATTTACAAGTAGGCTATATAGCCATTACTCTTGTCTGCAAGGTAAAAGTCAGCAGAAATAAATCAGACAATCAAGCAGGAAACGTTTTGCTGAACTTTCTGCCAGCGTATGACTGAACTAATGTTTGCTCATCATATGACGCGCGTTTTTGACGTTACGCTTCATATGCAATGTATACAATGAATAGATACGAATTAATTTGCTGCAATTTCACTTTAATATAACATTTGTGGGGTGAAAAATGGAGCTTCTTGCCACAGCAGCTCGCTGGAACTTCTTTAATATTAACAGCGTCATAATCTGCCTTTTTCTTGACCAACAGCTTTCATCATGCTGGTTAAAGTTCAGTATCAAGGTGTAAAGAAATTTTGATTGAACGTTCCAAGATTTTCTCAATGAAGGTAAGTAAAGAAGCTTGTTACTACTTAGAAATGTACTAGTCATATAGCAATACCTGTATGCTTGAAATATGAGCCCAGTCAAGTCCACAGGGCTTGTTGTGTATGTTAACAATTTACAATAAGGTCTCATTTGTTAACATTAATGTGTTAACTAACATTAAATAACTTTAGTATTAGTTAAAAGTAGAACTGTTTGTTTGTTCATTTTAGTTAATGGTTAATTCAAGTTAACAGATACAACTTTTGATTTGTATAATGTATTAGAATGTATTATGTTGAGATTAACATTAACAAATGCTGTAGAAGTGTTCATTCTTAGTCCATGTTATCAAATTAAACTCTATTTACATTTTTTTTTCATGCTATTGTTAAAATTACTTTTCAGTTAAGAGCAAATTTGGGTTAACAAGAACTGCAGCTCTTCAAGTCTTTGATGACACCGACACCAATGTGGAAGAGGACATCTTCCATGAATTGATCGAAGGCAGTCCACACTTATGCCTAACTGTAAGATGTCCGGAAGAAAATATTTCTGCTGGGTTGTCTGAGGGTAAGTCTATAATAACACTTGATACATACTTTCAAGGACTCCAGTGTAATTATCCTGGGGACAAAATTCATTTGGGTCAGAAACACATTTACCTTTAGCAGACGCTAATACAACAAGGGATTCATCATGAGGCGGCAATAACATGAAAAGTGCTAATAATGCAACAATAGTGCAGGCTACAACATTAGCAGGATACAATTAAGTGCTCACTTATGAGTTTTTAGCAGTTTATTGAATATTGTCACAGATTTGTTTGGGTTAATATCTAAAACAGGGAACTGGAGTTTTTCAGATCCAGTGATGAAAAGGTGGACAAAAGGATCTGGTGGTTAACAGTGTCAACTGCAGCTCGATATAGCAGAATGTGAACTTACAAAGGTGTATCCTTATTTATACAATTTTTATTGTTATTTTAAAGGTTTAGTTCACCCTAAAATTAATGTCATTTTTCACCCTCATGTCATTCCAAACCCGTAAGACCTTCGTTCATCTTCAGAACACAAATGAAGACATTTTTGATGAAATCCGAGAGCTTTCTGAACCATCCATAGGCAGCAACGTAATTACCACTTAAGGCCCAGAAAGGTAGTAAATTAGGGATGCAAATTATCGATTAATTCATTAATCGTTAGTGGATCGACCTTATCGATCGATTAACGATTCACTGATAAGCGGCTATTTTCCTGAGAATGTAAATTTCTCACGGTATCAATAGTGTCTTTAACATAAAAAGCTAAATATTGCTTATATACTGAATAAAAATGCATGTTTTATTGCTCAATTTATGTTTTATTGTAACAGTTGGGATATGGTACAGATAATGGCATTTATGTAGTTTAACAAAATAAATTATGCACAGAAAATTAAAATACATAAAAAATAATTGTGCACTGGCTCACCTGTTGCATGTGAAACATTAAGCAACATAAAATACATTTTAAATAAAAATCTATGCTTAGCCTACACTATATTAAGCCTACATATAATAATATAATAATCTAAACTACTTGTATGAAAAAATTTAAACATTAGCAGCAGCACTTATAATCCCCCTTGGTCTGAGAAGTAAAATTACTAGACCTGGAAACTTCAAATAAAGAACTGAACACAACTTAAATCATCCCTCAGGAATGTGACAGTCAGAGTTTCCCATACGTTCATTTATTTGTGGCGGCCCGCCACAATATCAACGCTGATCGCCACACATTGATTTTCTATATTTCTTTTTTACTAAGCCTATCGTATTTGATTGCAGAGCGCCGTAGCGCATTCGCACAGCACTACCTCTCGCTCACCTGTACCTCTTGCGCTCTCATGGAACACCGCTGCACAAATCTGTCCAACACAGCGCTGTTAATGTTTGAGACCCAGCTTTAAAAAAAGTTATTAGCCAGCATGCAAGGAGCCTAGCTAATAAGGAGAGCTAAGTTATTATTAGAATACAGCTGGATTTTTGAGGTTAGAACGCTGTATAGCCGGTAGTCCACTCCGTTTTGACCGCCTCATGTTTGGTTTCTTTTTTGCCGCCTCAAGTTTGTGTGGGGTCTCTCGCCTGAGAATCTCGTGTCGCGTTCGCAATGTTCAATTAGCCGACATTTAATTTAATCGAGTAAATTCTTGTCGACAATTAATCGATAATCGATTAACCGTTTATATCCCTGTAGTAAATGCATCGTTAAAATAGTCCATGTGACTTCAATGTTATGAAGCGACGAGAATACTTTCAGTGGGCAAAAATAGTCTCTTCTCTTCCATGTCATTCTACTATGTAGTAAAGGGCAGCGCAGGCATAAGCCTTGAAAGTTGCAATGATGTTAGTGCCTGTGGATGGTTCAGAAAGCTCTGATTTCATCAAAAATATCTTGATGTCTAATTTGAATAAAATATGTCTTTCCAAAGATGAACGGAGGTCTTACGGGTTTGGAAGTAATGAGGGTGAGTAATTAATGACATAATTACGGCACCAGAAGTCAGCTTGTTAATATTGTTGTCAGTCACATGACCGATATTCATGGACTTCAATGCATAGATGCAAGAAATACACACAGCTGTGTCAATTGATGTAGAAAACAAGGTTAAGTTTACCATTAACCATTTGTTTTACATTGGAGGAGGATCCCCACCCACAAACAGTGGGAAACTTATGCCTTGGGCATTGTTTCTCTCTTTCCTAGCCTGAGACCCATTTTCAGCAAAGTGCTATGTAAGAATCTTTTGTATTTATGTACTTGAAATACAATATAGTTTGACATTATGTTATATACTCCTTTTTTGTGGCATGTAATAGCAGTTTCTATTATCTATCTATCTATGTAACGTAATGACTGTTCAGATTTGATAAAGTGTTCTCTTGTCTTTTTGACCGGAGCATTTCTACGATCCGGAAAAGGGTACAGGGTTCATCTCCTGGCGCCTTAACTTGGTCGAGGAAGAACCCAAAACGTGTTCGCTTGGAGATGACTGAAAGTGGAGGACCAAGTCGACGAAGGAGGATAGATGATGTGCAACAACTTAAAGGAGATGCATGCAGAGAGGCAATTTCTTTTCTGTCCACAAACTTTTCACAGAACATTTTTCAGAACATGCATTTAAAGTACTGAGATACTGTGAGTTGGGTGAACTTGTAAAACCCAACAGCTTGAAGTTCTACAGGCCTTTTGATCTGCAGTGTTTATATGGGTCAGATGATATATTGTATCTTTTGTGTTGGTGTAATTGTTACATCTGTGTTGAAAATAAAATTTCAAACTGATACAGTGTGTTGACTTTAACTGAATGCACATGTATTTTTAGTCCAATACCAATTACACTTAATAACCTTAATCAGGGTTTGTATGAACACTATATTAGTGCGGAAATAAATCTCTTGGTGTTAAGATATTGACACGATTAGTGTAGTTTCAACACTAACTTGGTGTAAATGAGGGGGAGGGGGACACTAATGGTGTTAAAAGTGAAAAAAGTAACACTATTTAAAGTGTTATTTTAACTCTATTTAGTGTGGACCTATATAAACCCTGAAAAAGTGTTAATTTTCAAACTGTGAGTGTTAATTTAACACTTTCAAATTTGCTGTGTAAGAGCGATTATTAAAGGCCTTGTCCACACTAATACGTTTTCGTTTGAAAACGCATCTTTTTCTCGTTTTCGCGTTATAGTGTGACTGGACTGTGAAAACGGAGGTATTTGAAAACGATGATGCATGTTTAGTCATGTGACGCATATTGTACAGAGAGATATTCACCGGTTTTGTGCCTGTTATGTGCTATTCACTTTCACACAGTTGCTAAAATATGTTCCTTTGCTCACTCTTCATATCGCAGTCCTGCAAAAATGACAGAATGACAGAATATCATTTTGCTCAATAAAATGATCCTGCCAGAAGAATTGTTTGATGACTTTATCATGTCTTGTTCTGTCTGTATCATCTCAGTGAGCTTTCATGGGGTTTTACGCATGCGCAGTAAGGTGAATTTGGCATTTTCCGACATTTCAGTGTGGACAAGAAACTTTTGGAAACCGCTTGAAAACGCTAGTGTGGACGGAGTGCGTTTTGAAACGAAAAAGCCTTTTTCAAATGTATCCAGATTAATGTTGTCGTAGCCAAAGTTGCGTACACATAAACAGATGGTAATACATTAGAATCCATTAGACAGGAGTTCGTTGTGTTTGTGTAACAACATGGCCGCATATTATCATATGCATGCTCTGAAACATAAACAGCACAGAGTGCAGCAAGGACATCTGTCTCCTTTTTCAAGCGATGTTGTTCTACGGTATCTGCCGCCCACACACAAGATACCTGCCAGCGGTGTCAAGATGGCCCTCAGCCCCGCCGACAGGGCCCAGATTGGCTCCCGGTGAGCAGAAATGTTTTGTGACCTGCTACTTCCCCCGAGTAAATCAGCCACACTGCCATTGACAGCCTCTCAAAATCATATAAACCAGTGATGTAGAACAGAAACCACCCCGCTGTTCAGTTGTTTTTATGTTACAGGATGAACCGTATTCAGATTTGTGCTCATTCTCATGGTCTTGTCAAGGGTTAAAATTGGATTTTGAGGCACTACGAGTCTGTAATTTGATTGTGTGTATTTTTCATACACCCGTGGGGATTTTATTCATCACTCTGGTTTTGGTTGTCATGGTAAATTCTTGAGATAATATGTCTGGAGAATGTCCTTTGGTGACCAAAACACAAATGTCATAGAGGGACCTTTTGACCCCTGAGCGTCTGAGATCATTTCCTGTTGTGTGTTTTTTTAAGCTGGATGTATTATCAGAGGCAGGTCGGATATAGGTCAGGCCAGTCATTCGGGTTTTTACTTAACCTGCCCACATTTTATATAAAAATATGCAGTGTATTTTTTTATTTTTTTTTATTTGACATTGATGTTTTTTCTTTATTAGAAAATTGCTAGGTTTCTAATTTGCAATAATAACAGGAAATGTATGCAGTGTTCTTATTGTTAACTAAAAGCTAATAAAGGTTCATTCAAAAGAGTAATACTACATATTATAATATATTCATAATATATAATTTTATATTCATAAAATGTATTCATTTTATATATGATCTATCTCATGTGAGTTTAAAGGGTTAGTTCACCCAAAAATGAAAATTAAGTCATTAATTACTCACCCCCCTGCTGTACCAACCCCGTAAGGCCTTCGTTCGTCTTCGGAACACAAATGAAGATATTTATGATTAAATCTGAGAGGTTTATGACTGCTAAATAGGCTCCCTAAGGGAATGACACCGGACGGCCCAGAGAGTCATTAAAGAAAATGTTTAAATATTCCATGTCGCAACAGTGGCTCAACTATAAGTTTATCAAGCGATGAGAATACTTTTTGTGCGAAAAAACAGACAAAAATAACGATCATTTGTGTTCCGAAGACGAACGAAGGCCTTACGGGGTTGGTACAGCATGGGGGTGAGTAATTAATGACTTAATTTTCATTTTTGGGTGAACTAACCCTTTAAGGCAGGAAAGGTAGGCTTTGCACAGGAAAGCAACACTCATTTTTTGTTTAGTGAATGTAAAATATAGTTTCATATACAGATGGATCTGGAGTTATTAATTTAAACAAAATGATGGTTACATTTTAACTTCAATTCTTGTTTTTGAGATTTTACATTTTGGAGGTCGTAATTTACCTTTAAAATGAATTGAAAAGTAAATAAATAAATATTATTAAAACAGAAATCTCTATAATTAAAGGTCATCCATAATTATCCTTGCCAATCTCCTTGCCAAATAAATCTCTCTCCATCTGCTCTCTTGTTTTATCCCACACCCCTCCCTATGATAGCAATATTTCCTCTTTTCGCCCTATCTCTTAATTTCAGGAGAATTTAGCTTTTCCCTGACAACATATTCCTGCCAAACCTCTAATGATTGACAGATAGAGTGATTGAATAATATTAAAATCCCAGACATAAGCCAGACATGAAGTACCGGTATATGTTTCCCCCCTCATTATTATCATATTCAGCTTCAATTTCATGCATTATTTTACATCCTGTCTTTCTCACCTCTCTTTGCATATTTAAGAAGGTTATGCGCATATCTTAACAGAACGCTACTCGTTAATAATATACTTCAGAACACTAGCGATTTGACAGTGGCTGTAACAAATCAAGCACAGGTGTATGATGGTAATTATAGCACATCTGGTTGTCAGGGTCTCACAATGTTGTCATGCTGTTCAAGGCTTGGTTGCCAGGGTGTTATTTTAGTATTATTTATATAGCCTACTAGTAGCCCATTTTTAATATTTTGAATTAGCTTTTATTTTTATATTTTTAGTTTTTATTTTAATTTTAGTTCAGTTTTTAGCAATTTTTGGTAATCTTAGTACTTCAGCTTCAAGTTATTTTATTTCAATGACTTGCCAATGCAACATTTCTAATAGACCTGAGGCTGTGAGGGATAGAACTACAGTGCGTTTGTACTATTGTTTAACAACATACCGATTGTTCTGATGTATGTGGATGCAGATATTTCAGGCTAGCTATGCAAGCTCTATTTTGTTAGCATAGCATACACCTTGTTTTATGGCCCGTTTTCTCTTTTAGATCAACTACTGCCATAGTACTGCAACAGTTTGAAGAGAATCTTGTTGAGTTAGTTAGTTAAAATGAGTTAAACTGTCAGCATGTTTACCTGAAAAACAACGCAAGCAGTTTGACATTTGAAGTTAACTCTACCGCCCCCTCGAGGTTTGTTACTACCACAGTAGCGCAAGAACAAATAAAACATTAAATTCCTAGATTAATATCGAAAATACTTCAAGTGTGTATGACAGTAAACTCCCTGCTGAAAAAAAAACAACAACAAAACTGGTAAAACCAAGCTATGCTGGTTGGCTGGTCAGGCAGGGAGACTAGTTAGCTTGACCAACCCTTTCACACGTAAGTTTAAAATATTCTAACTGACCCCCCAGCGTGAGTTTTTCAAGGCGACCGTTATTTAGAACTAGTCACTTTAATGTTTCCATGGTGACGGGTCATTGCTTGTCACGTGACACAGCGCAACCACAACACAGCGCTGAATGAATGATGATCTGCTTTTATGTCATTTTTCCTTTTTTTTAAAAAAATGTTCACAAATATATTAGCTATAGTATGAAACACTGATATTCCGATTGTCAAATATGTGCAAGTGGATGGGTTTTGTTGTTTAAACATCTTTATAACGATCGCGTTAGTTGAGCTGTATTCACAATGGGCGGCGCCATTTTAGTTTGTTGTACAGTTCAGAGAATCAGATCTGTTGGATTTACAACACGTCAATTCCTCCACTTCTCACGAAATACATGAAAGTAAGTGGCCGGTGAACTGGGAGAAGAATAGGGTCAAATGTAAAGCTACTTACACAATGTGTATCTAAAATGAATTAAACGTGTCGTCTTATGGAAAGGATTATTATTGCCGATTCCATAGACATCGGTGTGTATTTTACAAACTCAAAATCATTGTTTTGCTAGTACTTATGTGTATTTAAATGTCTAAAACCTAAAATAAACATTATGTGGTTGAAAACACTCAATAGTTGTGATATATGACAGCACTGAGTGCGTCTGTCTCTGGCTCAGCGCCAGCCAACGCGCGAAAGCACGTTTGAATTTAGCAGTTGATCACGTGATGCACTGACCGTTCTATGGTTTAACCCTTGTATGGTTTAACCCTTTCACGCGTACGATCACACCGGTGTGATTGTACGCGTGAAAGGGTTAAACCATACAGCCAACTTAAACCGTCTAAGACCAGCCAAACAGCTTAGACTGGATTTAGCTGTTTTTTTATCCTCTTTGTTTCTAATTGTACATCTAGTATTGCATAGCATTGTTTAGCCTCTGCAAAGCTAATCGGTGGATGTAGCACAGCATAACTGTGGACATCCTAGCATTAGCGCTCTCAACATCACTTTAGCATAGATCCCTCTGATAGATCATCAGTGTTAATTGACCTGAAAGCTCCAGACACAATAGACTAATTAATCAATGTTCTGCGCTCAAGAAACTGTTGAAGAGGGGAGTTAAGGGGAGAAGTTTCGGTGATGTACACTTTCCATCTGTCGGGTCTCAGGGGTGATGATTCATTGTAACACCTGTCTGTTCATCTCAACATGGCTGCCGTGTACTAAAGGTTTCACACGCTGTCCAAACACTTTACAAAATTAGCCTCTGGTGTGCACCACCTGTGTGAACAACAGATTTCGGCATAATAGCAGCACGCACAGCCACTAGGGCTGGCGGTATGACGTATATACAATTCAGCGGAAGAAATGTGTCAACTGGTAGAGATTTGGCTGTATCATTTGAGTCGTATTTATAAAAGTTTTGAGACATGTTTTTACTCAAGTGCTTCTGTGAAGCTGACTCATTTTTTATGGATAAATTTACCTTTTAGTTTGTGTCCATCAACTAAAAAAATCAAAATAATTAATTAAAAAAATCTAATGAGATTTTGAGGTTTAATTTTGATTAAAATACATGGTTTAATATATATTATCATTTAAAAATGTTTAATACTTGAGATGTCTTTTATTATGCTCACCAATGATGCATTAATTTGATCAAAAATAAAGTAAAACATTAATATTAATATTATTACAATTCAATTTGAATATATTTTACAAAAATAATGTATTCCAGTGATGGAAAGCTGAATTTTCAGCATCATTACTCCAGTCTTCAGTGTCACATGATCCTTCAGAAATCATTCTAATATGCTGATTTGCTGCTCAAGAAACAGTTTTTATTATTAACCCTCTGGGGACGGCAAACACACCGGTGCGTTTTGGCAGATTTTTTTCACATAGCAGAAAAATAGACTTAAACTACTCCATCATTTCTAGTCATACAGACTTAAGAAATATTAAAAAATAAACTGTTAAATGTCAAATTTTTTATGTGCCCACCTACAATCGAAATAAAATATTGTGCTTTTGTAAAATAAAGAAATTAAACCGGGTGTGCGTTCTGCCTCTCCGTGTCCGTGAACTTTTTTTCTGGAGCACGTCTCTAAACTTAAACAAAACTCAGCGAATACTATTCACCCAGACATGAGCAATATATGTTTGTGATCATTTAAGTGTGTACTTTAAAATTATCTAATTTAAAACTAAAATAAATATTCTCTGTGTATGTAATCTATATAAAAAGAGAGAGGTGTCAGCCGTTCTCATTATTGTTCTCTCAGCTCATTATTTTCCTAATGTGACACGCCCACGGAGAGTGCGCGTTATTCAAGCGCTAATGATCTGAAGCAACACATTGAGACGTGTAAACGCCCACATAAACTCGGTAAACACACTATATTTAGTCAGATTACTAGTCGTCTTGCACGGTTGTGAGGAATAATCCTGGGACATTTACCTACCTCAGAACAAGTGCTGGTTTATTTTCACTTCGAGGACGAGCTGAGCTGTAAGTGTTTTATTCTTGTGCTTTGTTCTAACCGCGATATATAATAACGTTAGTTTCTGTAAACGCAAAAATAGCCTACTGCTTAAATTTGAATCATGTTTCTGTGTGTGTGTGTGTGGGACTAGTTTTGGATAGATTATAAAGTTTTAACTCTAAAATAGACATCAAATAAGCTTTTGTTAGCAGTTTCTGCTCATATGTTAAATATATAGTATGTTTTGTCAATAAACTAATCAACTAAGATGTTATAGTGTTTGTTCCGATGCAAGCTATATCAAAATAATGAATCCTTACCTTTGAAATATGTATGATAAAATGTATTGGCCTACTAAGACATTTATGGAAAAAGACAATATTCTTTTCAAGATGTTTCCAACTCTAACTTTGAACCAATTCTGTAGAATGGCCCATATAACCTATTTGAACAGGATATGTTTCCAGGTATGACTAAAAATGTGCTTTTGACTTTCATTTATATTTTGATTTTATATACACTCACCTAAAGGATTATTAGGAACACCATACTAATACTGTGTTTGACCCCCTTTCGCCTTCAGAACTGCCTTAATTCTACGTGGCATTGATTCAACAATGTGCTGAAAGCACTCTTTAGAAATGTTGGCCCATATTGATAGGATAGCATCTAGCAGTTGATGGAGATTTGTGGGATGCACACATCGAGGGCACGAAGCTCCCGTTCCACCACATCCCAAAGATGCTCTATTGGGTTGAGATCTGGTGACTGTGGGGGCCATTTTAGTACAGTGAACTCATTGTCATGTTCAAGAAACCAATTTGAAATGATTCGAGCTTTGTGACATGGTGCATTATCCTGCTGGAAGTAGCCATCAGAGGATGGGTACATGGTGGCCATAAAGGGATGGACATGGTCAGAAACAATGCTCAGGTAGGCCGTGGCATTTAAACGATGCCCAATTGCTCTTCTATCAGCTTGAATCAGTCGGCCCAGGCTGCGCATCGTTAATGACCTTCTACTGTCTGCTGACTCTGGTTCACTTAACATTCTCATACTCCTTGACCTTAGTGCTGCTTTCGATACCATCAACCACAATGTTCTAATCACCCGTCTGTCTGCTATTGGTGTTTCTGGTACAGCCCTCATTTGGTTCCAGTTCTACCTCTTCAACAGAAAGCAGTTTGTGACGCTTGGTCCTCATCAGTCTTCCAAGTCCCTTGTCACCCTTGGTGTCCCCCAGGGTTCGGTACTTGGGCCTCTCCTTTTTCTCATTTACATCCTCCCTATTGGCCCGATCATACGCAGCCACGGTCTTAAATTCCACTGTTATGCAGATGATATCCAACTCCATTTGACCACTCACTCTCCCTCTGATCCACCACCTGTGCTCCCCTACTGACTGCCTCTCTGACCTAAAATTATGGATGCAAAACAATTTTCTTAAACTCAATACAGATAAAACTGAAATTCTGCTGATTGGCCCTAAAAGCATCCTTTCTAAATCTCCTAGTCTCACTCTTAATATTGATGGTTCATCTGTCCACCCTACCCCTGTTGTTAAAAACCTTGGCATTTTGCTTGACTCCATCCTTAGCTTTGATCCTCATATCAAATCACTCACTAAGGCTGCCTTCTTTCACCTCCGCAACATTGCTCGCCTCAAACCCTTCCTCTCTGTTAGTGATGCACACACTTTGGTTAACTGCTTTATTATGTCCCGTCTAGACTACTGCAACTCACTTTTCCTTGGTCTCCCTGTGAAATCACTTCAAAGGTTATATATTCAAAACTCGGCAGCCAGGCTTCTCACCCATACCAGACGATCAGCACACATCACCCCTATTCTCTACCAACTCCACTGGCTACCAGTTCCATCCCGGATCAAATACAAAGTACTACTACTCACCTTCAAAGCGCTCCATAACCTTGCTCCCCCCTACATCCGCGACCTCCTGATCCCGTACACTCCATCCCGCTCACTCAGATCCTCTGACCAAAATCTCTTGGCTATCCCCCGCTCCAGACTTTCCACCCTGGGTGGCAGATCCTTCAGTGCCTTGGCCCCCAAACTCTGGAACAGCCTCCCACAATCTCTTCGTGACTGTCCTTCACTTCCCCTCTTTAAAGCTCATCTCAAGACCATTTTGTTTAATGATCATTTCTCCACACCAAACTCATAGTTTCATACAGATAACTTGTCTTTGTTGTATTGTTTTGGTTGTTGCTGTTGTGTATACTTGCCTTCCCACTATGTAAAGCGACCTTGGGTTTGAGAAAGGCGCTATATAAAATAAACTTATTATTATTATTATTAAGGCATTTTCGCCCACAGGACTGCCGCATAGCCTACTGGATGTTTTTCCCTTTTCACACCATTCTTTGTAAACCCTAGAAATGGTTGTGCGTGAAAATCCCATCAACTGAGCAGATTGTGAAATACTCAGACCGGTCCGTCTGGCACCAACAACCATGCCACGCTCAAAATTGCTTAAATCACCTTTCTTTCCCATTCTGACATTCAGTTTGGAGTTCAGGAGATTGTCTTGACCAGGACCACACCCCTAAATGCATTGAAGCAACTGCCATGTGATTGGTTGATTAGATAATTGCATTAATGAGAAATTGAACAGGTGTTCCTAATAATCCTTTAGGTGAGTGTGTATATATATATATATATATATATATATATATATATATATATATATATATATATATGTATATATGTGTGTGTGTGTGTGTGTGTGTGTGTGTGTATTGTCCTTGCATTCTTTCTTGTGTGACACACCGGAATGAAAGGCTCTTTATTATGCGGGTCTTTGTCTTCTCAGGCGAGAACCACCTAATTATTCACAATGGGGTTGGGCTGTTCACGCCCATTCGCATATTGCCTTGGCTAACAAAAAATGTTGTTCACAATTTAAAAGAATCTATTGTGTTATGTCAATGATTATGAAGGGTGATTTTCAGATCATTTTGAAGCAAAAACTCTAGGCCACAACTTCCACTAGCCAAAAGTCTTGTGGACACATATTTAGTATGTGTTTTGTGACTTTATTTCAGAAACTTTAATTTTTAGTTCTTTCAATAACCATGCATAAACAATATTCTCTCAAAAATACAAACATGCACGTACATGTTGTTCACATATTATGGTAGCCCTGTTTGTGCTGAATAGAGTGTAATTTCAACTGTGCCATTAATATGTTTATAAGCAACTGAAAAAAGCACAAATGTCAGGGCATGTCGAAACATCTCAAGGACCCCAAAAACACCTTGGTCCTCAGAGGGTTAATTTCTTATAATTATATGTATGTGGAAACCATGATAAATTCTTTGATGAATAGAAAGTTCAAAAGAACAGCATTTATTTGAAATAGATGTATTTTGTAACATAAATGTGCATCCTTGCTGAATAAAATGATTAATATCTTACTGAGCACAAACTCAGTGTATATGTGCAGTTAATGTGATGGCCATCTACCTTCACATCATTCTGTTGACAGGCTTGAAGATCGACTTTATTAAACATCTTGTGCACCCCAACTCAATAGGTCTGTCAATACCACGAGAGGGCTTACTCACAATCCGGTATTATTCAACTCACCCGTTCTATTCTGTATTTTCCCGAGGTTGGATGCTTCATCCACAATAGGAAGACTTTTTGTGCATCCGTCTAGCTCTGTTTCTAATCTCCAGGCATCAGTTTTATTACCGTAGCTGTGGCCTTTTTGGACCCTTGGGGAGGCAGAGTTCCTGCTCTCTGCTTGCGTCCTGTTGTCTGTTAATGTCATATTTGCACTCAGTAATTCATCACATACTTATCACGGTTCTTCATCTGTTCTTGGTCTCATTCATCATGCCTGACCTTGCCATATCCTCTTTAGATAGCCTAATATTTCTGTGCAGCTCAACCGTGCTGTCAAATATTTCTTGAAGAGCAGCTCTAGAGTGTGTATACATTTATCTCAGCTTATCTAAGCAATCGATAATGTCTAATTTAAGAGGATCGTGTGAATATACTGGATGTTGCTATGGAAACTTTAAAACCAGTAATCTTGATTTGATGCTACACCAAACTCGTAATGTTTGTTGTTCTATTATTTCTTTAAAAAAAAAGTCTGTTTTCTCCTATAAAACACAGTCCATTCATTAGTGGTGTTTGCTAAGTCTTGCATCACGCTTATTATTGAAAAAAGAGGGACATATATAGGGAACAGTATATGCAAGAGCTCTTTTGACATGGGCTAGTAATCAACACCTTTGTAATGCACTATAGCAACAACCCAGAATACCCTAGCAACCGCACAGGAATATGCAAAAAAGAAAACTCTAGCAGCATGATAAGCATGTGCTAGCTTTTTTTTATTCATATTTGTTCATTACAAATCACAAACACATCCTCGTTGTTCTCTGTTTTTGTTCCTTTGGTGAGAGTGTTGATTTGGTGTGATTGTATTTTAGCATTCATAGCTGTTGCTGCTGTAAACAACCTTTCAGTCAAAGGTGTTGAGAAGCATAGATTGACCTTTTTCTCTCACTTGTCTTGTATCTATTTCTTTTTTCCTATAATTTTCCTCATCCATATTGGATTGTAGCATTCACTTTTTACAATTCAGGCGATTTCCGATGGATAAAATAAGCATCATCCTATATCTGTTCTCACTGAATATCCTGTTTCACTCAGAAATATGTCATTTTACAGAAGTAAAGTGAGTAAAATGTGACTTTAATCCTGCTTAGATAGTAATTGGAGTACCGTGATTAAAGAGAACCTATTATGCCCTTTTACAAAGTCTTGATTTTGTTTTTTGGGTCTACTAGAATAGGTTTTCATGCTTGAATGTTTTAAAAAAGAACATTATTTTACATTATTGCAGCACCTCTCTGTCCAAGCGGTCAATAATGCTATGGTTGTGTCCGAAATCGTCGGACACAAGTAAATGTACTTTGTTACTGTCCACCTCTGAAAGGAACAGATACTAAACTAATGAGGACATGATTCGATAATTGTGAGATTCATGATTCGTGAGTGCTACATCAATATATGAAATGTTTTTACTTTAAGGAGGTATTGAAATATAAAAAAAGCATGTTGCTTCGATTAAGAGTGGCAAAAAAAGATTCTGTCATTATTAAATCTGTGTAAGGTGAATCAGAGAGTTTCAGCTGCACAAAGTACAGCAGTACAGCAGCAAAATAATCAGTCATTTAATGCTGGATGCTTGTGTTTATGAAGCTTTCTGTATTGATCCGAAGTTTACACATATGCACTGTTATTGGACCACCTCCAGACAGCAAATAATGAAGGAAAATAGTAATTAAGGAGCAGCACCCGCAAATTACTGAACAAGGAGTTAAGATCTCTCTCTCTAGTCTCCCTCTTTCCATCATATTGACTCGTTTGAATCAATGATATTAAGGTTATCATCACGGAGCTGCAGCATATCCCATCATGCTCTTTGTCTCAGAGCATCAGTGCAGGTTTAGCAGCCGCTGTGAAAAGGAAATGAAAGCAGTGCTAATGTCAGTCATTTGACAAACACACATTCTCATGCCATTTACACACACAGCTGTGCCACTCAAAACCAGCATGGACATCACTGACACATCCTAACCATCGTCTATAAATAATATGTGTCGAAGGCACAACCATTTATGGTATTTTAGGTTTTATGTCTTATATTTTATTAGTTTAATGGCAGGTACAATATTTACAAAGAAGAATGTAAGACTTGATTTTAGCCTATGTACATTGGGGTTGATGAGATTTTTTCATGTTTTTAATGAAGTGTCATGCTCACTAAGGCTGCTTTTATTTCAATAAAAATACAGTAAATTCAGCAGTATTGTGATTTTTATGCATTGAATAATACATAAACATAAATAAATACCATTCCAAAAAATGTTTCTGGAACAAATCGCATACCCTTCCTTTAAAATAGCTTAAAAGGATGTGTTGATGGCCGATATTATAATCTGTGATACAGATTTTTATTTATTATTGGTAATAATATATAAATATGGATTTTTATATATTTATATCAATATTGCACACCAAGTTAAATCAGTAATAATAAAAAAAACCCAAATCAAAACAGTATCTCATAACGTTAAAATGATCCATATGGATTGATCCCTTTGTTACTGAGATGAAGTCTGGAGAACACTAATGCATATTTAACGTTTATCCACAGGGCTTTGGTATCTTTGAAAGGCAGGGTGCACAATGTTACCAAAAGCTCCTTCTCGTCCCTTGGGGGAGAAAAAAAAAAATGTAACGGAAAGCAGAGCAGACGGAAGAAATAATCAAACCAAATTATCATAGTCTTTGACTCCTGGATGACACTGACTATTCTTGGAAAGCCTGTATCCTTAGACACATACGCACAGCTAATGCACAGATCCTCAGTGTGCCGAGAGACGTTATATCCACAGGGCAGGGGCTTTGAGACAGAATCAAAATGGTAGATGTGAGAAAAAGAAAAAAAGTGTTGTTTATCGTCACAGCTCTCTCTCTCTTAGCTTAGCACATATCAATATTTGCAGCAACATAAAAACATCTTGAGAAATGAGGACAATCTTACCACCTCAATATCAGTTTAGAGAGGGAAGATTCCTACCATTTATCCTGTTTTGATCTTATCCTTCTTGTTGTATTGCTGTGTTCCAGGTATTTATGAACAGACGTTTCTTATATAACTGCAGTGCTCCTGTCCTGGATGTGAAGATTGCCTTTTGTCAGGTGTGTGTTCCATACAGGTAAATTAAAAGGTAGAGTATTCATTCACTTCCATTCTGCCCGTCATTCTTATGGATGTGTCATTGCCGAAAATAAATACTGGTGACAGCATGTCTGGGTCCTTAAGGAAGATGTATAGCTTACACAGGATCAATTCCTCGCAGCATTCCAAGCCATTCTGAGTCGGGTTTCCCAAAATGCATTAAGAGCATCTTAATACACTTTAAATATGCATGGAAGTGTGTTCTAAAATCAATGCAGTCATACAGATATATCGTTCAAATGAAAAGCACTTACGGGGAAAAAGAAATTCCGAATCATTTACTGAATCATGTGTTGTTACAAACCCATAGGACTTTCTTTTTTCCGGGAAAGTGACAATCACAATATTGTTTCACTCTGAAATATAATGGGTTGCAAATGCATTTCCATGTGGATAGTTTAGCCAAAAATGAAAATTCTGCCATAATTTATTCAAACTCAAGTTGTTCTAAACCCATATGTCTGTCTGTCTTCTATGGAGGAGCACAAAAAATAAGTTGTTGTTTTTTTGCACCCCATCAACACAAATAGGTTGAGGGCGAGTAAATGGTGACAGAACTTTAACTTTTTGAGTGAACGATCATTTTAAATTCAATTTACAGATGTATATCTTCCTTAATTCTAGGGCTCTAGATTGACTGACTTGAGTCAAGAAACAGAATATTTTGTTGACCTGATTTGTATTGTAACTGCTATATTGTGACAAACTTTCTCAAATAACACAGTGGAAACACAATGATTCAATATCCGATTACATATCAGAATACTGTATAATTTCCTGTTAATAATGAAACTTCTCTCTGCTTGATATAGATATGAAGTACAGTATCTATTCCCAGAGTACAGTAATCACAGTAGCACAGCAAAACATTCAATAAGCCACCGCATATGTTCCTTGGGGTTCTTGTCCTTTTAGTTTGGGCTTTATATGATCTTCATCACCTGTCAATGACTTCCAGTGTGACATACAGATCCCAGGTCAAGAGGGCAGTAGGCAGAGTTGACTAGTGGATAAAGATTCTGTTAACCAAGAGGTTGTAGGTTCAAATCCCAGAAGGATTGATCCATGAATCAACACAGTGCCCTTGAGCAAGACACTTAACCTCTGTGTCCTCCACAGGGACTGTCACTGTAGGAAGTGTTCTGTGGGTCACTTTAAATAAATGTGTCCGCTAAATGACTAAATGGCAACTGACTCCTGAAACCAAGTGTGTTTCATATCCCTAAAAGTGTATCAGCTCTGTTCCAGAACCTGGCTACTGCTTATATGGGGCACGGGAGGCTTGACTCTCAACTGATTCAAATAGATTTTGATGCTAGCATGGCACAACAAAATACTCTAAAAAACCACACAAAAATATTTGGTAAAATAGTATTTTTGTTTTCAATATATATATATATATATAAAAAATTTGTTCTGTTTGCTACTAATTTATGCTTTTTAGAGAAGTGTTATATATGGTTTCATCAGGGATGTGATTTTTCCATATTTATACAGTTTTCCATATTTTCCGACCTTAAAAGTATGACACACTTGACTTGCATAAATTCGAAAATCCGAAAAATGTGTGTTGGGGGTGATTGAATGATTGATTTAATGATTGAAATCGCCAAATAGCCCTAAACAAACTAGTAAATAAACTGCATGTATATTCTAATACATTTATTTCATAGACGGATTGCTTCTGACAGCGTTGTGCGAGTTCGCGGCGTCATATGCGGGACACCCTTTATTGCTTGTTAGCATTGCATTTCGACAATGCATGATGGTGAGAATGTGATATGGCATAGTGCGATCATCAGATTGCAACTGTTGTGATGTAATTATATAAATATATAGTCTGACGCACTGCATGTTTCAGAGTAAAGCACAGCACTGTGTTCATTTTCAGTTTCGATTTGCAGAAAAAATGTAGCATTTTGCAGAAAATCCTACTCTGCAAGTGCTGTGTATTTCAGCCAATTATAATTTACTTTTGGGAACGTAAAGTGCGCCAACCATCTTCCTTAATTGGTGATGAGAATCGTTTATAAATCTTTTATTATCAACAAAGTGGAGTGTTAAGGTTCCTGCAGTTTTCCGCCAAAATAAAAGCTCAAAGGTTTAACGTTTGAAAGCAAATAAATAAATGCAACCATAAATGTTATTTTATTTTAAAATATTGTAATTTTACTGTAAAATAAAATAAGTGTAAAATAATAATGATAATAATGATTGTTTATAATAATAATAATTCTATGAATACTTTTATTATAACATTGTGCATTATAATGTAATATAGTATTATTATTATTAAATATTGCATTTAAAATACATTTTAATAATAATAATTGAATGTATAAATATAGAAATCACATGCCTGATTTATATATTCATTAAATGTTAAAAATGTATTATTTTACCTATTATTTCGGTATTCTACTCGTCCTTCGGATGAGACGTTAAACCGAGGTTCTGACTCTCTGTGGTCATTAAAAATCCCAATTAGAAAGGAATTGTTATATATGTTTTTATCAGAGATGTGATTTTTCCATATTTACACAGTTTTCCATATTTGCCCAGTCAGTTTAATAGGGGGGCACTGCAGTGAGGGGATACTCCCATGATGAAGATAGACTTTATGAAGCACGTAGATGCTCACACGCCCATATACCGTATATTGCTCTCTCTCTTTATCTCTCACTTATTACCATTTTAGCTTGTGAAATTATGTGGACAGCTTCCTCCCTTGGTATTCCCGAAATATATTCACTATGTGACAGTTAGTACAATCGATTACACAGTTGGCCCTTGTGCCGTCGTTGGCATGAACTCCAGAACAGAGAGACCTTGATAACCTTGATAGTTTGATTTAATATAGTGTGATATCTGAGATCTTTAGCCAAGCACAGATAAGATACTCTCTCTAGTAGCGAAACTGAAATGTTTAGATGTTATGCTCTTACCCAGCTTACAAAAAATATGTTTTCTGACATATTTAAGCTATGAGACAAGCCACTAAGCTATGAGACAAGCCACATTTTGAACATATAAAATCACAATAGTGAGAAATAGTGACTTAATTCATCACATATGATATGTTTAAAATGTTACTTTGTATCTCAAAATAAGACAATTACTAGCAGTATTTGTTGGCTTTCCGTGTTTGATATTCATATATTTTTTTGTGGCTTGTAGATCTAGAGTCTTGCTGTGGCCTCTTCTCAAATTATTGTTGTAATATCTTTCTTCACTCATTTGTGACACCTCATTTCATTTCATTATTTTAATTTAGTTGCTTAGTGTGTGGTGGTTTGACCTAAATATCAAGGTCTACACGTAGCAATTATGTATTTGTCTGCAAATCATTTAAGCAAACTCATCTTGTGGTTTTACAGCGTTAAATGAGCTTTCATATCCTGTGCTGATGAAGAGAATACAAACAGTTTTATCCATACCTCTTTATATCACTATTGAGGTGAATCATAGAATCATTTGCACAGGTTTTTATGACTTATAATAATAGCCTACAAGTGCTTTGGAGCTGCTTATCAACTGTCTAAACACATGTTATATGATGTTCTCTGCTCATACATCCATCTTTTTCTCCACGCAGGGGTTTGGCAAACAAGTTGATGTTTCTTACATTGCCCAGCATTACAACATGAGCAAAAGCAAAGTGGACAACCAGTTCTACAGCGTGGAAGTAGGAGATTCCACCTTCACGGTTCTCAAACGGTACCAAAATCTAAAGCCCATTGGTTCTGGGGCTCAGGGAATAGTGTGGTGAGTACCCATGGTGCATCTCTTTGTGTTTTTATCGTGAAAATATGTCCTTATGGATGTCATAATGATTCTCAAACATCTTGAGGCTTTGAATTTTAAGAGCGATATTTGGGGGTTTTCTTGTCAGGGTTTGTGATGAATTGCAGTTCCCTTTCAGTCGGTCAGATACCGACATAAAGTCTCTGTTCCCTCCTTCAGGGACCGAGGGTTACATACGAAACCGAGACGTTCCCAGCAGACATCGGCTAATTTAGATCCGAGTTTCAGAAAAGAACATATCCGTTTATTGAGCTTCTCAAAATCCCAAACCTTATGATTTTTGAGTCGTGGCTAATGTGTGGACTGTGGGTAATCTCGATAAGGGTGTTTTTTTCCCTCCCCCATTCCTCTTTCCTTGCATCTGAGTTTCAGTGGCAGCAGTGCGTTTGTTGTGGAGAAGGCAGAGAGGCAGGACTGGACTGTTAATGGCACTGTTGATGTGTTCTGGCTAGTTTGCTGGCTGCAGTAATCGTGCCTGCTGGATGGACAACCCTGATCTAATTTAACTTCCTCTCCTCAGCAGCAGTCACATGATGTAGCATGGCAGCGGCATTAGCCTAACAAATGCCACATCATTCTCCAAAGAGGGAGAGAGAGAGAGAGAGAGAGAGAGAGAGAGAGAGAGAGAGAGAGAGAGAGAGAGAGAGAGAGAGAGGGGCAATAGAGGGACAGTTTAAAAGGATTGTGCAATGTCACATGTCTTCCACAGACCCTGATGAAGTTGTGGTTAGGTTACATTGCTGTACAATGTTTTCAAAATGTTAAAAGCTTAGAAGTTAGTTTGCCGTTTTGTTTTTACTTACAAACTAAGTTTCAGTTGACTTATTTGAATGGCAAATCTGCGCAAAAATCGGGCAATTTACCACGACAGCCAGTTTACATATAATAACTGTAAGTAGATTGGGATAATTCATATTATTTCAATTGTGAGTGCAAGATCTTTCGCTTAGAAATTGCTGGTAAATTTCACAAATGATTACAAAGAATCGGCAAGTAACACATTGAATTAAACATGACATTTTGAAGTATAAAGACAAATAAAATGTTTTTGTAAACCGTACTCCAATAGCCTAATCTTTGCTTTATCTACAACGTGATTTTTTGTGTGTGACAATTTGAATAGAATTACTTTTCTATTATTGACAAATGTAGGACCAGGTTTTGATAGCGTTTCCAAAATTTCGAAAGTTTGGAATAATTAGGATTTTTTCATGCTTTAGAAAGTCTCTTTTGTTCGGCAAGGCTTAATTTATTTGTTAAAAAATACAAAAAAAAAATATTGTGAAATATTATTACTATTTAAAATAACAGTTTCTATTTTTGAATATATATTTCAAAATGTAATTTACAGTATTCATGTGATGACAAGGCTGAATTTTTATTTGAATATGCTGATCTGGTGCTTAAAGGTGAACTAAGTAACTTTTTTACCTTAACCGAACAGCTTTGGAGTCATTGTAATGTTTATATTACTGATTTCGTGTTGAATGGTGATCGTCTCGCACCCCCCTGGTGCCTGTGAGCCGCAAAACCACCCTTGCAACTTTGGGCCGCCGGCCTCAGTGTTAGGAAGTATCGTGTGATATCAGGTCTCGCGAGGTAACGAATTGCTTTACGGCAAAAAACAGATCTGATAAAATTCTGATAAAATGACCATCAAACAGAAATAACCCGGCGCAGTATACATGTGGTGTTGGGCGCGCGCAGCTCTGAAAGGGGCCATACCTTATTTCCACTCGTTACAGCGTCCATCCTACTGAACTGGTACCGGTGTACAGGGGGAGGGGATCCGTCCGTGAGTGCGAGCCATCTCTGCGTGAGTGCTATTCACGACAGTAAAAGTACTCCACAGCGACTCTAGGGGTCGCGGTTTGACAAAAACGGAATTCCTACTTAGTGCTGCTTTAAGAAACATTTCTTATTACAGTTTTTTTTTTATTCGCTTTGGTACTATTTTCACAAGTAAGGTGTACATTTTCAAAACTCTTAGTACAAAAATCCAAACTGATCACACTTGTAACGCAGCTAGTCATTCTTTCAAAACCTGATATAATGCTTTTAGTCAGTTGCACATGTTTTCAGTCCACATAATCATTGTTTCAAACAAAAGATTATTGTAATATGTAATGAGAACATTTGGTTTAATCACCGAAACACAACAGTATGATCTTCTTTCAGTTTAGTACTTTTAACAATCAGTTCATCCAACAGCAAACAATGCAAGATACATGTTTCAAATCGGCCTTAGAAGTGCTAAAATGAATATGCTACAGTACTATAAAAAACAGATTACACAGTTTTCACATTAGGCAATACACTTACATTACCCAACATTTACATAATCTGTCATTTCCAAAATATCCATCCTATGTGTATATCAAGTGAAGGATCAATGAAGACATCCTCTACAATCATTTGAGCAAATTAGTTTTTATTTTTCAGATATAATTGTAACATAGGTATACTTTCTATAATGAAATGTAACGAAATGAGAACAAAACATAACATTTAGTGCACACATTACATTAATTTGGATCAAGCCTGTCTTGAGCATTTGGCCATAGATTCTCGTCCACATCACAATGAATGTTATCATTGTTCATGCACCTTGGGAAAAACCTTTTGGCGTGACGAATCCATGCTTGACATTGGTCTACACTGATGTCATCACATGCTTCATCCATGGCCTGAAAGAGGGTGGCACGCTCAAGGGGTCGGCGATCATAGATCTTCCACCTCCATGCTGAAAAAAATTCCTCAATAGGGTTGAGGAAAGGACAGTATGGAGGCAGGTAGAGGGTCATGAATCGGGGATGAGCCTGAAACCATGCTTGAACTACCTCTGCATGGTGGAACCTGACATTGTCCCACACAATTACATAGGTGACCCCTTCACCTTGACAGGCCGGCTCAATTTCATTGAGAAACTCAATAAGATGTGCAGCATTATAGGAGCCAAGTAATGGCCTACGTCCTACGACACCATCTTCAGAGATAGCTGCGCACATGGAGATGTTTCCTCCACGTTGTCCAGGCACTTGGACTGTGGCCCGTTGGCCGATGATGTTCCGTCCACGGCGACGAGTTTTGGCCAGGTTAAAGCCCGCTTCATCAACAAAAATGTACTTGTGATGGTTCACATCAGCGTCAAGCACCATAACCCTCTATAAAATATATTTTGGTTAGTTCTTTTTACAGTGTTGTTCCATATACATATGACATAAGTGATGCATCAAATAGTAACAGTAATACAATATATAGTGCTGTACCTGAACATATTCAGCCCTTAGTTGTTTCACCCGGTCATTGTTTCTCTCAAAAGGCACCAGGTAAATTTGTTTCATTGATACCTGGTGCCTCTTCAAAAGGCGGCCTACTGTTAGTAGGCTGATGGATGCCACATTGGCAAAGGTGTCATTGTTCTCCTCAATTGCCTGCTTTATTTCTGACAGCCGTATATCATTCCTGGCCCTCACCATTTCCACCACTGCCAACTCTTGCTGATCGGTCAGCACACGGCCGCGGCCACCACTATGGGGTTTTCTGTCAATTCTAAGCATAGAACAGAGTATACTGTCAATAAATCATACTGTACCAATACTGTAACATGTCTGATGAATTTACATGCATTACAATTTACTGTAAATGTAATACTGTAGTATACGTCCTCCACACTTACCGGTTTTCTTGGCGAAAAGTTCGGATGATAGAATTGACAGTTGATCTTTTTAGATTTGGATCAACTAATCTCGCAGCCTCTGCCATAGTAAGGCCTCGGTTCACCACATGATCAACGATGATGGCCCGGACTTCATTAGAGACAACAGTTCTGCCTCCCTCTCTCTGATGACCAACCCTTTGACGGGCTCCATGCCCACCTCTCTCACCTCTCTGACCTCTCTGCCCACCTCTCTCACCTCTCTGACCTCTCTGCCCACCTCTCTGACCTCTCAGCCCACCTCTCTCACCTCTCTGACCTCTCTGCCCACCTCTCTGACCTCTCTGCCCACCTCTCTCACCTCTCTGACCTCTCTGCCCACCTCTCTCACCTCGCTGCCCACCTCTCTGACCTCTCAGCCCACCTCTCTCACCTCTCTGACCTCTCTGCCCACCTCTCTCACCTCTCTCACCTCTCTGCCCACCTCTCTCACCTCTCTGCCCACCTCTCTCACCTCTCTGCCCACCTCTCTGACGGATTCCTTGTCAACGAGCTCTTCCAATTCCTTGCGGTCTATCCTGCTCCATGTTGAAAGAAATTGCCAGTGTTTACACCCCCACTTTTATATAGTGACCAATTGTGGTTACCACGGTGTGAAATCAATTAGCAATAACGAGTATTCATCATGTGTGGTTACACGTAATTTATATGTTTGTACAAACACACATTTTATTTCTGTAGTTCTCAAAATCCATATACTGTATATTGCTGAAATGAAAATCTATAGGTGTACCAAATGATTCATTGATTAACCATTAAGATCAGTTGGATTTAATAATAGACAAATGTATTAAACTGAACAAAAAGAGATGCAAATCAAAAGTTTGATAATAAGAGCTTTATGAAAGGCAGTTACTGTGAATGAAACAGTTATGTAGATGAAACACTTATTTTGTGTTGTGAAAAGGATACTTTGTGATTTTGTGAATTGTACTAACACAATTGAAAACATGATAAAATGTTTGAAAAAAGTGCACTTTTGATGATCTGTTGTGATATTAGCACTAAGAGTTTTGAAAATGTACACCTTACTTGTGAAAATAGTACCAAAGCGAATAAAAAAAACTGTATCAACGATGAAAACAGTTTTTGTTCACAATAACTGAGCAGCAAATCAGCATATCAGAATGATTTCTGAACATTTATCAGAATATTAAGTATGTTGGTTATGTTACCTCATTTTCATGGCATAGATTAGCTAGCTGGGTTTGTGGAGTTATTAAACGAATCCATCTAATCATTCACAGTCTATGTTGGAAAGCTACAGTACATGCTGAATATTTCCAGAGTACCAGAGCTATGAGCATCTGGCATCGTGCTGCTGCTGCTGCTAAAGGTTTGGTCGCTAATAATTTATCATATCACACACACACGCCAATTTCCTGACTGTGTACGCTGACAGAAAATGAGATTCTATGCCTGGCAGGGCTCTCTCCAATATTGCATTTTGGGTAAAAAGGTGTGTGCCAAGAAAGTAAATGTACATGCATCTAGAAAAACAAACAACACTCTCAACAACATTATGAAAGAATGCAGCATATCACACTCTGTTTTGAATTATATAATCCATTATGCAATACAAAGGCAATTTCTCAAGAATCAAAAAGATGCTGTCAGACTCTATGGGGACTTTTGGGCCCAAATATTGGAAGAAAGCAATATGTTATTTCCACATTTTTGTGTTTCGCTGGTAGCTTTAGTCCTCACTATTGTACATGGAATCTGTCACAGAGCCGTTGGGATATTGGCATTATAGAGCATACTATCATTTCTGAACATTTACTATATTGTTGCATATTGCATACTATTCTTTTATGCATGTACTACCCAAAAGTCTGGGGTCAGTAAGACATTTATAATGTCACAAAGATTTCTATATCAAATAAATGTTGTTCTTTTGAACTTTCAAAGAATGCTGGAATTAAAAAAAAAAAACTATTAAGCAGCACAAAAGCAGCAAATATTAAGCAGCACAACTGTTTTCAACATTGATACTAATCATAATGTTTCTTTGAGACGCAAATCAGCATATTAGAATGATTTCTGAAGGATCTTGTCACACTGAAGACTGGAGAAAATTCAGCCTTGCCATCACAGGAAAAACTTTTTAAATAAAGCAAAAAAATTGTAATAATGTTTACAATTTTACACTGTATTTTTTTTTTATCAAACAAATGCAGCCTTGGTGAGCATAATAGAATTTTAAAAATCATACCTACTCCAAATTTTTGAACAGTAGATTACATGCTATGTAATAATACCAAGCGGCAATCTTCCGGTCTCTCTCTTGAAGCCAACACGGAAGTGACTTAAACTGCAATAAATCGACTGGGCGCTAGAGACATGTTCCAAAAGAGTCAGTCCCACATGTCGAACTTTACAGCAGGAAAAAAATATGTTTACAGCCTGGTACAAAAAAAGTGGTTTTGGTCTAAATAGCTGATTTTGCCCTTCATGACAAATGTGAGGGGGGTGGATTTTTTTATAACTCATCCGCTTAAATAATATTAAGCCTTAAAGTTCTGCATAATTAAGGGGGCGTGGCCACTTGAGTGACAGGTGGATTGCTCTGCTGTCACTACAAGCCGTTTGTCTACTGTCTGTTAGCCGTCACGTCACCTCAGCTAATCCCGCCTATTTTCGGTTATCCGGGAAAAACTACCATGATGGCGACGGCCGGCTCCACCCACTCTGGGTTTCAAAAATGCTCTTCAAAAACCTACGGGTGACGTCACGGACAATACGTCCATCCTTTTTTACAGTCTATGATTAATCCTAGAACTACTAAAACTACTACCGTAGTACTCATTTCTGATTATTATACACCCTCTCATATAAAAAATGCCTTTATTTACATGTCTTGCATATATGACAAGATTAATCTCAGGCACAAAGACTGTCATTTATGAAAGAAAAATAATTAGAGCACAAACAAGTTGCTAGGACAGTGCTGAGCTGAAGTCTTGAGCAGCTGGCAGAGGGGCTGAACACTGTGATGAACTTAGTGTCAAGTTAATTACTCTAGGCTGTGTTTAATTTCACCAGGCTGTCAGGAAACTGCACTGTGGCTGTCAGTGATTTAGTCATCTTTTCCACTTCTTCTGCACACAGAGGTCTTCAGTGTTGGGTTTGGGGCGTGAGATGTTTTGTGCTTTGATTATAGTGATTAAATATGGTCTTTAATATATTTAATTAATAAAAGATGATTCTCAGTGTTTCAAAAATGCTGGAAAGTTCTAAAGACCCCTATTCATCAGTCAACACCATTGACAGTCTCAAAAACACGGGATGAAACAGCCTGTCTCCTGCGGTCACAAACATAACCAATCCCGTCAATGTTTAGGGCGGGGCTTATGGTGATGAACTACTGTACATGTGTTTCTCCACTGACGTGCTGTGATGTTCAAAGCGTTTGTAAGGATGCTGATTTTAGAAGGGAGCTGTCTGACTCTGATGGAGAACGGGAATGTGGTTTTTGTAACAATAGCAACACTTTAGTCTAATCAAATAAATGACCGTTTTGTGTCTGACAAGAGCGATATTTAAAACACTTAACCATTCTGATACATCGACTTGTAGACAAGCCTGTATAATTCACTCTTCCTGTTCTTCTTCTGAATCAGTTTCTGGTTCAAACATATATGGCTGAATTAAACCAATTTTCGAGCTGGTGTGAGTGAGTGGAGGCGGGGCTCATTTGCATATTCTGAATGGTTCTGTGTATACTAAATGAAGCAAGGGCGTAAAGTAACATTCAACCTTTATTAAGGCATGAACACATTATTTTCATTTTCACTATTTTCACAAGTTAATATGTCTTTTTGATTATCAAAGATGAGTTTTGACACTCAGTTTTGACAAAACATAAAAAATTTGCATCGCTTAGAAGAAATAATACAATACTATACACGTGAATGAGAGTACATTATGACAGAATACTATTCCTTTAGATTTTAGTGTGATATGATGTTGTGGTTATATGTCAGGTCTTTTTTATTTGTGTGAACTGTTTCTTATGCTGTAGAATAAAATGTGGTGTTAAAGTAGTTAAAATGGTGTCTGGTTTGTGACAGCTGCCTGTAGGCAGGGCCCTCGAAGAGCAAAACTGCAATGCATTAGCCACCTAGAGAGACAGCCATGACATCATCTTTGACACAAATGGGTATCTATGGGTGCCATTAGCCAAAAAAAATAAATAAAAAAGTCTCTGAAACTGCCGTTACCATGGACACATCAGTCCTCGGTTCCAAAAAAAGTGCTTTAGAAACTTTCTTGCTGTCGCTCAGAGAATATCTTGCCTGCCTAAATTCATATGGTTTTGTTTTCTAAACATTGTTTAGTGGACTAAAATAAGTATAATCTCGTGAATAGAAAACAGGGTCGTACCCCTAATATTAACTCTAATTTGTTGCTGCAATGATTCTCCCATCGCGACGATAACTGACCTTCTCATCTGATCTGCTTCAACACTCAAACACCCGCTCGTCAATGTCAAAATGTTTGATACCAATCAAAGCATGCAGGATTTTTGTTCACAGAAGCGCGAGCCGAGCGCGAATCCCAACGCGACGCTTCACTTCAGTTAACGATCATACAGTGCGAGATAAGATGCAAGTAGCTAAAATATATACGGCTGTTTTTCGATAGACGTTTTCAATGACCGACAGAAATAATCAGTTTGATCAAAGACAGTGGAAATGATAAGCTCAATTTAACAACACAAGCACCCTAAAATATTGCCATTATTATTGTAGAAATATATTTGTATAACGTTTCCTCGAATGTGTTCGACTTTTCACTGTTTGTATTACTCCGCTTGTCTGTGTTTGCGCAACTTGCCAGAAGGCGGCGACAAGTGACTGTCTTTATTGTGAGCAATTGAAAAATTAATTAAATGAACAGATTAGTCCAAAAACATTGATTAATTGAGGAAAGAAAAAGTAGCTGAAACTGGAACTGATTCTCATGTTTAAGAATCTGATCAAATACTTAATGCTTTTAAAGTCCATTTTTTTGGCCATCAAAACACCTTAAAGTGTAAATTGCAGGTAAAATTTTTCACGAAGATAATGCAATGTGCTTACTAAACATAAAGATAAGAACCGACCACCATTGGTTTTTTATGTTTTTATACCAAAATGCTGAATATAATATGAAAAGTTGGTGCGTTTTACAGTGGTTTTAAGCACGCCCCCTCCCTTCCACTGGGCTGGGCGTGACGTCATAAAAGGTACTCCAAGCTTTTACTGTCTATGCTCCAGGCCAGGAGTTACGTTATATTGGAGACCTAGCTAGCAAAAAGGGTTAACTATTGTGTTTGTGCGGGATGTACGAATACATCAAAAAAGGGGGAGAGGCTCCACAAGTTCCCCAAGGACAAACGGCTGATTCGTGCCTGTAAGTGTTAGCATAACTTACCCGAGGTAGAGCTTAGATCGGGCCCAAAAACATCAAGCAAGTACGTGGGTCGTTATAACTGACGTTCTCAACTACTTTCTATATTACTTTCTCCCGCCCGCAACATTTATGTTTTGTCTCGCTCCCGCCCGCAAAAATACTTTTTCTCTGTACCTCCAAATACTTTCAAAGTTAGCCTACGTGTCGCCAACATACACATCAGGGGGTGGGGTGGGGGGCGGGACATACCCCCCAACCCCCCTAGCAATATCATTTATGGGACCTGGGTATTTAGAAAACCCGTAGCCTACGGCCCTGACATGCAAGAATACTAGTGATATGTTCTATTGTTTTCATTATATTCTATATATTATAGTCTTGCATATTCAATAATAATGCAAGACTAGTCTTACATGTCACTGTTTATAACACAGAGCGTTCATCCTTTGCTGGGACGCTTAACAAAAATATTGGGGGCATAAATTAAGAGAATACCCACTTCTCCAGGCACCACTACATCACTGTGTATGTACTGTAGGATTTCTCCTGTTTCGATGTACCTCACCCCCTTCTGCTTTGACCATCTGCTGTATAACAAACCCCACAGCTCTAACTGTCCACTCAAATAATCCATAGGTGAATCAAAGATCCTTATGGGCCCGTGCGTTCTCCAATTCACACTGTTATTCAGATGCAGACATGCATTATCAAACATGCAGTTTTGACTTTTGAATTATAGTGGTTTAAATGGTTTATATTTTGGTTTAAAAAAAGGTTGCATCGAAAGCCGAAAAAGAGTGCACTCTTGAGCAAGTCCACATCACACATTTTACTCACCCACAAGGCTTTTTAATTGGTTTTATTGGGGATTAAAGGGTTAGTTCACCCAAAAATGAAAATTAAGTCATTAATTACTCACCCCCATGCTGTACCAACCCCGTAAGACCTTCGTTCATCTTCGGAACACAAATGAAGATATTTTTGATTGAATCTGAGAGCTGGATCACTGCTACATAGGCTGCCTAAGGGACTGACACTTGACGGTCCAGAAAGTCATTAAAGAAAATGTTTAAATATTCCATGTGCCTACAGTGGCTCAATTATAAGTTTATCAATCGACGAGACTACTTTTTGTGCGGAAAAACAAACAAAAATAACGACTTTATTCGACTATTCCTTTTCTTCCTTGTGGGCCTGAAACGAGACTTCAAGAGATTTCCACGACGCATGCGCGAGAACTGAGATGAGGACGTTCTTCTTCGACTCCTTCTTGTTACCGGCTGCTCACCGCTTAGAAGTATTACCGCCACCTACCGTATAAGATGACGTGTTGGAAGCGCAAAACTTTCTGTTTACAAGCAGAGGAAGACGCGCGCTGTACATAAGCTTTTCAATTCGACACTTAATGTGCTGTAGGTCTCGCTATATTATATACAATGGTTAAAAAGTCGAAATCAGTAGACATATTTACGAATTGAAACGCGTATGTACAGCGCGCGTCTTCCTCTGCTTGTAAACAGAAAGTTTTGCGCTTCCAACACGTCATCTTATACGGTAGGTGGCGGTAATACTTCTAAGCGGTGAGCAGCCGGTAACAAGAAGGAGTCGAAGAAGAACGTCCTCATCTCAGTTCTCGCGCATGCGTCGTGGAAATCTCTTGAAGTCTCGTTTCAGGCCCACAAGGAAGAAAAGGAATAGTCGAATAAAGTCGTTATTTTTGTTTGTTTTTCCGCACAAAAAGTAGTCTCGTCGCTTGATAAACTTATAGTTGAGCCACTGTTGCGACATGGAATATTTAAACATTTTCTTTAATGACTTTCTGGACCGTCAAGTTTCAGACCCTTAGGCAGCCTATGTAGCAGTGATCCAGCTCTCAGATTTAATCAAAAATATCTTCATTTGTGTTCCGAAGACGAACGAAGGTCTTACGGGGTTGGTACAGCATGGGGGTGAGTAATTAATGACTTAATTTTCATTTTTGGGTGAACTAACCCTTTAAAACAGTAAAGGTCAGTTTTGACCACAGAACATGGCATACTTTCAACTTTTCAACTTCAAATCATTTTTCAATCACTGCTGCATTTCCTGGTCCTGTTCAATGTTTTTTTTTTTTAACAATGGCGCTTTAAGCTTTAGCAGCGCATGTCAACATGGTTAAAGAGCAGCTTTTCCCAGTGCAGCCTTGTGGGATGAAGCATTAAGTCATAAACCTCAGTAGCTTTCAGAACATGATGGCTTCTGCTAGCACTCCCTCTACCTGGTCTAGTCATAAATAATATAGTGCTTTTTAACAACAGCTCTCCTGCTGCATTAACCATATAAGGTTTTGGCCCTCAATTTCATCATGACCGTTTTTATCATGACAGTTTTAATGCGATTTTTGACCAATATAAATATTCTCAGAGTGCAAGACGGGAAACAACTGAGACGGGCACCCACTGTTTTATTAATGCTGTTTTTGTTGCTAATTTATTATATAATTTAGTGCCTCCTTTTGGCCTCCAGGTATACTTGTTAAATGAAGATACTGTTTCGTTCAGGAAATTGAATTGTGACTCATTTAATTTTATTCTAGCTTTAACTTCTTAAATACAATTAATATGAGCCTTCACTTATTAAAGAACACTAATGTGTTATTTCACAATGAGCCATTGGCCACCTGGTTTTCTGCAGTGCTTTGGACTTGAAGCCACACTTGAGTTATATTTTATAGAGTTTTATGCTATTGCTGCAGTTAGAGAGCCGTCTCTGTAAATGTAGATCCGGGTCACTAAAGACCCGAATGTGTAATAATGATTGGCGAAACATTCATGCATTTAAGGGTTAACTCACATAAATAGAATGTTCAGTGTGCTGTACATTTAAAATATAACAGACACTGACGATGTCATTGTAATATTTGCTCACTGATTTGTGATTGGTCTTCATTCTTGCATTTATTTGCATACTGAATTGTGATTGGCATTACATCTAACTAAACTGAAAACAAGACGTGTGCTGACCATTTCATTTACACAGAACCAAAACTTAACACCTGATATTACCTAAATCGTTAAATATTTCTTTGTGAAAATACAAATCTAGTTGCATTTTATACCCTTTATAATTTTAGAATTGAAATTAGCTGCAAATTAAAAAGCACTTTGCATCTTTATTATTGCCTTTAGGCCAATGGTTAGATGGGGAATTGTGTTGAATTCCATTCTGAATCTTTTAAACATTTAAATGAATTCCATTCTTTTCAATAACTCATTAGTTCAATTTACTTTATTCACAATTTACTCAAGTTAATTTTTGCGGTTAATTAAGTGCATCATCTGGGTATTTAAAGTGTGCTTTTTTATTTATTTAGAATTTTTATTGTGAACACACTACTCACACTATTTATACTACAAAACATCATAGAATAGTGCAGAAGTACGCAACTTGGGACGCACCTATTGTTTCCCATACGTTAATATTGGTTTCTCTCTCTCTTTCTCTGGCAGTGCTGGATATGACGCCGTCCTGGACAGAAATGTGGCCATTAAGAAACTCAGCAGACCCTTTCAGAACCAGACTCACGCCAAGCGAGCATACAGGGAGCTGGTGCTTATGAAATGTGTCAATCACAAAAACGTGAGTGCCAGAGCTCAATATCACCCGTTGTCCCATTGGATTGAACCATTTGTTCAGGCCTAGTTAATGTGCATGCATGTTCTAGAGAAATTAAAAAGATGATTTGTTTGTTAAACTGGAAGGCAGGAACATTGTGGCTACTGGCCGCCATATTTAATATTACTGTACATACCACACGTACAGCACACGAACGAGAGAGAGTCGAGAGAGAGAGAGAGCTTGGTGGAGATTGGTGGCATTGGATGATGAATAACAAAGTAAGAGAGAAAGGGAGTGATAGTGTTAAGAGACAGATGAAACACTTTTTTCAACTAAAGAGTTAACTTCACAATGCTGCTGCCAGATCTCCTGTCATCCCCTCTCTCTCTCTCTCTCTCTCTCTCTCTCTCTCTCCTTCTGAGATTCGTTTTATAAAGGACAGCTGGGACGTGACAGAAATACAAATGTGCTTTTTCTATCATCCTCAGCTTTTATTGACTGTTGAACGGTCCTTTTATGAATCTCTCAGCCCTTTTTTCGAGAAAAATAACTGGGCAATAGTTCACAGAGAAATGACAGTACTTCCATTATTTACTCACCTTTTTGTCATTTGAAACCTGTGTGCTGTTATTAGCCTGTGGAACAAATAAAAAAAAAAAATCTATTTAGATATTTTTTAAATGGTTATACAATTATAGGACTATGTACTTTATTTACATTTTTTTTGTGAACTATTCCTTTAATAATTAATCCAATGGAGCATTTGGTTACTCACCTTTGTGTTACATTATATGCTGTGGAACATAAATGAATAACATTAAATATGACAATTTCCAAAAATACATATAAATCAGTATCTAAAAAATATTATATATATATATATATATATATATATATATATATATATATATATATATATATATATATATATATATATATATATAAATAATATATGTATATATAATATTTTTTAGATATTGATTTATATATATTTTTTTAAATTGTCATACAATTATAGGACTCAAGAAGACTTGTTAAAAGAACATTTTTATATTTGTTGAAGTTTTCCTTTAATAATTAATCCAATGGTCATCATTGTATAATTTGTATGTTTTACTAAAGTTCTTCTCTTCTTTTCTCCTCCAGATCATCAGCTTATTAAATGTCTTCACACCACAGAAGTCTTTGGAGGAATTCCAAGATGTGTAAGTAATGTTTGGAGATTTTTCCCACCTTTATTTATATAGCGCTTTATACAAGATTGTTTTAAAGCAGCTTTACAGTGATAACAGGGTTATGATTTAATGAAGCAAACAGGTCATTTCGGCTGTACAGCAGCTCTAAAAGAAAAAAAGGTGTCATTGTTCAGCTGAAGTTAGTTCAGTGTTGATTCAGTTCCACTGTAAATATCATAAATTATTAAATTAGTTCATTCAAAGTCTGGGTATAAACCGTTTGCAGCTAGTGTTTGAACAACAGTCATGAAACTAATAGCTCTGGTTCTAAAATCTGACTGGATAAGCCACGTTGAAGCCTCTTTTTTTTTTTTTAACTAAACTGCTTTTCTTATGGAAAGAAATATATAATAAAGGGAAGGGGACATTTATTGTTAAAAGTGTTTGCATTTGAATAAACATTCTTAATAATTAAAATGTTTTTCCTGCATAATATGCAATACTTGTGTAAACATTTGCACCAAGTATAGTCAGCCAGGGTGATTTATGATATTTCAGGTGAGTTACAGCATGGCCCGTGGTGTTGGAGCTCATGCAGGGTCCCAGTATAACTGCTGTGATGTAGCAGAGTGAGGGTGATCTATGTTCTATCACCTGCAGTCGCTCATGCTCTCGCTCTCTGGTTGGTCCCGATGCTTGAGTCTAGTGCCGCCCATGCCTTCATTTATTCTACACGCTGTGTGGACTAATCTAGAGCAGGATCAATATGTTGAGTATGAAACGTCAAAGCCGGATGATTTGAGTGTTAGGATGGATGGGGCATGAATTCATGCTGACTAAATTATTATAAATCAACAAACTAGCTTCAGATGATTTGCTTAGATTGTGGCCAGCAAAAAAATAAAAAAGTTACCATATTTAAATTGTTTATGAGTGTATGTGTACAGTATATATATATATATATATATATATATATATATATATATATATATATATATGTACTTTTTTGTAGTATTGAGTATATTTATAGTAATATAAATAATAATACAAATAAATGTACCACACAAAAATAGTGTTATAATAAATATTTCTTTTTACACATTTTAGTATTGAGAATAATTATATTTAAAATAATAATATAATAAAAAATAATAACAGTTCCCTTTCGTATGGGAACTCCTACGTCTCGTCGGAGGAGTTTCCAACGAATTGGGATCACGCTAGGGAGACCAATTGCCTTCGAGTGAATTAAAAAGAGCCAATAAATATTGGCATGCGGGATTTGTATTCCGCGTCCCGCCTATCAATGCGGGTATAAAGCGGAAGCGAGCCACACACATTTGCTTTTAGCTTCGGAGCCGAACTTAGTGTCCTCTGAGTGATGAGCTACAAAGATTGGTTTGATATCTTCACGCTCAACGAGTCTGCTGTTCCAGGAAGAGCCTCTCTGTGTTGGTGTGACAGCGCTTCAGTGATCATCGCGATCTCCTGGTGTCAGCTGTTGCTTCACGCGATCTGCCTTGTTTTCAAAGAGCTGTTGTAACAGCTGGTATTTGGTTGACTGCGCGCAGCGGGCTTACAGTTCCCCCGCTGTGTCGCCGCGTTGGTCCCTGTGTGTCTCGACACAATAAGAGAGCGTTTCTTTTCTGAGAGAGCAACAAGAGTGAAGTTCGCGTCCTTTTCAGGATGACGTTTCACCCTTGTGTTTCTGGATGCGGTCAACTTCTGCCTCCGGCCGATGGTCACGATCGCTGTGTCACGTGCTTGGGCCTCGCGCACGCTGAAGCAGCGTTCGTGGATGAGTCATGTTCTCATTGCGGGAACATGACCGTCACGGTGTTGAGACTGAGACTGCGATCCCTCACCAGAGGGGGAGTCCCGTTGGAGATCCCCCGATCTAGTTGTTCTTCTGGTTCACTCCAGAAGAAAGCTACTTCGGCTGATCCCATCGGTGGTCTGAGGGTTACAGTGAGGAATGATCTGCCGGGTGAAAGACCCCCTCGGACATCCCACTCCTCTTCAGCCGTACCACTGGGGTCTTCGGAGGAGCGTGCTGGGTCATCACGTGTGGCTCCAGTCGTTTCCTTCGGTGCCCCTCCGGAGGATCAGATGTCGATCGAGGCATCAGAGGGAGATGAGTCGCGATCTGGTGCGCGTCCCGAACCGTCTCGGCTCGAAGATTGGTATCTCGGGGCGGCCCGTGCTGGTACTCAGCGCACCAGGAGGTGCATGAGGAGGTGACGAAATCTTGGTCGAACCCCCTGGCGGCTAGACTGAGGTTGACTCCCTCCTCCTCCCGCCCCTCTCGATGGCGGAGCAGCCCTGGGATACGACGGCATCCCCCCAGTGGAGCGCGCGGTGGCGATGCAACTGTGTCCCACCTCCGCTTCCTCCTAGCGGCGTAACCCTTCGCTCCCCTCCCGCGCTTGTAGGTTCTCTTCCAGTCTGACTGGAAAGGCCTACACTGCGTGTGGAGAGGCTGCTTCTGCCCTGCATGCCATGTCGCTCCTGCAGGTCTACCAGGCCCAGGCGCTATGTGACATGCAGGAGGGTGGTGTCGACCCAGGGGTGCTCAAAGAGCTGCGCACGGCGACGGACCTTGCCCTACGGGCGACGAAAGATATGAAGGACTCGGACAAAAATAAGTTCCTTGCTTCCCCCATATCCCAGGGTGGCCTCTTCGGCGATGTGGTGGAGAACTTCGCCCAACAGTTCTCCTCCGCCCAGAAGCAGTCGGAGGTGATCAAACACATCATGCCTCGGAAGCGAGCTAGGGCTGCCCCGCCTCCGACGGTTGCGCCTCCAGCTGCTCGTCGCCGAGGGCGCCCTCCTGCCGCCGCCTCCGCCCCTGCCCAGCCCAAGCAGCAGCCCGCTAAACGACAGGGTGCCGGCCGTAGGAGAGATGCGCAGCCTGCTCAGGCCTCGTCTAAACCCCCCGGCAAGAGGAGAGGTAAGCGACCCTGAGACGGGCCACCCAGAGGACGTGGTTGCTGCCCTTCAGGAGAGGACCTCTGCACCTCTCCTTCCCCCGGAGGAGGGCCGGGTGGAGAATCTTTTGTTTCCTTTTATTTCTGTTACCCAAATTCTCAATAAAAGAGCAGTTTCCATTTCCTCTGGGTCAACCACGGTCGAGACTGGCAGTCAAGAACGACGCTCAATTGCCTCGTCACTCTCAGTCTCCTCCGTCGAAGAAGGCGAGAATGTCTGTGTGCGCCGCCACGTTGCCTCGCCACACGCATTCCCTTCGCTCCAGCGCTCAGATGCCAGTGATGCCGCCCCGGCCTCATCACTCTCATCTGTCGTTAGCCAAGGAGGCGTGGAAGCCAGGACTCGACGCCCCTCAGCCTCGCCCCTCGTTTCCCCTCCGACCTTCGCCACGGGACACTCAGCAGTCGAAAGCCCCAGAGAAAGATGGGCCTTCCCTGCTGTTTGCCCCCCGGTGGAGCCAGGTAAGTGTTGCACCACACACACAGACCCAACCTTCGGCCGCAGCAATGCCTCCGAGGGCGGGTCCCTGCCTTCCACCTCGCTGCCCCCCCCGCGGGTATCTCTCGAAGCCTGGCTAGCGCTTCCGAGACCGTCCAGGTGGCTCATTCGCACCATCCGGTTCGGCTATGCAATTCAGTTTGCCCGCCGGCCTCCGAGGTACAGGGGTGTCCTCTTCACCCAAGTGTGGAGTGGCGACGCCCCTGTCCTGAGGAAAGAGATCGTTGCCCAGCTGGCGAAGGATGCGATCGAGCCGGTCCCTCCAGCTGAGATGAGGTCTGGGTTCTACAGCCCTTACTTCATTGTACCCAAGAAAAGCGGTGGGTTACGACCAATCCTGGATCTGTGTGTTTTGAATCGGGCCCTTCACAAGCTCCCATTCAAGATGCTAACGCAGAAACGCATCTTCGAGTGCATCCGTCCCCAGGATTGGTTTGCAGCGATCGACCTGAAGGACGCGTACTTTCATGTCTCGATTCTGCCTCGACACAGGCCGTTTCTTCGGTTTGCGTTCGAGGGTCGGGCATATCAGTACAAGGTCCTACCCTTCGGCTTGGCCCTGTCGCCCCGCGTCTTCACGAAAGTCGTGGAGGCGGCCATTGTTCCCTTGAGAGAACATGGCGTTCGCATTCTCTATCTCGACGACTGGCTGATAATAGCTCACTTGCGAGATCTGTTGTGCGATCACAGGGACCTGGTGCTCCGGCACCTCAGTCGGTTGGGACTTCAGGTCAACCGGGACAAGAGCAAACTCTGCCCCACGCAGAGGATCTCTTATCTCGGTATGGAGTTGGACTCGGTCAGTCAGACTGCGCGCCTCACAGAGGAGCGCGTCCAGTCAGTGCTCAACTGCCTCAGGTCTTTTCGAGGCAGGTCAGTGGTCCCACTGAAGCAATTTCAGAGGCTCCTGGGGCATATGGCAGCCGCAGCCGCAGTAACGCCGCTCGGTCTGTTGCATATGAGACCGCTTCAGCGCTGGCTTCACGATCGAGTCCCGAGATGGGTGTGGCAGAGCGGCACGTTCCGGGTCAACATTACCCCGCACTGTCGCCAAACCTTCAGTCCTTGGTCGGACCCTGCCTTTCTACAGGCCGGAGTGCCCTTAGTCCAGGTGTCCAGGCATGCTGTGGTTTTCACGGATGCCTCTGCCAGCGGATGGGGGGCCACGTACAACTGCATGCAGTCTCAGGTCTGTGGACGGGGCCTCAGCTGCATTGGCACATCAATTGCCTAGAGTTGCAAGCAGTACGCTTAGCCTTGTGCCGCCTCAAGGGGCTGCTTCTGCACAGGCATGTACTGGTCCGTACGGACATGTAGCCATGATCAGATGGTCAGATCTGCCATTTTCCTAAACTACTGGTTTTGCATTATTTTAATTCAGAGACTGAGAAAAGTAGATGTCCTGGGGCTGTTAATTAAGTTACTGAGTCACTCACAAAGCCCCTCTGTTTGTAGTTTGCCACACAAAACGGAGGGTGCCTGGACGTGATTGAATTACTGACAATGATGCGCTCATGAGTTCCTCGTCTCGAATTAGTAAACAAAAAAAGAACTATATGGCACATGTGACTCAGCACCATTAAGCTAAAAGCAGTGACCCCCCCCTGGGGGCTTTTCGCTTACACACACAGAAGAGAATTGTGCAATAGGACAATTGGCAGTTGTCGCAGATATTAAACTCATCAAATTCGAAGCACACACACACCCAAGACACGGGACTGCAGATGACCAGAAGTTCATCCGGCCACCATCATTCAATGAACTCTGAAGAACAATCACATACACACACACACACATGCTTTAACGTACACTCATACACGAACCTTGAATATTAAAACTTAGCATGTCATATTTCATGTGTGTTTCCCAGTTTATAGTCACTTTGTGTATGAAGTGTGTTTGAAGGAATGGACTTGCATTGAAGGAACTAAATGCTTATGATATGCATATCTCTGTATTCCGGTAATCTTCATGTGACGTGTTTGATATGTCTGTAATTCCCTCAATCTAACGGAGCCGAATTCCGATAGCATAATGAAGTAAGGTGCATTATTTTACACATTTCATATTTCAGGAGCCGAACGGCTCAAGTGTAATCTCATGACTCAGTGGGCAAAACCGACACAGGACAAAGAGAACTGTGTCCGCTTCAGATCCGCGGACGGTCATGTGTCAAACAGGGGCGTGAACCCTCCTCTCCATAAGAGACACAGAAGAGCGCTTACGTGGCTAGAGAGTTTTTCCCTGTGAGAGGTTTCCGGTTCCATGGCTCCTTAGGGAGCTTTCTCCGTTTTCTTTATTTTCGTCTTCGGACCTTTTCTTACGTTTAGTTTCAGTGAAATGAACGTAATCGGCAACTTCAACTTTAAAGAGACTCTTTGAACCTTCAGCGACCACAAGAGCTGACAAAGCACGCACCCGCTCTTAAGGACACACACGCAAGACGCGGTTCTCCTCAGGAACACAAAGAGAACCATTGTGCAACTCTCACTCTCCTCTCCTTGCATTGGTCCCTGGCCATTTCTGCTCGCGAGGAAAATGGACACAGCCCGATCTCAGCTGGCAAGCTTCACCTCCAAGGACATTCAAACATGCCGCGCTCACGCGCGCTGGACGAACCCGAACGCTCGGAATCCACATGACCGAGAGAGACACACGCCGGTTTCTCATCACCCATCCAAAAGAGTTTTACCAGTGCAAGTACCTGTTTTACTATGCTTTCAAGGGTTAAGATCTGTTGATTTTTGTTGTCTCAAAGGTTCTGTGTCTGTGATGAATTTTGCAAAACTCATGATCTTTCCAGGTCTGCTTTATTTCTCCCTCTCTGTCTAGCTCACATGATCTTTCGATCAGACCACTCTCTCTCTCTCTCAATCTCTCTCTCTCTCTCTCTCTCTCTCTCTCTCTCGTTGTTATTTGTTTGTTTCGTTAGTTTTACTGTTAATGTACATATATGTATCCCAGGGTTTTTAATGTAGAATTCTGTATCCGTAGTTTCAATTATTAAAACCATATTCTTGATTGCTTTCTGTCTAGCTTATATTACAAGTCAATGAAATTCTGATCTCATAGCTACAAGCTTTACAAGTTGTTACTATTTCAGTAACCTAAATTTTATAAACACAAGAAAATTAATGTTCACGGCCGGAACATTGAGATTTCTTGGAGTTTATAAAAAGGGATAACTTTGTTGAGAAGTTGGTAAGTTAATCTTACGGCTGTTTGCTGGACAAACCGAGTGTTTGATAACTAAATTAATTCCCTTAAAGTTATCTCATATAATCGATCTGTAATGAGACCATTGATGTATGAATGAGGAATTATAATTCGTTACGATGTATCATTCATATATATTCGATCGCTCTATTTTCAATTTTGATAATTTGACTGCAACATGCAAGATAATAATCATATCCATGATTAATTATGAAAATTCCCTATGAATAATTTGAGCTAATTAAGGCAAAAAAGTCATTGTTGCTACAGACAGCACTGCGACCGTGGCGTACATCAACCATCAAGGGGGTCTACGCTCCCGTCGTATGTCGCGACTCGCCCGCCATCTCCTCTTATGGAGTCAGAAGCATCTGAGGTCGCTTCGGGCCATTCACATCCCTGGTGTGCTCAACCGTGCAGCCGACGAGCTCTCACGGCAGCCGCCCCTTCCGGGAGAATGGCGACTCCATCCCCAGGTGGTTCAGCTGATATGAGGAATCTTCGGAGCCGCTCAGATAGATCTGTTTGTCTCTCCGGGTACGACCCATTGCCAGTTGTTCTATTCCCTGACCGCAGGGTCCCTCGGCACGGATGCACTGGCACACAGCTGGCCCCGGGGCCCACACAAGTATGCGTTTCCCCCAGTGAGCCTTCTCGCACAGACACTGTGCAAAGTCAGGGAGGACGAGGAGCAGGTCTTGCTAGTTGCGCCGTACTGGCCCAACCGGACCTGGTTCCCGGAACTCATGCTCCTTGCGACAGCACCTCCTTGGCCCATTCCTCTGAGGAAGGACCTGCTTTCTCAGAGACGGGGCACTCTTTGGCACCCGCGTCCAGACCTGTGGAGACTTCATGTCTGGTCCCTGGACGGGACGCGGAGGTTCTAGATGGCCTACCACAGGCCGTGGTAGATACCATCGCTTCCGCTAGAGCCCCTTCTACGAGGCGCCTCTATCCGTTGAAGTGGAACCTGTTCGTCGTTTGGTGCTCTTCCCGCCGGGAAAACCCCCGAACTTGCCCGATCAGTGTCGTGCTTTCCTTTTTACAAGACGGGTTGGAGCGAAGGCTGTCTCCCTCCACCCTCAAAGTATATGTGGCCGCAATAGCTGCCCATCATGATGTGATCGACGGGAAGTCGTTAGGGAAGCACGACCTGATCATCAGATTCCTTAAGGGTGCTAGGAGGTTAAATCCCCCTCGTAATTTGCACCCTGTACCCTCTTGGGACTTAGCCCTGGTGCTGAGAGCGCTTCAAAGGCCCCCATTTGAGCCCTTAAATGACATAGAGTTATAAGTTTTGTCTGAAAAAACTGCTCTTCTATTGGCTCTAGCTTCCTTCAAGAGGGTCGGGGATCTGCAGGCTTTTTCGGTCGACGAATCGTGCCTAGAGTTCGGACCGGGCCTTTCTCACGTGGTTCTGAGACCCCGGTTCGGATATGTGCCCAAGGTTCCTACCACTCCATTTGCAGATAGTAGTGAACCTGCAAGCGCTGCCCGTGGAGGAGGCAGACCCAGCCCTGGCTTTTCTCTGTCCCGTACGTACACTACGTTGTTATGTGGACAGAACGCAAAGCTTCAGGACCTCAGAGCAGCTCTTCGTCTGTTACGGAGGCCAGCAGAAGGGGAAGGCTGTCTCCAAGCAGAGGTTAGCCCACTGGCTAGTGGATGCTATCGTCCGGGCTTATGAATCCCAGGACATGCCTTGCCCTACCAGGTTGACGGCTCACTCCACTAGGAGTGTTGCTTCCTCCTGTGCGTTGGCGCAAGGCGCCTCGCTGGCAGATATCTGCAGAGCTGCGGGCTGGGCGACACCTAACACGTTTGCCAGGTTTTATAGCTTACGTGTTGAACCGGTTTCCTCCCGTTTACTCGGTACGGTCAGTGGCGCGAGGGAATAGGTTCTGTCGGCTTGCTGCGCCATTCCGCCTTATGAGCTGGATCCGTGCGCCTTTTTGCTCCTTGGTTCCCAACAAACGGCTAACCTTCTGAGCTCCTCCATCACCCCTCGGCATCAGGCGTGGCGGACCGCCTGACGCTAGGTCTATTACCTCTCTTAAGAAGTTGCTAGTAGACTGGGTGACCTTCACGATGACTTCCTCGTGGTCATTTTCCACCTTCCTGCTACCCTACGGGCTAGCTCCGTGTCTTCCCCTCGACAGACTCACTCTGTCGTCCTTGCTGAGTATGCTCCCCACCCTATGGGCTGGGACTACCTCGAGGACTCCCATATGTTTTACTACCCTACGGGCTAGTTCATATGTGTATTCAGTGCCTCCCTTCGGGCTGGCCGGGGGCTCCGCAACGTTCCCACATGGGCACGTTTCCCCAGTGTTATCCAAATCCTCTGAGCGGGTCTTGCGGAACAGCAGTGTGATTTCTTCCTAGCTAGCCCCCGCCCTAAAGATGGGAAACTGCTTGGCGGGGAGCTCAGCTGGGCGCTGGAAGGGGCCAGCACCATGGCGTTTTATTTGGGATCCCAATTCGTTGGAAACTCCTCCGACGAGACGTAGGAGTTCCCACACGAAAGGGAACGTCTCGGTTACGTATGGTAACCCTCGTTCCCTGAACGGAGACGTCTCGTCCCGGCACCATGCTTGCTGTACCTTCGTGGAGGACTGGACACCGTCCGGCTCCTCAGCGTAAAGCAAATGTGTGTGCGCTCGCTTCCGCTCTATACCCGCATTGATAGGCGGGACGCGGAATGCAAATCCCGCATGCCAATATTTATTGGCTCGTTTTAATTCACTCGAAGGCAATTGGTCTCCCTAGCGTGTTCCCAATTCGTTGGAAACTCCTCCGACGAGACGTCTCCGTTCCCTACTCAGGGAACGAGGGTTACCATACGTAACCGAGACGTTATACATATCTGTAAAAATATAAGTAATAAAAATGACATACAAATAAAATATAAATAAATAATAATAATTAAAAAAAAATATATAGTGTATATATATATATATAAATATATAGTACACCTTCACATGATTAATTGAAGGTCAACTCTCTGTTTTGGAACTAAATAAATTACAAATGTGATGTTTAATCCATAAATGTGAGCACTCAGCAGAGCACTCAGCAGAATACAGTTGACTGTTGGTTTTTTCATTCACCGACTTGCTGACTGTCATCAACCAACCAAGTATTTTCTCTGCATAAGAGGTCATAAAGACCCATATCGATCCACAAAAGTCTCTTTTGTACATTAAGAAGGCAGGAATGAAGCCATGCCAATGAAACATGACAGAATCAATGCGGCAGTCACTGTTACTGGTGTCCGGCCTGTGAAATTCACATTTTCTCCCTGACTTTTTCTGGCTTCTCCAGTTACCTGGTCATGGAGCTGATGGACGCAAACCTTTGCCAGGTGATTCAGATGGAACTGGACCACGAGAGGATGTCCTACCTGCTGTACCAGATGCTGTGTGGAATCAAACACCTGCACTCAGCCGGCATCATTCACAGGGTGAGAGACATGTATACACACCTCAGGAGCGATAAATTATGAAATTTAAAAAAAATTATGAAATTCATTCCTGGTTGGAAGGATCCATTTAAATAATCAATCAAATCTAAACTCCTAACGAAAAATCTTGTCATCAGCTCACCATGACACATATTCCTCTTTAAGGATCTGAAACCTAGCAATATTGTGGTGAAATCTGACTGTACGCTGAAGATCTTGGACTTTGGGTTGGCGAGAACCGCCGGCACTAGCTTTATGATGACGCCCTACGTGGTGACACGGTACTACAGGGCCCCGGAGGTCATCCTGGGCATGGGCTACAAGGAGAACGGTAAACCAATCACAGGCCTGCAACACTTTCAAATAACACTAGAAGCTTGGGTTTTGTAGGATTGGAATGTGTCTTTTAGTCCATGTCTGCAAAACATTTTAGTATTTTAGTAAGTGTGTGAAGCAATGTTTTATGCAAACGGCAGTATGCTATATAACTCTTTAAGAGAGTTTTCATTCTGAAAGTAAATATGGTTGTTTCGCATTTTGAATGACCGAACATGAACGTCACTACAAAGTCGTAAGCAGTTTCCAAGTTGAGAGCGTGTTCGGGAGAAAATCTATTGTGTATTTACATTAAAACTAAGTTGTATGAGCAAAACAAGATTGTTCAATTACGATAGAATATTTAATGATTCAATTCATAGCACCTTAATACATTTAATAAAAACATGAAGCAAAAACAAAGTGATGTACATTCTTTATTCAAGATTTTGTAAAAGTACTGTTGAGTTTAGAAATCTTGCTGAATTTTTGTAGAGGAGGTACATCGCCATCTTTCTCCGCCCAAAGTAACTTAAACGCACCTGACGTCGTAATTACGACTTCCAAACTCATAAACACGAACTTGGTAGACTTTCTGTTTCAGTAGGAAATACAGGAACACAGCAAAGAAAGAGTTTGTGTTCAATGACGATATTTATGTATTGTTGACACTGCAAAGTATGTGTTAAAACGAGCTGCACAGTTAATAACGCAAATCAATGTTACTGTAGATTTTTAGGTTTGAGATTGGGAAAGTTAATTTAGTTTAGTTACTTAGATTTCTTGCTAACCTTCTGTTAATTTACTGAAATACTAACAGATTCCCCACTGCTTGAAAACTCATTAATACACTAAAGACTCAAATATTAGTGTGTATATTTAGAGTTTGAGAGAAAAAGAGAGAGGTCAGGCTATGGATTTCCTGCCACAAATGGTCCTCCCTCATGTCTGTCCCCAACTCCAACTTTGATCTGAGCAGTTGTTGAATAATTGTTTGTCTAATTACGGTACATGTGTGGCAGATATAATTAGCGAGAGTGATCCACCTCACGTAGGTCTTTCTCTCTCCATCACTGATGACTGTTTTTGCTAACGCTAACCTCTCTTTTTCTTTCCTTTGCTCTCTATCCTGCTTCTGTGTGTGCCTGCAGTGGATATTTGGTCAGTTGGTTGCATCATGGGAGAAATGGTGCGCCACAAAATCCTATTCCCCGGCAGGGATTGTATCCTTCATGAATAGGTCCAAACTGGCTTGATTTGACTAGCCAATAAGAATTAGTGGTGAAAACATCAGTTTTATCAAGCACAATATTTCTGTATTGATCTTAATATAACATAAACATATTGTGGTCCACATGAGACTCAACCTGACTGGGCCAGTGTTCATCTGTTCAGGCATAACTAATCGACTAAGGCTGTAGTTCTCCTAATCTGCAGGTTTTGCTCAGGTTTTCTTATTTTAGGTGCAGCTTAAATATCCAAATGGTGTTTAAATCTCTTTTTCTCACTTTGTGACACTTGTACCTCTCAATCCCTTAAATCCTGGATGCATATTGAAGATTTTGTTCATTAGGGTGTTGTGGGATCATTGTTGGATGTGGAGGCCTGGCATCTCTCCTCTCCGCAATAGTTATTCGTCCCTTAATGGAAAGAGATTCTTGCTTAATTGGCGATTAGATGGTAAATGGTAAATGGACTGCATTTATATAGCGCTTTCACCACTGAGCCACTGCCGCCGATTAGAGAGACTAGTGAAATAATTATAGTCTTCCTCTTCAGTCACTCATTAGGGCGAACTATTCATTTAGAGATTTCTCTTTCTGCTGCTATGAATCGTAGTTAAATTGTAGTTATAGTTGAGTTGCAGGAGAACAGTGCTTGTTTTCTGCTCTCCAAACTGCAATTAAGGTATTGATCCCATAGACCAAGCTCAGTTTATTTGGGTCTTTTTAAAAACTCATTAACACATGCCTGAATGAACTTCTTTGCTGTGCTGTCTCATCGCTACTTCTTACCATAGTCAACATCTACATGGTCTACTTTACCAAAGCCTGAAACACTAAGGCCTGGTTTCACAGACAGTGTTTAGATTAAGCCAGGATTAGGCCTTAGTTCAATTAGGACATTTAAGTAGCTTTTATATATGTGGCTTAGAAAAAACATTACTGGTGTTCATCTTGAGACAAAACAATAGCACTGACATATTAAGATAAAACAATGCAAGTTGCTTTCAGTTAAAACAGCTCAAACATACATTTTAGTCTGGGACTAGCTTAAGCCTTGTCTGTGAAACCGTGTGTAAAGCACTTTAAGTTAAAGTATTTAACATTTTCATTTTGGTTGAATTTAATGGGGATCTATTATGCTGTTTTTCTTGATTTTGTTTTGGGGGTATACTAAAATAGGTTTTTATGCTTAAATGTAAAAAACAAACAAAAAAAAACAAACATTTTTTCACATATTTTACATGATACTTATGTACTTTACACCTCTCTTTCCTGTCAGTCAGTAACACTCTCTGGGGTGCGTTTCCAGAAGCCAAATCTGGTCGCAAGTTCCATCGTTACCAACACAATTCAACGGAGCTTGAGACCATAGTTGGCTAACGATGCTTTTGGGAAACGCACCTCTGTTTAGTTCCTGTCTCTATAAAGCCCCTGCTTCCGAAAAATGTAATGTGCTCTGATTGGCCAGCTGGACCAGTGTTGTCATTGGTCAACAGTTTCGAGCGTGTCTTATGTCCATAAACCATAAATGCGAGTTTCAACACACTACTAACTCAACTCAACCAGGCCTTGACCCTTTTTTTGCATATGCCTTATGCGGGAAACATTTAAATGAGGAATATTATAATGTGTTCGTTCTTGGAAGAAAACAGGGAGCAGAAACATTGCGCACTGATATAGAGAATAACTCTCTTTGTAGAGAACTTTGTGCTTTGTAACTTTGCAGACCTTTTTCATGCTTCAACAGCACCATTACACACTATAGAAAGTAAAAAAAAATATAGAAAAGCATAATAGGACCCCTTTAACTTTGCGCCTTATCTTCATCTTCATATCTTTGGAAAAAAATATGCCCTTGATTCTTTTCCTGCATCAAATTCTTTTAACCTCTTTTAGATTCTTAACATAGAGGTCTCTAATCTCCTCGTTTAATAATAAATTTGAATATTTAATACATGAATATGAAAGATTGCATTATCTCTTACTGAACCTGAGTGAGTTCATAAGTGAAGTAAGATTTTGAACAAAATGGAGTCATTGATGGATAATCATTTAAATATCGTATAGGTGAAAGACTTTTCAAAAATGTGGATAGCATAATTAAAATGACTTGTAAAACACCTTTCGGCAAAATTCAACGGCAGGTTTGTAATAATTTATTAGCAAATAGTCTATTCCAGAATGCTTTGCACCCAGCTTTGTGAAAGCATGAATCCAAAGAGTTATATAGCAATAAACTCAATTGGAATCAATTCGGTCAAGCATCTGTGTTTCTTAATGTAGTATTCTAAATCAAGTTTTAGAAAAGAGTTATTATATGAACATATATAGTATGCATATAATTTTCTGTTATGTTGAGTGTCTGATAGTATGTTGCATATGTGTATGTGTGTGGTGTAGTGGACATGTGGTCTGTAGGCTGTATCTTTGGGGAAGTTATAAGAGGAACAGTGCTGTTTCCAGGGACAGATCGTATCCTTCCCTTCTGTCTGTTCTCCACTCCTCACTGCTGTCTTCTTTCATATAACTTGCCACATAAATATATATATATATATATATATATATATATATATATATATATATATATATATATTATATATATATATATTAGTAGATAATATTGGAAAATTCTAGAAAACTCCTATAACACAGGAATTTGATAGAAACAAACCTGTCTTTTATTAGACTCACCATTTAACCTGATTTTGGAAGCTATTTGGAGAAAAAAAGCCGCCAGGCAGCCGTAATTGTTTGTTTGGCTTCCTTAAATGTGTGATTGCAAGATAGGGGGAGAGAGATACAAGTTGGATGATGTAATGTGGTTCTAGCTGCCCTGGCCCTTTGAACCAGGACCCCCCTTTGTGGGAATCATGGGAAGCCTGGGGAGCAAAAACAGTCATGTGACTCCCCAAGGCTAACTGGGCTACCATGACAACATCCAGTTCCCCCTCTGTTGCTAGGCACCCATAGAGACGGCTCTTAACGTCTTCAGGATCCATTCACTCTGGCCAGCTCAGACCTATATGCTGTAAACCATTCACTTAAACGCCAATAATCAAGACCGTTGAATTCCAGCAGTCTCTCTCTCTGCCCTAATTTCCCACCACTACACCCCTGTGATAATGACACCGATGAAGAGATTGCTGAGAGAAACGTCATTATGTAACAAGAGTTCTGTTCAGATTTATTAAGTAAGACGTGTTTGAGCTACTGGTCGATAACATTCAGTGTTTATATACATTACATTTTTAATGTTTTTAAAAAATAGTCTCTTCTGCTCACCAAGGCTGCATTTATTTAATCAAAAATACAGTAAAAAATATTAGAATGTTTTCTGAAGGATCATGTGACACTGAAGACTGGAGTAATGAAGCTGAAAATTCAGCTTTGTTCATCACAGGAATACATTATATTTAAAAAATATATTAAATTGAGAACAATTACAATACTACAATTTCAGAATATTTTTACTGTTTTTTGATTCAAGGACAAGTTCGGTATTTTACACTTAAAGGCCTTTTTTAAGATCGTTTCTGATGAAATAGAACGGTTAAGATTAAAATTTGGACACATGCTGCTGTCCCGAGAAATTTCGGTTTCTGTGGTCGCAACCCCCCCCCCCCCCCCAACCCCCCCCCCCCCCACACCTCTACAATGGTTGCATAGGTGCACATAAACAATCCTTCAAAAAACGCATTAATCTTTAGTTTACAAAGACGTGAAACTCACCGAGTGGTCTGGGGTGTTCACTGATATGCTCACACAAAAAACGCTGCAAAAGATGCTTTCCAACAGGTTTTATCGTAGTTTTTGTCCAAGTCCATTTTCTTCCTGTTTTCGGTCGAAGTCCACAGCTCAATTTTCGAGTTCGCGCGCGGGATCAATGGTAACTAGATAACTAAGGATCGCGCACGCAAACTCGACAATCGCCTTGGGAACGAACTCTTACAAGATTTCAATGAGAGTTCCATCTTATGAGTCTTATCCCAGAATGCAAATCCATAATTAGAGTAATATTGGAAAATAAGGTAATATAAGATGTTATGGTGTCAGGAGTGTGTGTTTGAGCCTAATGGGCAATAATTTTCCAAACACAAAAATTGAGATTATCTCAATTGTAATGACTCAGGTGTTGGTTTAATTCAAGTATCATCAGTATCAATTTCTCTTATCTTGTGTTTACTGACTTGGTTTCTTTTCCATTTATGTACTGCAAATTTCACACTCACGGCCTAAATAGGAGCCCTCTGGGTGTTTTAACCTTCACTGGAGAGAAAGTGTAATCAAACTTTATTTTATTACCGATGGCATTTTTAGGCTCACGGCACTTGCTTTTATGTTTGCCTTGTGTAATCATGTTAGAATAACCACATTATGTAGTTGTCTTCATTTTATACTCCATTTAAAAGTGAAATATCATACTTTATAGTATACTCTAATGCATAACCTGAGGCGTGAGGAGTGTACGTAGGCGTTTTTTTCCATGACTCCACCCACATTCAGACATCGACCAATGGAATAAGGTTATAGAGCAGCTCGGCACGCCCTCTCCTGAGTTCATGAAGAAACTGCAGCCGACGGTGCGTAACTACGTGGAGAACAGGCCAAAATATGCTGGCCTGACCTTCCCCAAACTCTTCCCTGATTGCCTCTTCCCTGCAGACTCGGAGCACAACAAACTCAAAGGTCAGTGAGAATTTGTGCACATTTAGTTGCAAACATGTTATTTGGCATTCAAAAAAAGAAATACAATTGAATTAGATTAACCTAAATTAAATGAGAATTTCCCCCATTCTCTGTAACACATTTTAATATAAAACAACTCATTCCTTTTACTTTAAAGGGGAAAAAAGTACTCTTAGAAGCCATATCTTTGTGTGGTTTACTCAACAATACTACCAGGATAGTTAAATAAATAATCAACCGAGGTGAAGGCTGATATTTCTGTTTGATTCATCTCTCTTTGTATTTGTATGTGTGTCATTTTAATGGTTTGCCTGGAAGAATCAGGCAGCAATTTCCTTCCCATTTGCTAAATTGAGAGACGTTTCATAAATTGTTCTCAGAGCTCCTGTTGTTCTTCAGGGGATAGCAGAGGAGATTCGTGAGCTTTTGATATGAAAATTGCGTGGTTGAGTTTATTCCCGGTAAACAGACGTGACATCACAGTCAGATGATGAATGTTCTATGTATGGGAAACAAAGAGGGGTGTAAGGCACTGCTGATTAGACTGTAAATGGTGTGTGTGAGACTAACAGATATGAGTGTGTTAGGTACAGCAGCTAAAGGCTCCGTCTGTCAGTGTGATGGGAAAGAGGGTTCAACACACACTTAATTCCAGGCCTTGTATAACATTGCACTGCACATTTTTGATGACTCCCTAATTCGACTCATCAGGCTGTTAGTTGAGGTTCCATGAACTGTTCTGTGTGTGTGAGATAAGAAAGACATCCAACGTGGGATATGATATAATATGACATGATATTATATTTATTCAGTTACATTTTATTTATTTTATGTCATTTTATTTTATTTTGTTATTTTATGTCATCGTTTTATGTAATTTTGTATTATTTTTTATTTTGTCATTGTATTTCATTTTATTGAATCATTTTATCTTACTGTATGTCATTTTGTCATCATTTTGTTGGTTTAATTCTGTATATTTGTGAGTTCAGTGTGCATTTCAGTGTCATTTTATACATTATTTTATTATGTCATTGTATTTCATTTTATTGTGTCATTTATTTCATTTCATTTTGTCATTTCTTTTTTTCTTTTTCAGTTTTACTTTTTTGACTATTTGCTTTCCAGCGTTAGCATTTCATTTCGACTTTATAGTCTGCAAACACTTGGAAACAAATATAAATGTAACATTTCTATCATGTTAATAAAACACACTTACGCGAGAAATTGAGACGGAAAGGAAGAGGTGTGGAGCGAATCACAGAGAGAGAGAGTCAGCCATACAGATCTGCAGAAATCACTGTCGGCCATTTTGAAGTGGTCCAGCCGGTGGCAGAGAGAAGGGAGAGATGGGATGATGCTGTGAGAGGAGAGAGAACGGGTCTGACTTTACCCAGCTATTTATAGAGCAAGAAAGTGAGGGAATGAGGGAGCGTACAGAGGTGGAGAGGAAGAGAGGGAAGGAAAGGTGAGAGCGCGAAAAGAGTGTGAGATGTTTTAGTGCCCTTGCGAATGAACAAACAAATAGAGGATGAAATATAAAGATTGTGGTGTCTTATTTGTGAAATGTTTGCACCGCATTCCTAAACATCTGAAATCAACAATAACTCTGTTTACTTAATAAATGTCTCTGCTCTTATAACATTAGCTATATCAAAATGATACACTTGTGAAATGCCCTCATTTTAATGATGTAAAGATTTCTCCACTCTGTTGTCATGTGTTTCACAGCGAGTCAGGCCAGAGACCTGCTGTCTAAGATGTTGATCATTGATCCCGCTAAGCGGATATCAGTGGACGAGGCCCTCCAGCACCCCTACATCAATGTGTGGTACGACCCGGCCGAGGTGGAGGCAGTGAGTACAGTCTCCTAATTCTCTCAGCACTATCGATCAGTGCGCCTAGGGCCATCTGTCACCTGTTTATTCCACACTACTGCTAGCTCATTAAACACTGGACACAGCTTTTATAGACTCAGCTCTGTGCTAACGTCTGGCCATATTCAGCATTTTGATTCATCTGACCTTTTTTTTTCTACATGGTTGGACCACTCTGACCAATCATGGTCTCCTTCATCACTCACAACTGATTGGATAGAATTGGAGAAGGAAAAAAAAGAAGCTACAATTTATTTTTATACAACACACAACACTATAAATATGTACAAATCAATATGATATATCACCACAGACATAAGACCTATTCAGTCTGAATTTTCAGTATAAAGAAATTGTACGCATTTTTAAGATTTTAAAATTAAACATGGAAAAAAATTCTTGAATTTATTCAGATCATACATTTCATTCACTCATTTACTCACCCACTCACTCATTCACTTACTCATTCATTTACTCAATCACTCATTCATTTACTCATTCACTCATTCATTTACCCATTCACTCACTCACTCATTCATTCATTCACTCACTTACTCATTCATTTACTCACTCACTCACTCACTCATTCATTTACTCATTCACTCACTCATTCATTTACTCATTCACTCACTCATTCACTCACTCATTCATTTACTCATTCACTCACTCATTCATTTACTCATTCACTCACTCATTCATTTACCCATTCACTCACTCACTCACTCACTCATTCACTCACTTACTCAATTATTCACTCATTCATTCACATTATGTATTATTTATAAAATATTATGAATTAAACTCACTATATTGTTACACCAACAAAATGATATATATTTTTTTTTTTTTACAATTGCATGCATTTGTACCAAGTCTGAAATATCGAATTTATGAGGTTTTTACATGTATTTTTATTTATTAAAAAAACCTGCATGTAGCGATTGACTGATTTAATGTTATTTATTTATTTTAAATGTGTTGTTTTTGTGTGCTGGAAAATGTATTCAGGCTAAAACAATGTCATTTCGTCATATAATGAGTAACATTGATCTATTTAGTTGCTTTGCTGAAAATATGATTATATTATATTATATCGGATCGTATAGATCCTCACTCAATAGTTTTAGATTACTAGCTAGGTTTACTTTATCATGTTGCATTTGTTCAGTTTGTAAATATTGACGGTTGATTCTGGGGACCTTCATCAGTCTGAGAGGACACAGGAAAGGAGTAAAAATACCACAAGGTTGTCCTGTTCTTTGATGAAGATTTCTAAACATTCAGTAAGCATTTGACTCTGATTTGATTCACACGTCCCCTTTTGACAAACAGCCTGTTCTTGTCTAAAGTGTGCATCTGTACCGTTTCAAGGGGGTTTCAATGACGCACCGGCTCTGGTTTTCTGAGAAAGTACAAGTACAAAGCTACAGAGATAAATATGAAATACAATACTAGCTCACATTTATTGTGTATAGCTGTTAGCAGTTGCCATTTTATGTGAACGAACATTTTCTGTTGATCGAAATATGAAACGGAAATGCTAACATGGTACGCTATATGATAGAAAATCTGACATTCATTAGCACATAGTTTGTTTTAATAACCCATGAAGCATCATTATGATTAGTGTGATTCTTTTCTCCTTCTCTCTGGTGTTTCTCTTTCTCTGATGAAGGCCAGGAATCAGCAGATATCTATGGTAAATAAAGACCATTCCACACTTAGGAAACCTCCTCATCTCAAATCACTCACACACCGATCTCTTTGTAACCCACTTTGATGTCTAAAACTCAAAACCATAATAAGATTTGAAATTTGCACAGTGTGTGTGTAGGGTGTGAATATCTGTGTATTTGTATGTGTCTGTATTGTGTAGCCTACTAATCTTGTAGAATGTAGCTAAGAGATGAGTTTAATTCAGATAACATTTAGAGAATAGAATTTTTAAAGTTAATGTCAAACCGACAATTATTCATTTTTATGATTATGTATAACAAAATGACATCATCCACGTCAACCAGTTAACAAATGCCTCCCAATCACACTGAACAAATAGAACTGGCTTACTCACTTTTAGACGTCTACACTAATCCGAATCCAATTGAAAATTCCGTTTTCATTTAAAAAACGCTCTCCATCCACACTAGTGTTTTCAGGTGTTTTTCAAAAGTTTCTTGTCCACACTGAAACGTCGGAAGACTCTTAAGGCCACTCCGTTTGCGCTACGTTTGGTTCTTGTCACGTGACCTGCTGTGCGCTTATGGTGCGCTTGCGGCATTCTGAAAAGTTGAGATGTTTTTATCTCGATGCGGCGCGGACGCGCTTGGAAAAAACGAGCGCGACGTTTCCATTATGCGCGCGCATACCGCGCGCCTACATTTGAAATAACGAACTTGAACTTAAAGCGTAATGAAAGCTGACTGAGATAATACAGAGAGACCAGACATAAAGAGCAGAGCAGCAATTGCGCATACATTTTCTGTCATTTTTGCAGGAATGTAATATGAAGATTGTACAAAGTAAAATGTATGTTTAGCAAACTGTGCAAGTGAATACTGATATAAGACTGTAAAAAAATTATACGACGTGCCTCCAATTCCTTCCACTGTAGAAAAATGAAGCCAAAATATCCCAGAAACAGTCATTGCCGATTATGATATTTTGAGCCATCTCAGTGTGGACGGAAGGTCAAAACAGAGAATTTTTTTAATGTATTAGGTATCTGGATTAGGGTAGATGTAGACATATTTAAAGGCGTTAAATTAACTTGTGAAATAAATAAACAACTAATATACTGTAGAATAATGCAGGTGCATTGTGCTTTAAGTAACCCTGTTTCCCCATAATGATCCTTTCAAGCTCTCTTTCTGTTTATATCTTTCTTTAACTATCTGGCTTGTCACAAAACCTAATGAGCTGCCTACCTAGACTGCATTTTTGTCAGCAACACAGGGGCATTTGAAATGAATGGCACGTGGATGCCTGAAACTGCGGCTGAGGATTGATTGGATTGTTGGAATGTGTCCATGATGCCCTAAAATGCAGTCTAGTTAGTCTGCTCACTAGCCTCTCATGTCTCTGTCTTAATCCTAAACCTAACTGCAGACTTTTCTGCCCTACTAATGGTGATTGGTCCTTATTTACTAAGTTCTTACCGTTGAACATGTCAGCTGCATGTGCAAATGGTGAGGACACTTTACATTACAGTGTTCATGTTATTTTTTGTGCAAATATTAATAATTACTAAAATGATTATGCTAACAAAGTATTTTAATAGACGCGTATAATATTGTATTATGAACACTGTAATGTAACATTAACCCAGCCCAGACAGCAACATAGTGTTGGCCCAGATCCGGGCCACATCTGGTACATGTGGATTCCACCCGTTCCAGATGTGGGCCGGATCTAAGCAGACACTATGTTGCTGTCTTGGAGAGGTTTACTTTTAACATTACAAATCTGGCCCTCATATGTTTTCTGATCAAGATCTATTCAAAGCATTACATCAAATAAGTGACTCTACAGGAGCAGATGTGCTATATTTAGACATCATTAAGCACTAAATATAAGTACATATACTGCCTGATGAATAAGCATGAGATTTTATTACTTTTTTAACTGTTAGAGGATTGTCTTCATGATTAAGGACGAGCAGTGGTAAAGCTTGAGACATGTTTATTCAGAAGACACTCAATGTTTATGATTATGTTGGGGTAATAATTAAACGTGTTCCTCTTTCTCTCTCTGTCTCAGCCTCCTCCACAGATCTATGATAAGCAGCTCGATGAGAGGGAACACTCCATTGATGAATGGAAAGGTAGGCCTTCATGAACCCATAGAAGGATGAAGAGACGCAGAAGCAGTATCGTTCACGCACAATGTTGTTTTTCTATCATGGTGGCCACTTTCCATTGACTTGTTTTTGTACTGAGCCAGTTTTAAAAAAGTGTCTATCCTTATATGGTAAAACTAGACTTCAAATAAACCTTTGCATTTTTACATTTGAAATAAAACTTGATTTTAGTATGACATTTTTGTAGGACATGACTGATCACCACAATGTAGGTTATTTCAGGTTTTACTGTCTGTTTAGTAGTGTGTATATACTATTATAGTATTTATTCATAATTTGAAGTAGCTTTTATTTTTATATTGTGAGTTTTCACTTTCATTTTAGTAACTTTGTTATGTGCTTTTGTAAACGTAATTAGTTGTCCTTCTTAACACGTTTAGTCATTTTAGTACTTCAACTTATTTCGGTTAGTTTCTAGGGAAACATAATTAGCTTTTTTAAGCTTAAGATCTTCATCTAATATTTATATTTAATTTTTTATTTTCAGCTTTATTTCAATTAATGAAAATGATTTTTTTTATAACAATGGGTATACGTAAATACCTTAGTACTCTTAGCAATAGTACTTCATCTAAACAACTTGACACCCTAAGTTTACCACATGGATTTGCCGTTAATAATCTACAAGTACCCTTGTCTTGTTTTTTTTTTGTTGGTTTCTAATGAACCAAAAGTGATTTTGAGTCGATTAGCTCTAAATGTGATCCTTTCTCTCTCTCTTTTCCTGCACCCGTGTCTCTCTCTGGCTCAGAGCTCATTTATAAAGAGGTGATGAACTTCGAGGAGAGAACAAAGAATGGTGTGGTGAAGGGACAGCCCTCTCCCTCAGGTACTCTCTGTGCATAAGCTATGCTTCTGTAAGTCAATTTAAAGTGATTTCAGCTGTTTATGAGAAACCCTCCCATTGTGACTGCTCCATTTGTCCCTGTCCCCCTCTCACCTCGTCCGTGTGACTCAAAAAGAACACGTCTTGAGTGCTAGTTTTTCGTTTTGTTGGCAATCTGTTATTTTGACGATGTTGTCTGTTGTAGTCTTTGCTGAAATTAATCAAAGGTGCCGTAAGCGATTTCAGCCACATGTTGCTATTTTTTTACTTCACCACTACAAAACAAATGCTGCGTTCAAGAAATGTCGTAATTACCGTACCTACGAGATGAGAACACGTGACGTTCTATTCAGAGCTGGTCATTTTTTATGACTCGGAATTATGCGTTTCTATTGCAACACTATAAATGCCACATTGAATCTGCAGAGGTCAGGTGGTAAAATTTCAGAAAAATCCCAGTTTACAAGTTGTAATTACAAGTTCTAGTAGGATGTGACCGTTTTTTACGGTAATTATGATGACATGGCATGAACGTACCTAAAACTCTACAAAACCCCGCCCCCAAAGACGCTGCTTGACAAGCAGAGAGTGTTTTTGATTGGCTAAAAAAGCATGGGCCTCTTCCAGAGACTTACAGCATCTTTAAGAAGCACTTTTTAACACTGTATTTAAATTTATATTAAATAAATGTATATGTGTTTAAATTGAATTTAGCCTATTTTTCACTTGAACAGTTACAATTGGACCTTCGCTAAACCCCGCCTTAAAATGTTACTGACCAATCCAGTCCCCCATTTTCTCAGACAAGCTTTGTCTCTTTTACAGGGCGTGCGTACATAATTATGCAAGTCGATATTCTGATCATATTTTTTTCCAAGCTCATTTTACCAATTCCAAACCACATCAATCCTAATAACTACTATTGATAATAATAATTATGCACGCACTGTATAATGTAAGTCAATGGAGGATCTGTGAGTTTGGATAAACGTTAAACGAGTGTGGATAAACGCGCGTTTGGATAAACAATCTATCAATTGAAAATATCCCAAAATACAGTCAAATGATTTTCATAACCATCTTTCAGGACACTTGTAATCACTTTAATTTGTTTTGTTTTTCTAAGAAGCATTTGCCTTGATTCGGGTTCACAGTGTTACTGTGTAATTTTTTTTAATGAAAAAAAGGACAGATAAATGCTTTGCAATGTCACAATTTATTCCAGCCCATTTAATAATGATATCCCAGCATGTATACCACAAGCATATTTTACATTCTGTGAAGCATGCTTGGTTAGCAACCATAACCAAAGGGGCGGAGCTTAGTAAAGGAAACATATTTTTTTCACTTTAAACCATCATATAAATAAATTCTACATGATTGTAAAAATATCCAAGTTATTGTATAATTTAAATTGTACTAATGTTAGATTGATTAAATTGCTAAAATGTTAGGAACTGGCCTGGGTTCATTTTTTAAAAATGTATGTGTATCTGATCTTATATTGTAATGTATATTTGCCACTGTATATCTATGCATGTTTCATAATTAAGGTTGGAGGCCATGACGTCTGACATTGAGTCAACACTGAAATATTTTTAGGATTAATTTAGCATTAAGAATATGCTAATTCACTCAACATAGAGGCTTTTTCTTGGAGGATTGTGGGATGTCGAGTCTATTTTATCAGCAGCCTGCAGTGTCTCCGTTTGATCTGTAGAGGGCAGCACATGTAGGTGTGTGTGTGTGTGTGTGTGTGTGTGTGTGTGTGTGTGTGTGTGTGTGTGTGTGTGTTTGCATTGGTGCGGTGTTGCATGTCTGCAGTCTGCAATCCTGCAGCACTGAAGGTGACAGACAGACAGTGACACGAGCAGAAGTTCTTCGCGTTTACTGTCGTCTCACTCACTTATTAACATCCGATCATGTCACTGATCGGTTGGTTTCTAGCTGCTGTTTTGTGATATTGCTAGTGTTTGACTTCCTTTTGCATGCGTTGTCCATCTTTTTTTGGCCTCATTTTCTCTCTCTCCCCCTCTCTCTCTCTCAGTCGGTCTCCCCCTTTGTAATTAAGTGCTTGTGCTGAAGAAAGCAGTCGCAATGCAGCTCCACATTTCACAGCAGAGTGGGTTAGTGTGTTGAGTCGTGTGTGTAGAAAATCACGTTCAGTTCAATTCGGCTTGTTTTTATAGCACTTTTCATAAACGCTCATATGATTTCACAGCAATTTCATAAATTAAGGTTTTGACACATGTGGTTTATAAGAGTAATTAATAAGTGTGTTTTATGAAAAAGTATTATTTGTATTTTTCAGACAGACAGACTGCAGAGCAAACAATCATAACATTGATCACATGCCTATAAACACACTGGAAATCTATTGACGGATGAGAATTCTTGAAGACTCGTGTTTGTAGATGTCCTGCACCTGCAGTGGACCATTGTTGATGTGGCGTCCTGTACTAAACAGTGATTCAGTACGTTTAGTTAAACCCACAGAACTGTACTTGGGTTAAAAATCAATGCAGCTATAAATCCTCATTCCCTTCCTGTTTATTAAAGGTCTGGGAGTTCAAGATGCGCTTTAAGAAGCTCCATCCTGCAGTATAAATGAGGGATTTATGGTGGTCTCTGGGACGCTTGTTGGGGTTAGGGGTCAGTCTGCGACCAAAAAAAGGGTCCAAAACCTCTCTTAAACCAGCTAACAGACCAGGCAAGACCCTTTTTTGTAGGGCTGGGCGAAGCAATTTTGTTTCGGTATTGTGTCTTTGTAACTTTTTTTAATGGTGCATTTACTGTTCTTTTATCTTCCTTAAAAACACTTTTCAAGTACATTGAAATGAAATAAATTAATGCTTTTACTCAGCAAGGGTGCATCAAATTGATCAAAAGTGACAGTAAAGACGTTTATAATGTTACAAATGTATTTATCTTTCAAATAAATGCTGGTTCTACAAAAATAGTAAGCAGCAGAATTGTGTTCAACACTGATAATAATAAGAAATGTTTCTTTCAGACCAAAATTAGAATGATTTCTGAAGGATCATGTGACACTGAAGACTGGAGTAATGATGCTGAAAATTCAACTTAAAAAAAAAATATTATATCTGAAATAAATATTTAATATCTGAAATATTAAAATATATTAAAATGGAAAACAGATATTTTAAATTGTAATTATATTACTGTTTTTACTGCATTTCTGATTCAATTTCAAACAGAAGAATTATGGGCAATGTAAAGTTTCTGTAGTGTTTGTGGAAATATTCTTGTTCGTCTGTGCCGTGAGGCTCACTGATGCTCTCAGTGTGATGTGATATGTAACTAGCTATCATATTTTGCTGGTCTGGCACATTTTTATAGAGCGAAAGTGTGAGTGAGAGAGAGAGAGGCGATAAAACCCCCTTGCTGAGCCAATGTCACCCTCTTAATTTTTTCTTCTCATTTTAAAGGGTAGCTTCTGCTTTCATCATTTATCATATTGCCATTATTTTGTCATCCTAACCGTTGGTTCCAGCCCCACTCTGCAGTCATGCTTCAAAATTGCATTGAAATGTTAATCTCAAATAAGGATGTTGGCAATGTAAAGTTATTGCAAATCATGTTCGCAGCACTGAATGGGAATTAAAGAGCCGCCTTCTATTAAAACTAAAGCTGTAGCCCGTCAATAAAGTAAATTAGCTTATAATGTTATCGTATGAAGCCGTGGTTTAAGGGGTTGTTTGTGTTTGTTATCAAAAGCAATCGCCTTGCCTGATTGGATTGGGCTGAGTTTCAGTGTTGAAACCTTTTACAGTCTATGGTTGAAACAGATTTGGTGAAGGATTCCAGGATTTCTGGCGTGTAGATTTATAGCCCAGCCAGTGCAACTCTCAAACCTGATGATGAAAAATAGGGACAATTTGTCCTTTTTGCAGGAGCCTTTATTTATTACTTCTTGTAGAGCGTTAGCTCCACCTTGTGGCGCATCTCATTTTTTATTTTGTATGTGCTTTTTGTTACAAGCATGTAGAATGTGTAACTACTGATGCTTACTGGAAAAAGTGAATTTAAGTACATTAATAATAAGAAATGTTTTTTGAACACCAAATCAGAATAGTAGAATGATTTCTGAAGGATCATGTGACACTTAAGACTGGAGCAATAATGCTGAAAACTCAAAAACTTGCAAATAATTTACAGTTTAAAATGTTACATCCGAAAGTAGTTAATTTAAATTGTAATAATATTTCACAGTATTACTGTTTTTACTGTGTTGCAAATGTGTGTGTGTGTGCTCTAATGGTTGGTACAAAAAGAAGTATGTATATCTTAAAGTCTCCTGTAGTCAATAATTTTATCACTTAAAGTGCCCCTGTTATGGATTTTTGAAAATGACCTTTCATGTAGTGTGTAACATACAGTGGCGCCTCCAGAAATTTTTCATAGGGGTGGCCAGATGGGGCCACTTAAAATCTTGGGGTGGCACACCAAAACTATAAACCATAATTTCAGAATTGTATTCTACTGTTGTAGTAAACCGGCCTGTAGAAAACTATCAGAAAGACTTAAAGAAACTCCTACTGATATACTTTGGTTTATTGTGTTATATTTAATGTTACTAATGATATTAGTAGGGCCCTACTAATATATATTATATTATATATAATGATATGTATTATATAGATATGATATATAAGGGCCCTCGCCCCGCGGCAAATTTACAGATACTTACATAATTGTGATGAATTTAATCCTTTTTAAGTTATTATTTTGCAGTGTAAGATTACAGTTAACACCTTTAAATATTACATAAATGTATTATGAATTTTTAATAAACTTAATGAGTGTATAAATCAGCAGCAAAAAGCAATTCTTGAAAAAATCTGCACAGTAATTTTATAAAAATCTAAATATGTTAATAAAAACAGATTACTATTAGTTCTCTTATAAAATTCAATCAGGCAATCATACATTTCACAATTTTATATTTATATATGAATGTCAAGAATTCAGAAGTGGATATATAGCCTACACTACAAAGAAATAATATGCAATTAAATTGTGCTTATTTTAAATGTATTGAGCAGGCTAGGTATAACTAAATATATTGGCTTTTAATTATATTTCAGTGCGCAAACCCATGATAACATGAAAAACAGAGCACACACAGCGTGTATGCGCATCGCGGGAGCAGAATGATGTGCTCAAAGCAACATGGAGTCACAGTGTGCAGCGCTGCGCTGCATAAGTGCGCATTTAAAAGTTCACGTCACAAAGCGAAGAAATGTCGAGCGTACAAATCCTAGTGCGATTTGTTCCTTTGTTCCACAGTTTTGAATTCCAGTTATTGTGCGTTTGATGCCGATTCATAGTCCTTGTGATGTGTGTGATCTAGCAAGCACACGGTAGTGAGTCGTTTAAAAACAGCAACAAACTCCAACAAAATAAAGTAATTTTATGCAAATCTACAGCCTTTTATCTACAGATAATGCATTATAATGTGAATATATCATATTGGAGAGAGTTTTACCGTGCATCCAAGAGGCGCGCGCGCTGTTTGAATATGAATGGAGAATGATTGACAGCCGCAGAGGAGGGAAAACGAGTTTCCGTATACTTTAATGATGTAAATAGACTTCTGTCCCTCACATTAAGCTATGGAATGACTTCAGATGACTTTGTCACCCAAACTGAAGTGAAAAAATCGGGAGGCGCCGAAAAGCGCGCTGCTTGCATCCCTGCTTGTCAAAACGTGGCAAAGACACATCAAAAAGCTGCTGAAACAGTATACTGTAACCGTTTGGCACTTAAAAAGCACGACACATAATTCCCCGTCTTCTTTTACTAAAGAATATTTTTGACTTATTTATGAAATGCATAACTGATGCTACTAAAATTTGTACTGGCCATTGGGGTGGCCAGTGGGGTGGCCAGGAGTCAACCAGGGGTGGCCACCCCTTGGTGGCGCCATTGGTAACATAGCTCTAAAGTGAATGAAAACATCCTGCAAAGTTTTAAATCTGAAAGTGCACCGTATATAAAGTTATTGTCTCTCAAAAGTAAGAGTCGACTCTGAGTCAATGAAATGAATCGTTTTTCAAACGAGTCATAAGCCGTTTCGTTGTGACGTCAAAAGGAAACATTAGCTTATTGCACGTCCACTTATTGGGTGCGCAAGCACCACGGAAAACTTGAACCTCAAACCGGCAGCTGATTCCTGTGGATACTGGACAGAATCATGTCGAGAAGATGCTGTGCTCTACAATGTGAAGGTAAAGCAAGTTTTTTTCACTGCCCAAGGACAAGCATGTGAAGAATCAGTGGTTAAAATTAATCTTTACCACGATATCACAGCAGTGTAATCCTAAACTTTTGCTGTGTTCCCTTTATTTTACTGACGACTGCTTCTCAAATCTCGGAGTTCAATGAAGGATTCGCAAACCGCTTTCTCTTGAAAGATTTTTTTTTAGTTTTATAATGTGTAGGTCTCCTGCTTCTGGCTAACTTGTGTTATCACTGTCTTACTGTAATACTTCTGCTAAGCAGGTGTGGGCAACTATTACCTAAAACAATAGGTTACTGTCGTAACCCCGGTTCTCTGAAACATCGAGTGGAGAGATCCACCTATGGGAAGGGCATCCGTACCTGACCTCTGCAGAAGCATCCAATTGCACCAAGTCTGGCTAACAGACAGAAGCACGCACCCAATGCCAGGTGAGGCCACACCCCTTTACCTACGGGCATATCACAGCTGGGCACGCTGCTATTCCTCAGTAAGTATATTCGCTTCTCGTGCGGCAAGCGGGGCATAGCTGGTGGATCTCTCCACTCGATGTTTCAGAGAACCGGAGTTACGACAGTAACCTATTGTTCTCTTTCATCATCTCGTTTCGAGATCCACCTATGGGAGAGACATGGACAGCTCCCCGATTTCCCAATACACTCACAGTGAGATTCTGAAGGCCAGAGAAGGACGGTCACCTCAGAGAGGCGGTGCCTGACACGTCCCACAAACATGACCCTGCAAGTTTTCCGCCACGCTAACTGCTGTGGACAAGCAGGGCATGAAACATGCATGAGACACATACATGATAATGGCCCCCGCACCACCAATGCACATAGCTAAACCCAAGAAGGAATGCGATTGCTTGGTGACAGGAATGAACATGGCCAGCCGGCCCATTCACTCGTTGGTTAACCAAATGGGGCTGTGGGAAAGGGCTAAGAGGACCCTACCCCTAGGACCAAGTGTGCCACCGAAGTTCTGGTGACATCCAACCAGTAGTAACGCTCAAAGGTATGAGGAGAGGCCCAGCTGGCCGCGGAGCAGATGTCCTGCAGTGGCACTCCCCTGAACAAAGCCCAAGAGGCGGCTAAGCCCCTTGTGGAATGAGCTTTTGATGCCCCTTGGGGCTGCACTCCCTTTGCTTCATAAGCCATAGTATAGCGTCCACGAGCCAATCTGAGAGGCATTGCTTTAAAATGGGACTCCCCTTGTGCAGAGGAGCCCTCGAAACAAAGAGCTGGTCGCTCTTGCGGAAAGCACTGGTCCTGGTCATATATGCTTGCAGAGCACGGACGGGACACAGAGCATTCAGCCCCTGATCCTCCGGGCAGGCAAAGGGTGGAGGGTGAAAAGCGGATAGCTCCAAAACCTCCGAAGTGAACGCAGGGAAGCATTTCGGCATGAAGGCCGGGTTAGGCTTAAGGAAAACCTTATCTCCACTTAGGGAGAATTTTGGCGCACAAGGGGTGAACCGAGAGTGCATGTAGCTCACTGACCCGTTTAGCAGATGCCAAGGCTGAGAGCAAAGCTGTCTTGAGGGACAGCAGCTTAAGGGAAATACTCCCCAGAGGCTCAAAAGGATACAGAGACCGCGCTTCCAGCACCATGGAGAGGTCCCAGTCTGGAACAGATCTCCTGATGACCGGCAAAGAGCGGCGTGCACCCTCCATAATTCTGCGGGTTAGACGGTGCTGCCTGACGGTGGAGCCCCGGTGAAAACACAGCCAGGTAGACCTTAATAGTGGAAAAGGACCTGCCTCTTTCCATGAGGTCTTGCAGGAAACACAAAATATCAGGCACCAAGCACTGATAAGATGTGAAACAACGCCCATCATGCCACCCTTTGAATACTTGCCACTTACAGCTATATAGGGATCGCGTGAAAATGGCCCTGGCATTCTGAGTAGTGGCGATTACACGCGGCGGGAGCCCCAGTGCATTTAGGTTCGTCCTCTCACGGGCCAGGCCCAGAGAGCCACCCTGTCCGGGTGGGGGTTGTAAATCTCCCCGTTGGCTTGGGACAGTGTGTCCGTGCGAGGGGGGAGGCGCCATGGCTCAGCGTATAACAGAGGGATTATCTCTGCCAGCCACGGGGCTTTGGGCCACCTGGGTGCTATCAGAATGAGAGACAGGCCGTGCTCTCTCACCCTGGCCAGTGTGCAAATTATCAGGCACAGGGGAGGAAAAGCATACAGCAGCACTTTGGGCCATGGGTGGGCCAGTGCGTCTGCCCCGAGGGGCGCGTCCACGTCCTTTAGCGATAAGAACATAGGACAATGGTGATTTTCGTGCTAGGCGAAAAGATCTACGGCTGCCTGTCCGAATCTCATCCATAACCTCTCCACTATCTGCGGGTGAAGACGCCAATCCCCGTAGATTGGGTTTCCCCTCAATAGCAGATCCGCGCCTCTGTTCCGAGACATGAGTCACGCATAATGACAGAAAAACCTGTCTGCTCCACACCAAAAGCCTGTAAGCTAGAGCATGGAGTTTCGACGAGCGCATGCCGCCCTGACGGTTGATATAAGCCACTGCCGTGGTATTATCGCACCGTACTAGAAAGGGGATGTCCCTGCAGGCAAGGCAGAAAATGGTTCAGAGCATTCCAAATAGTAAAAGCTCTAAATAGTTCTCGCTCTCCCAATGGCGCATGGCCGCCGAGCAGGCGCGCGTCATCGTTACCGAGCGGCAGAGATCGCGAATCGGGCTGATGAGACCAATGGCACAACTTGGATAGATGAAGCCATGAGATCCTGCAGTCTGAGGCATGTGCGATAATGTTCTCTCGCCCCTTCTCTGAACTGAGACAGACAGTCCATCAGCGAGCGAACGCACTCTTGAGAGAGACGCGCTCGCATGGAGACTGAGTTCAATTCCAAGCCCAGGAAAATGACATTCTGACTGGGAGTCAGATTGTTTTTGCTCGCATTCACCTTGAACCCGAGGGATGTGATGTGCGCGAGCACCCGGCCGGTGTCCAGCGACACCTTCTCCTTTGATTTGGCTATGATGAGCTAGTAAGTCAGAATTCTCAGCCCTGATAGTCTCAGGGGCGCCACGCCCACCTCCGCACACAGACAAAAGTTTGGGGAATCAAACTGCGCCCGAACGGAAGAACTGTGAATTCGTAAACAAATGCCTTGGTAGGCGAAACGAAGATATTTCCTGTGTGGAGGGTAGATGCTTATGTGAAAGAAAGCATCTTTCAGATCAACTGATGTAAACCAGTCGTTCTGCTTTATGGCACAGGCGAGAGAGCCTTGTGTCACATTCTGAAATTGTATTTCCTCAAATGTTTGTTCAACACTCGAAGGTCCAATATAGGGCGGGGGGCGCCACGCCTTTTGGAACATGAAAATACCAGGAATAAAAACCATGGTTTATCAGATTGGGTGGCACCATCTGAATCGCTCCCTTGTTAGGAGGGAGGAAATTTCCTCTTTCAGAATGTGTGAGGCGTTTTCTTCTGTGTGAGAAGAGAGAACGCCGTTGAAAAGCGGAGGTTTAATTGCAAACTGCAGCTTGTAACCCTGGGTTACGGTATGCAAAAATCCACTCGGGCGCTGAAACGGCTTACCAAGCCGCTTTGTGACTCGCGAGCGCCCCCGCTCGGGCCGGAGCGGAGCTGTATGGGCCCAGCTGGTTCATTTGTGATGCAAAGGCGCCATCTAGTGGGCACACTAGAGGCGACATGCAGGGGTTCGGAGGGATTTCCTCTCTTTGCAGTGAGAAGTTTTCTCTGCGGAGAGAGGTCTTCTCTCCAAAACGAATTCATTTGATTTGTAGCTTTGTGTGTTTTGTGTTGGGCAAACACTGGGGCCGAAGCCTTTATTGACAGAGTGAGGGGAACATAGTGTGGTGTCCACTGTGCTGAACTTTCCCTCACAAGGTGCCCCCAAAAGTGGGGAAAAACACATATCTCCTGAACACATGAACTGGGCAGTCTCAAGTGCAGGCAGAAAAATAATATCCGCGGAGAGAGATACTCTCTCTGTAACGGATTTATTTAATTCGTTGTTTTTTTTTGTTGTTTTTTTTTGTTTGTTTTTAAAGTGTTATTTAGTTATGTGTGTGTTTTGTGTTGGGGAACACAGGGGCCTTCCACACACAACGTCCACTAAAAACACATCGGCTGGACAGCCGCAACTGAGCTGTGAGAGCCCAGTTGGTTGATTTGTGAGGCAATGGCGCCCTCTTGTGGACGGACTCAGGGCGACATGCATGGGATCAAGAGAGATATGCTCTTTATGCTGGCAGATATATAAATCTGAACGAATTCATTTGATTTGTTTATTAAATGTGTTGTTTAGTAATGTGTGTGTTTGTGTTGGGAAACACTGGGGCCGAAGCCTTTAATAACTGGGTGAGGGGAACCAAGTGCGTGTGATGTGGTAACACTGCTATGTACTTTTCCTCACGACAGCCCCCCCCTGTAACTTGTTGTTGTGGGGGGAGGGGGACACACACACACAACGTCCAGTAACACACGGGCTGGGCAGCCACGAGACGGGATTAACTGACCGTAGGTGGGAGACCCTGAGTTAACGTTAATCCCAATGGTCGAACAACAGGCAGGCCGCTTGCGTCCGGGACCGCCTTCCTAGGAAGGCATAAATTGAAAACCTCAACGCGTAAGCGTAACACATCAAGGCCCGTGAGACCGTGTTAACAGTCTAGCGGGACGCTCCAGCCGTGCTTATGAGCTTCGCGAACGCCTTTTTTTTTTCTTTTTTTTTGTGGAAAAAACGTTCTTAAGAGTTGTTTCCTCCGACTGAGCGGTGGTCCCAGCGTTTACACGTCGTAAATATTCCTATCCTGGTCGGTGGCGCTCTGTGGAGCTGGCCACACAATGTTGAGACGAACGGCCGCTCGCTCACAAACTTCCAGGAGGATGGACTGAGGCAAAGCCGCGTGAGCGCTAGCCTAGGGAACGCTAAAAGGACCGCGTCATCCCCGTCGCCGGAACCGACCGGTTCGTCAACGAGAGTGAGGTTTTCCCGCGAAGATGTCCTCTTCAGGTAATGCGGATTGGGCTGATGTCAGCTCAAATATTTTAGAGAGGTGGCGCTCCGGGAGTACCCCGGTAGCGCGTCATCATCACCGTGTCTCCCCTCCGAGTCAGAAAGGCCGAGCACGGCGCGCTGTGTCGTGCAACTAAAAGCCGGCTTTGTAAAAGCTACATGGGCAGCAATTACAATGACCGCAATCCTCCTGGTTCTCCAAAGCTTGAGCGTGTTAAGCCCAAGCAGATCGCGCAGAACGAGAGGGTCCTCAGCAGTGATGAGAGCACCACACGCGGCCGGGCAGGCTCGTCGTGGTAGGCTGTTCCCCGGGGGAAGCGGCTGTTTAGACGGTCACATAGCCATGGGTGGGCCAGCGGTGAAGAACTCTGAAAAATCCGTGGCGGGCAGCCATGTAAAGGAGGAGCAGGTAAAGGACAGCGAGAGCTCGGGCGGCTCCGGATGCAAAAAACGGCTGAAGAAACGACTGTCACTCACGTCTGGCGGAGGCTGATCTGGCGATATGTCCTCCTGAAGACTCGAAAGTGAGCAGCGTAACGTTAATCCAACCGAACTGTGTCAATGCAGAGATCGCGAGAAGCGAATGTCAACTGAGGAATAGCAGCGCGCCCAGCTGTGATATGCCCGTAGGTAAAGGGATGTGGCCTCACCTGGCATTGGGTGCGCGCTTCTGTCTGTTAGCCAGACTTGGTGCAATTGGATGCTTCTGCAGAGGTCAGGTACGGGATGCCCTTCCCATAGGTGGATCTCGAAACGAGATGATGAAAGAGAACTGTCTATTAATGCAGGTGATATGTTGTTCTCACTACTTTGAGTAAAGATTAAGCATGGAGCAAGATTTGCTTTACCAACGTTTGTTACATCAGTCATTCACGCTAGAGCGCGGCTAATGTAACACTGTTATTGATTCAGTTTCCACATGTTCACCGCAATCAATTAGAAAAATACTCAAGTAAAAGTACAATAATCGGTTTGTTGATGGACATGCACTTATTAATGCTGAGGGTGAGGAATTACAGTTGCAACATCTCACAATACCTCAAACTGAGTAGCATATCACTGAGTAACGTCCTGCTCGAGTTGTCCTTGTGATGGAGATTCGGGTTGAATAACTAGTTCTTCAGTGTTTCATCGTCGCACTCGCGCTCGGATTGATATGGTAAAATCGACGTCATTGTTTGTTACTGTGTTTAGTTTACTGTGTAGGACGAACCAATCACAACAGACTGAGCTGTCTGGCCAATCAGAGCAGAGTAGCTCGCGGAAAGGAGGGATTTGGAGAGATTGATTCATCTGACGAGTCGTTTGAGAAACATTGAAAATGTGGTGATGTGCAAATGTATTTAAATTAAAGTTTTTTTTTACCTCTGATGCATGTAAACCTGTTGTAGAAGACTCAAAAACAACATTAGGAAACTTTAAATATTTAAAAGTTTTTTTCCTGTCAAAATGATCTTAATGCCTTAAAGTAGCTTGAATGTAGTCATTTAATACGCGGTTCTATGAATATGCAAATTAGCCCCGCCTCCACTCACTCACATCAGCTCAGAGATGTTTGTGATGTCAGAAACACCAGCAATTTCAAACCGTGTTTTTGAGACTGTCTTTGGTTCACTGCAGTTTTAAAGAGAAAATACTTTAAAGAGAAAATACCACATAGACATAAACAACATTAAAAACTTGATTTTGGACTTATAATAATAATAGAGAAAATAATAGAGTAAAAATAGTTTATATTCATATTCTGAGCTTAGGGTTCAAGACAGCTTGGAGAGGGTTTTTGATAGTCATCTCTGTTGGGTTTAGGATAGTCATCTGTTGGCATTTGTACAAAATCATGGCTCAACATCCTACAATATCACCTCAGAGACTCAGTCCATGGACTCCACCCTTAAAGACCCCACTTTCATCCGTCTGGGATATGTGTACACATATTGCTGTTATTGTAATATTTGGTAATTGATCTTCTGCTTGTAGTATTTATCAGCCCTGTAGAGGGCACTGTGGCTGCGCTTTCTTTTTTCGTTGTAACCGTTTTTCCCCCGTTACTTCCCTTAGCGCAGGTGCAGCCATGAACAGCAGCGAGAGCCTCCCCCCCTCCTCCTCCGTCAACGACATCTCCTCCATGTCCACCGACCAGACCCTGGCGTCCGACACCGACAGCAGCCTGGAGACCTCCGCCGGACCCCTGGGGTGCTGCAGGTGACTAACCGCCTGCCTGCGCAACCCTGTGTTCTTCAGAAGGTGAACCCACAAACCTCGGAAAAATGTAATTAACGCAATCAAATTTAAAACATGAGTTAATATGCGTAAAATAATGTACCATGAGTAAATGATGACAAAGTGTGCATTTTCATTCTGAATATGTATATTTATGAATCTTCACTAGTTGCTTTGCTTTGAATCCCCTCATATGGCATCCAAAAAATAACGAGACTTTAAAAAAAAAAGAGAGCAAAAAAGAAAAGAAAAAAAAAAGGACTTAATCGGGCATCTCTGTAAAGTGTACATTGACTGGCTGCTATCTAATACCTTGCGATTTTCTGTGCTTCAGTCGATGTGGCAGGGTGGGCTTTTATTTTAATGAGCATTGTACAATAATCGATCAACCCTTGTATTCTGCCCTAATGAGATGATTGATGTTTTTTTTTTTTTTTTTTTTTTTTTTGCTTGTGCCGAAATCCCCAACTGGTTTCGGATGGGCTGGTGTGTCTCTGTGCGATTCCTTGTAAGGTATAATAATAATAATAATAATAATAATATGTACAATGGCGCCCCCTATCTCTTGTATATATGTAATTGTGTACAGCTGTGAGGTGTTCTCAGAGTGGGACTGACGGCCAGTAGAGGGAGTTTTCGCACACCTTGCCACATTACAGCTAATCACCCGTTTCCCTTTGCCTGTAGTCTTGCATGGTCAGAGAAAAAAGTACTTAAGCTAATTATAACATATACAATTATAGAGAACCGTGTTTATATAACATTTAAGGAGCTGAAGGGTGAATGTGGGTGAATGTATCTGTCGCTCGACAGGAAGTGAGGCTGCTTTAAAGGAAGCCATTGGGGGGTACAAGCACGGTCGCTGTCATTTTCCCACTTCCAACAGCCCTTCCTTCGTGTTTGTGAAACTCGCCCTCTCTCCGGCAGCCTTGCATGCTTTAACTTCGCTTTTGAAAGGTGCGTCTAAGTCGAGAGCATGAGCCTCATCTTCACTTTTGGTTCCTTGTTCACATCCACGCAAACTAAATCTCGAAATTCATATTTTTGTGTTGGCTGAAGGGAATCAACACGCTTACTACCTAAACTTCACAGCAGGAGTTTATTATTAAATTGTTGGATTTGGGAAGTGCCTTTGAAATTAAGCAGTTTCGTTCTCAAAAACACGAATACAGTAAAAGCGACGGCTCTGATAGAGGTGTCGGATGTGTCAGGTCTGTTTACCTAATCCCACAATCCCCTATTCATATAGATTTCCTAGTGTAGTCTAAGTGTCTGATTTAAAGTCACTGTATGTATAAAAAAAATGGGGGAAAAAAGGCACCGGGACAAAAATCTGTTATAAGCCCCAGATCTGAGAACTACAGTGGCCTCAGACAGTATTTGGACATTTACATCACACTTAATGTTATTACATTAAAAGAAAAGAAAAGTTCACACAGGTGTAGTTCATCGCATTAAATATCAACATATTCCACCATCGTTTGACAACCGTAAAACGTCCAAAGTTTCGTTTTGAGCAATTTATGTATCATTTAACATATTAGGTTAAAAAATGCTACTATTATTTTGTTATATAGATTTACATGTATTTTTTAATAAACGTCTGAAGTGTCCAATTACGCTTTGGGGCCACTGTTTGTTCCCATGTAACCCCTCCACATTCACAATAATTGTTTCATTTTTAAAAAGACGAGTTATGGAGTTTAAATTTTCACAAACACATGGCTGATGTTTTCAGTATTAGGTAAAGTTTAGCTTCATTGAATATACATTATGAAGTACACAGTAAATTGAACTTATAATATTTAAGTTGTACGGTTTTGTTTTGTACCTGTATTTGTCTGATTTGATCCGTGTACTAATTATTTTAATAAAGGGATGAAATACACATGATTTTTTGGGGGTTTGTTTATGTAACAAAGCTCTAATTTTCTAACTCATCATCTACACCCTTTTTGTGGACAAAATTGGTTAATTAGTAGCCTATTAATAATTAAATTATTTGTATTTTTAATGACACATTTATGTGGCATTGCATGTTAAAGGGATACTCCACTTTTTTTGGAAATAGGCTCATTTTACAACTCTCCCAGAGTTAAACTGTTGAGTTTTACCGTTTTTGAATCCATTCAGCCGATCTCCGGTTCTGGCGGTACCACTTTTAGCATAGCTTAGCATACATCATTGAAGTGGACAAGGCCATTAGCATTTCTCAAAAAAAAAAAAGACCAAAGAGTTTTCGATATTTTTCCTATTTAAAACTTGACTCTTCTGTAGTTACATCGTGCACTAAGTCCGACGGAAAATGTAAAGTTGCGATTTTCTCGGCTAATATGGCTAGGAACTATACTCTCATTCCTGCGTAATAATCAAGAAACTAAACTTTACTGCTGTACCATGAGTGCAGCAGGCGTAATGATATGACGCAGCGCCCGAAAATATTCCCCAGCTCGGTAACTTCCAACGTGACCGGGACTAAGTGCCTGCGCCTGCTGCACTCATGGTACGGCAGTAAAGTTTAGTTTCTTGATTATTACGCAGGAATGAGAGTTTAGTTCCTAGCCATATCAGCCTAGAAAATCGCAACTTTACATTTTCCGTCGGACTTAGTGCACGATGTAACTACAGAAGAGTCAAGTTTTAAATAGGAAAAATATCGAAACTCTTTGGTCATTTTTTTTTGAGAAATGCTAATGGTCTAGTCCACTTCAATGATGTATGCTAAGCTATGCTAAAAGTGGTACCGCCAGAACCGGAGATCGGGTGAATGGATTCAAAAATGGTAAAACTCAACAGTTTAACTCTGGGGGAGTTGTAAAATGAGCCTATTTCCAAAAAAAGTATCAATGAGATAAAAATAAATATCAAAAAATATCAATGTGATATTGAAAGCCATTTAAATTCCCATGTAATTTGCCTGAACATTATCAGAAGTTTCCCAACCTAATCAGACCTTTACACCATAATAATCAACATAAAAATTCTCACGTCACCTTATCCTACGGTACAAAGTAATACATATCATCTCTAGAGGACAGAGAGGGTTCTGGGAGGTCTCCGGTCTCTGCAAAATATTTCAATACGGCTGCTGATGATTTTACAACAGGGTGGACACGTCCATATAGTAGCTTTTGTATTTCAACTGTTAGAATTCAATACTAATTGTAAACCGTTGCGTATCCAATTTGTTGATTGCATTTCATTTAGGAATAGATGGATAGCAATGTTGTGTGGCATCTTGCATTTTATACAGGTTCTTTTTTGACTAAAGGCCCTCGTGTCTGTCGGGTCACTCACAGGGTTCCTTTTTGCGACTCCATCGTTCATTTTGAAACTCAACTTAAACCAGTTGTTATGAAATTAAGCTCAAACCGTTAATATGAAATCAAACTGTAAGGCTTCCTCATGTAAGAGTTTGAAATTAGTGTAATGTCGGCCCAGGAGTGTGTTTCTCCCGTGGTGCTTGAAACAAAAAAACATTAGGATTGATGTCTCAGAATGGCTTCTGATCAAAGTAGGCGTCAACATTGAATGTGTGTACTTTACAGAATGATATGATGCTGCTTCTGAAACCATTATACGCCTGTGAGAGCGGTGATATACTTGGGAAGCCACTACTGTTGCATTGTGGTAAAAATATTGAGTGTTGAAGCTGAAAGAACGTGGCAGGTGTGCTGTACGTGCTGTATTGTAGAGTGTGACTTTGTCTCGTAACAGTGTGTGAGCAGGGAGCGAAAGATCGGAAATGTGCTATTATGATGTCATCATTTAAACTCAAACTGATTGGTCGAGATGGTGGCCTTAACAGAATTGTAAAATATTCCCTGGTTTTGTTTGAATCTGTTAAAAAAAAACCTGTTCATTATCCAGTCTTGAATGTTCATCATAATTAATGCATGTTCACTAGATGAAACCTTTCAGCAGCTCCCAGATAACACATCTGTCATGTTATGTTTGAAATGAAGGTAGCGTATATTTAATGTAATATTTTCGTATGAATTACATGCATCCATCGAAACAATCTGCACAACAATGTACCGTTGATGAATCTGTGTCACTGCAATCAAAGGAAACACTCAGAGCAATACTGACCATCCATTACCATTGACCTCTTTCACTTTCTTTCTGTTCTATCTTTTCCCCCTCCCTTTTCCTTTTCTTCTTTCCTCTTTCCCAGTTCCCTCCTTCCATCATTTTTCCCCTAATTTTCTTTTCTTCGTTTACTTTCCCTCTGTTATCTTTCCTTTTCATTCTTGGTTTCTTTGCTTTATTGTCTTCATTTCGCTTCCATCCTTTCCTTTTTCCCTTCTTCCTTCCTTAGTTCCTTATTGTTTACTTCCCTCACTTCCTTTTTTTTCTCCCCATTTTTCTTTTTCCTTCCTTGTTGCTTTTTGTTACCTTTCAATTCCATTGCTTTTTTGTCTTCATTTTTGCCTTCCTTTCTTCCTATTTACCTTCCTTCCCGTATTCTTTTTCTCCCTTTCCTTTCTTTATGCATTATTTTCTTTCCATTCTTCCTGTTTCTCTGTCTACCTTTTTGTTTCCTTTCTTCTTTGCTCCAACCTTTCCATCTTACTTTTTGTTTCCTTCCTTGCTCCCTCTTTTGTGTCTTCATTTGTTTTCCTTCCTTCCACTTTCTTGCTTTTTGTTTCCTTTCGTCATTTCTTTCTGTTTACATTCCTTTCTTTGCCTTTTCTTGTCCTTTCCTTGTTTCTTCATTTATTTTCTTTCTTTCTTTCTTTCTTTCTTTCTTTCTTTCTTTCTTTCTTTCTTTCTTTCTTTCTTTCTTTCTTTCTCCATCTTCATTTTGTTTTCCCTTTTTTCCTTCTTCCTTTTGTTTCTCTTCCGTCCTGCTTGTTTTTTCTTTCCTTTTATTTATTTGTTTGTCTTTCTAAGGTTATTCAATGTCAGACATCACAGTTAGTGCAATAACAAAACTCTTTAAGTGTGGATGAACAATGGATTGTTTTTCATGAATTCACACTGTGTATTAATACGAGTCTAATGGTGATGTTCAACTCAATCAAGTCTTTATGGTTTCATTTGGACTCGGATGGTATTTTTAAGCCTCTTTCTCTCTCCGTCTATCTCTTTCTGTGCTGTCAGTGAGCCATTCTGTTGAGAGTTTAAGATGGAGGCTGTGGTTCTTTTTCGACATCTAACGCCATTTTCACACCACCTGCTCCAGGCTGTTGATCAAATCAAATTATTCAAATGCAAGACAAAATGAGATGGTTTGGGGGGAAAAATTAAAAATAAAACTTAAAGATTTAAACAGCACTATGAATGGCTGTTACCACCCGGCATTTTAAAGGTACTGTGTATGTAATATAAATATCTGTATGTGACTGAAAATAAACTCCTTTGACCTTGACATGAATTGTAATCTGTTCTGGAATTCGCATGCCTTTTAAGCTAGGCATAGACATGGTGACTGTCTATTTATATGGGTAGTTTTTTTAGTTTTTAATTACCTTTGTGACATCAGTTCATTTTAAATCTTCCTGTGGTGAGAAAAGGGATATTTAAAAAAGTATGAATATTCTATGTAGTTGATGAGGTCATAAACACTGCTTGCATAATAACTGCATTAACAGCAAGGTGCTGTCTAAATTATTATTAGATTGAGTTTATGGCATATCAACGCCACATGACCTTCTGTTAATGAATTAATTAGGCTAATTAATAATAGCCTATTAAGTGAATAACTGAACATCATTGCAATCTTTTTATAACTGAAATATTTGGACATGATATAACACATAATTTAACACGTAATTACATTAAAGATGATTGTGGGTACATGAGTGCAAATACGTGAATGCTATCAGGCTAATTGGGTATCTGTATGCTATGCTAGTACAGTACATAAGCTAAAACAGACATTTAGTCATTAGAACGTAGTTCAAACAGCACTATCATAACATGATTTGGTAGGAATTGTAATCAGGAGAGTGCCTATTAAAAAGAGAGTATACCTATTAAAAGTAATGGGATTGCTTGGGGTCCGAATGGAGACACGATTTCGAGGGAGGACCTGATTTGCCCCGTACCTGCTCGACCGGTTACTTCCTGAGGACCTGCTCAAATGAACGATTCATTCAAGAATCGGACATCACTGGGAATCACTAAGGAATGAGTGGGATTATAGAGAGAGAGAGAGAGAGAGAGAGAGAGAGAGAGAGAGAGAGAGAGAGAGAGAGAGAGAGAGAGAGAGAGAGAGTGAGTGTGTTCAGAAATGTGGGGTTTTAAAAGAGTGAGGTTTGGTTTTTCAATTCAAAGCAAGAAGGTAGAGAGGCTTCTCTCATCTCTTTTTTTTTTTTTACACTACCGTTTTCACAGAATCCAGAGAGCCAGTTTTTGAAGAAGAGGTGTCTTTCTATTAGGGTCATTTTTGAGATCTGTGCTTTCGGTCCTTCTCAAAGCTGGGCTTGAAGAGTCCTCAATTTAGGACCCCTGAATATGAATGAGTTCTTCAACACAGAGGCTTCACCATAATATCTGCTTATTTTAATACCTTACCAATGCATATGTTTCTTCTCAGACCGTCTATGAGCCAACCAGGGAGATTGTACCATGGCACAAGCTCAGGTTTCCATATAGGGTTCCTGTAGTCATGGAAAACCTGGAAATATCAGAGAAGTTTTCAAAGCAGTTTCATGAGACCTTGGAATTAGTTAGAGAGTGTGACCCACACCTAACCATGATGACTGTAATGAGAAAAAAACATAAACATAAGTTTTTTTTTTTTATCACAATGTGTTATCAGAGTGTTTTAATTTGTTTTCCAGGAATGAAACTCCTGGAGTTCTCATTTTTTAACCACGAGCTCTAAAATATTTCTTCAGATAGACATGTGGAGTTAAACTTAATGTAAGCCATAGTGATGTCTAATTCATGAGCAAATTGTTCTTTCGAGTTCATACTCCTCAATGACTCTATAACTGGTTCAAAAATCACTCTGAATGATTCATTACTGATATATGTATTTTTTTCGGTGTTCAAATGTCTGGAAAGGCCATGGAAATTCTTTGTACAAAAAGCGTGGGAACTCAGTTTGGACCGTTTCAAGCTAAACATTTGAAAAAATGATTTAATGTTTTGAATGATAAAATAATTGTGTTTGAACACCTGTGTGAACTTCAGTTGAACTGACTATATCTACATCCTATAAATCATCTTGACACCCAGATGATTTAAAATTGACTGCAAAAATGAAAAGTGAAATTCATTGTGAGAAAAACTCGCAGCATTTGTTTGCGAAAACAACTTTTTTTTAAGACAATTTAACCCTGTAAAGCCTGACATGAGTATTTACATACAATTATTTACACAAGATGAAAAAAAAAGGTTTGCATGTGTTTTTTGTTGAGTATCATATTTGATACATCATGGCTCATATATATTGTGAATATGGAGCTCAGGAGGAAAAAAACACCTCAGAGGCCCAAACTGAGCACTTTAATTAGCCAAAAAGATGACATTCTGATTCTTGTAATATGAATCAATAAGATCTTAATACCATTATAGGAGACTACTTACATAAATGCATATAAATATCAGTTGTCATTCTATATCTCCCAATAATTTGTCTTAGAAATATATTTAATCCAATGCAATACAACAATGATTGAGATGAACAAATAAACGTTCCTCAAAAGCCTGATGCATCATATTTGATACTCACATTTTAACATGATTTTTCAAAACAATTATGTATAATCAAGGACATTCCATAGAAGTAATAGTTTTATACTGTACAAACATTCTGTCCTCTACCCCTAAACCTTCCTATCACTGAAAACTTTCTGCTATTTTAGATTTTAAAAAAGTATAATTCTGTCTGATTTATAAGCTTGTTTCCTCCTGGGGACCAACAAATGTTCCCACAAGGTCAAACTTCAGTATTATACTTGTGGGGACATCTGGTCCACATAACGTATAGGAATACCAGGATCACACACACACACACTTGACTGGAGCATATTTATCATCTCAATAGCTCTGTTATCTACAGTGGACTTCCATCTCATTTGGTTTAGTTCTATAAAATGGAACCAAACCTGACTCGCCAACAAAGGCCGATCCCTGCATGAGAATCACTCAATTATCTGTGCTTCTCTCCAGCTTCCAGAGGTTCGTATTCTTCAGATCAAGCTTGGCGTGAAAATATTCCTGGATGCCTCTCCTCTCTGTCATCTGTAGCTCAGAATGGAATTTGCGGGCTGCGTTTACTTTGTCCGGCTGCTATAAGCCTATTATGCAGTGAAGAAAGGTGCGGAGTGTGTGAGCCAGTCTCCCTCTATGTGCTGCTGTTGTGAGGATGGAGACCGCAGGCCCCCTGGTGTGTCTTCTAATAGGTTCAGGGTGAATTACATTATGGGATCTTTAAATTCAAGTGGACCCTTACTGGGGAAAAATGACAAGGATGGTAATCCCCAGAGTGCACCAGGGCAGCGTTACAGGTCTGTAGCAAAAGGATTAGTTAAAGGCCCACTGAACTGCCTTGAAACGTGCATCATTATTCAATGTGTTGACGTATTTTACACTGAAACAGACATATCGAACAGCTCCTCCCCTTTTTTTAAATAGCCAATAGCGTTTCGTTTATATCATGGGTCGACCAGAGCCATTGAGCTCGGTAAAACCGCTGGTTCCTCCTAATCTCTAACCGTTTCACCTCATCGCTTGAAAATATAGCATTCTGTGCAGAATTCAAATGAGTCCGATACGTTTTCTGGTTGGAAAACCAGAAAACGTATCGGAACCATCGACTTTGTGCGCGCTGCGACGATTCGCGTGACACTAACGTGAAACCAGACTTCATTCGCCCCAATGGAAAGCATATTTATTGAATTATAGTCGGATCATTTTCCATCCCCTATATAGTGCACTAGTTCACCATATAAAAAAATTGTAAATTTGTGAAAAAATTACCGATTTTAGCCGCAGCTTCAGCGTCTATTTATAGACGGGGCGGACGCTTTAGATTTGATTGGACAGAAAATCTGCTCACAGTAGCATTGAACTGCATCTGGGTGTTCGTTAAAAAGTAGGCCTATATCGCTGCAAATGTATTTCCTGCCTGTAGCGAAGAACGAAACAGAACTTCCCCGTGACGGCCTGACACGTTCAGTCTCTTGTAGGCTACGTTACGTCTGCATGAGCGCGCGCAATAAGTTTCTTGCTGCAGTTCACGTAACGGCCACAAGGTGTCGCTAATAACAAGGGTTCCTGAATTCTACACATACTGTACCTTTAATAAGAACACCAAAAAAGAACAATTGTTGTTTAATCAACCGCTTGTCATTCCAAACCAATGTTGTTATCATTAACTATAATTATTAAAAATATATATTTTTGTAATTAAATGTATCTGAAATAAAAGATGAAAACAAAAAATAGAAATGTTGGTAAAGAATGACTTGGAATATAATCATATTGGTGGAGCGGCTAAGTGATATAATCGTTCAGTTTATGATACAAGCGTGAAAATTGGCATAAGCAGTCTCCATGGGTCACTTGACAAGAAAATTGTCCGAGCCACTTGAAATTTCAAGGTGGCGCCCATTTTTCAAGATGACCGACACCTTAGTGGAGCAGTTGAGTGATATAGTGGTTTATTTGGTGATACAAGCATGAAAATTGGCATGAGCAGTCTCTGATGGTCACTAGACAATAAGCCACCCACAGCTACTTGAAATTTCAAGATGGTGGCCATTTTTTCAAGATGGCCACCACCTTAGTGGAGCAATTAGGCTTAAAGGATTAGTTCACTTTTAAAAAAACTTTTGCTGATAATTTACTCACCCCCATGTCATCCAAGATGTCCATGTCTTTCTTTCTTCAGTCGAAAAGAAATTAAGGTTTTTGATGAAAACATTCCAGGACTTTTCTCCATATAATGCACTTTAATGGGACCCAAACGGTTCAAGGTCCAAATGACCGTTTCAGTTCAGCTTCAAAGGGCTTTAAACGATACCAGACGATGAATAAGGGTCTTATCTAGCGAAACGATCTGTCATTTCAAAAATAAATAAAAAAGTTAAAGTTTTATAAGCACAAATGCTCGCCTTGCTCTGTTCTGTGATGCACGTTCATGACTCTCCTGTTCGAACTCGTTCATCAAATGAACGAATCTTTTTTCGAGTCATTTCGTTTATTTCATTCGTTGACTGAACGAAATGACTCGAAAAAAGATTCGTTCATTTTGATGAACGAGTTCGAACAGGTCTGGTATCGTTTAAAGCTGAACTGAAACGGTCATTTGGACCTTGAACCGTTTGGGTCCCATTGAAGTCCATTATATGGAGAAAAATCCTGGAATGTTTTCATCAAAAACCTTAATTTCTTTTCGACTTAAGAAAGAAAGACATGGACATCTTGGATGACATGGGGGTGAGTAAATTATCAGCAAAAGTTTTTTTTTAAAAGTGAACTAATCCTTTAAGAAATCATTTAGTTGGTGATACAAGCATGAAAATTGCTATGAGCTGTCTCAAAGGGTCATTTGACAAGAAACCGCCCACAGCAACATACAATTTCAAGGTGGCGGCAATTTTTCAGGATTTTGCCACCCGCCATGTGTATCTTTAAAATGATACATTTTCTCACAGAAAAATATTGGGTTCCTCAAGAGACTCTGTCAAGAGAGGTAGTTTGACTGTGTTTTGTCTGACTCCTCACCCATGACCTGTCCAGTTTGGTAAAGCCTGTCAGGAGTTGCCTCCCACCGGCATAGCTCTCAGGGTTCATTGAGGTACACAAGCTCCCTTACCACGACAAGGTAACAGTCACAAGGGAAGTTTTGTTTTTATTTTTATTGTGAAACTAACAGTTATTAAACATGTCAAATTAATACTGAGAGGTGGGGAAACAAAAATAAGATTAATAAATTAGCAGAGTTGTGGTGCTGAACGGACAGTGCACCAAACAAAAAATTGAGCAATGACTAATACTGAATGTCAATAAGAACAGATCCAGAGGCAACAGCAACTCTGGCTGACACAGCCATGGAACCATGACAAACAGAAAGTATCTCAAACAATACTAAGGAACTAAACTGAAAATGTCACAGTGATAGTCTAGTGACAAAATAAAACATGATGCGCCGATGTGGCGAGGGGAAGCCGAGCCATAGGCCTACACCGGAAAACATAGAGGACTAACACTGGCAAAAGAAACATGCAAATAGGTTCTAGCAGGGGCAACTACATAGGCATGTGCAACTGAGTCCATATCTGAAGCACTTACACCTTCCAGTACATGCCTTGTTGCACCCACATTTGGTCAACTCCCAACAACTCTCTGCAATAGGTGGAAGTGGAGTCCAAAAGACTTTGCACTCTTCGTCCTTTTTAACCCATGTTACCATTCCTCTTCGGCGCTCACTGTCTCAGCAGCCATATGTGTGTACGTAACAGTTCACTAGTTACTCAAGTCCGTGCAAATGATGAGTTAGACGAATTGTCCTGAGTATACTGCTTTATTGCTCTCTTCGGCATGCATCCACATGACTTTCAATGTTGCAGTGAACATAAAAACTCGGTTTGTTTCCACTGAATATAACAAGAAAATAAAGAAACATACATCTCCGCTCTATTCAGCGCTAAACACGCGACCATGCGTGTTCCGGACTACACTACCCATAATTCCCTCTACTCGAACTACAATTTCACGTCCTTACAACATTAAAGGAACAGCTACCTATTCCCCCTTCCTCCCACAACACCCATCCCCAGTCGGATGGGCTCTGCATTTGTGGATGTCGCTTCAATGCCTGTCCCCACACGTATCCAGCCTCATAAGAAGCACGTTTGGCATGCTCTTTGAGTGCTGCTTGAGTTGGTGGGATCAAGTCATATTGTCATTGTCTTTTACAATTAGCTGACATTGAACCCCACTCTGAGTTTAACAGCAGTGATATATCACCAGTGTGCCCTGGTAGTGCAGATATTCACTCTTGTCTAATCTATCTATAATCAACAAATCAACACAACTGTATTTTGATGCGTTAAAAGTTGAATAGTAGAATAATCTAAAACATATAAAATAAAATGACGCCAAATCGTCCTTAATGAAAAAAAAAACCAATACATTTCTTTCGAAAAATGTATCTTTTGAGGATCCAGGGGTCGGCCATCTTGAAAATAGAAATTTCAAGTGGCTGAGAGTGTTTTCTTGTCAAGCAACCCTTAGAGACTGCTCATACCAATTTGCATGCTTATGTCACTAACTAAACAATTATATCGCTTAACTGCTCCATTTACGTGGTGGTAATCTTGAAAAAAAAGGCCGCCATCTTGAAATTTCAAGTGGCTGTGGGCGGTTTCTTGTCAAATGACCTTTTGAGACAGCTCATGGCAATTTTCATGCTTGTATCACCAACTAAATGATTTCTTAAGCCTAATTGCTCCACTAAGGTGGTGGCCATCTTGAAAAATGGCCACCATCTTGAAATTTCAAGTAGCTGTGGGTGGCTTATTGTCTAGTGACCATCAGAGACTGCTCAAGCCAATTTTCATGCTTGTATCACCAAATAAACCACTATATCACTCAACTGCTCCACTAAGGTGTCGGCCATCTTGAAAAATGGCCGCCATCTTGAAATTTCAAGTGGCTCGGACAATTTTCTTGTCAAGTGACCCATGGAGACTGCTCATGCCAATTTTTACGCTTGTATCATAAACTGAACGATTCTGCCAAACATAAGCACTTAGCACCAGTATTTGCTGTTGTTTTCACCAGTATTCCACTATATGGAACACACTTTTGATGCTTTCGTTCTATGGGTTGAGTAAATGATGTCAGAAATTATTTTTGCATCTTTAAATGAGAGATTGCAACACTGTGCTGAGAAATGTTCAGCCTAATTGAACATCAACACCAGCAAATACATTCACAATTACAATGTAAAGTGGGGAAAAAGATGAAAGCCCACCCAGCGTAAGAACAACAAGATCGGGTCAATATCCCCATGATTTTGTTGCATTCTGCGTCATTCTGTGTGTTTTATGTTGCATTTAAGAATTATAACAATTGGACATTTCAAAGCAAATCACAATATTTCACTATAAGGGATATTGATTTTTCATTGTCAATGTCCATAATTTGTTTGGGAGTATGCTGTATTGATTCATAATGTTCATTTTGTGGTTGTACACATCAAGACCACCCACAGCTTTCATGTGTGGTCGGCCCCAGCGACTGATACAATAACACCAGACAATTAAAGACAGTTTAAATGAGGTCACATAATTTAATTTCATTGCATTTCACTGAATGCATCAAGCTACAGTAGAAGCATGGACAGCTGTGACAAGGCAAATGACCCCGAACGCACAGACACGTGGTCCGAGAGATGAACGAACCCCATCGGGTTTGAATCGTCAAGTCTTTAGTCTTCATTTTAACAGACTTCCTCTCGTCTAGCACCGCTGAAAGCAAATGATGTGCGACAGGCACAAATGACAAAGACAGGCTGAGCGTTTGCCCTGTTTTCACCAGTATTTACAGGTTTCCTTGTCTACTTGGTTTTGGTCACATCGGGATGCACTGCAAAAAAAGCATGTTCTCCATCAGTATTTCTGTCTTTTCCCAATAAAAATACATTAAAACCCTTACAATTTATCTGAGACATTATTCAAAGTATATATATATTTTTTTTTTTTTTTTTTGCACCACAAGTTGTATTTTGTACCTCCCTAAATTGTTAGATTTAAGCTTATTTTGTATATTTTTTTTAATACTGATGAAGAAAATGTTTATTTGCAGTGGTAAATTTATGCAAAAAAGCAACAGGAAAGACTTAATGATATTCAAAATGTTTGCCACATCTCATATTCGTACCATACTGAAAACAACAGCAACTCGTATGCTTACAGTAAGTGCAAGGAAAAGCCTTGATATAAAATGTATACGTAACACATTGAGAATTCTGTTTAAATATCAGTACGTATATTAAACATCACTTTAATTTGCATTTATACAGACATTTCTTTTTCACCGTGGAATTAACACCGTTTCGCCTTTATATACACAAGAGGATACACGACAGCTCAAGGACACGTTTGGTTGGATCACAAGAAGAAATACGAGTGACATTCCTGGTTCTGTCGTCCTTGGGGAGTTTCCCATTATCTAAGACTCATGGTTCATTCTCATAATTCATTCGTTTTCTCACATTCAACGGTAACAGCCAAGAGTTCATCTTACCGTTCGCTTTCAGAGCAAAGGTTTTCTGTCATTATTTAGAGTCAGAATCCACTTCTTTCTGTTTCACACTCATTTTCACTTTAGGTCTCATCATGACATCTTTCACCTTAGCCAAGCTGCATCATCCCATCATCTTTCTTTATGAATTCAATCCAACAGCATTCTCACAACTGGTCCGCAATCAGCTCTGAAAATTTGGCTCAATGGGCTTCGCTCAGCCGTGTCGAAACCTTTGAATCGAACGGGCAGGTGGCACGGCTGAGGAGATGCCGTGAAGGTTGATTTAGTCACGTTCTGTCTGAGAACAGCCCACACACTGTAATGTTAATAATAGACTGTCCTCAACACAATCATGGATGAAAAGACTCACTGGATCCAGATGGTGTTGGCTCTGTCGGGCCGTCGCGGGTCTGCGGTCAGGTCTCCGAAGGTGGAGAAGAACTGCTCCATCTCTTTCTGCAACATCTCGTTTCTCTTTTCTGCATCGTCCTTGGCTCGCTCGGCGTTCCTCAGCTTGATCTCCACCATGGTGTATTTCTTCTTCTCTTGGTCCAGCTCTTCATGTAGATTCGCCATCACGGTCTCCAACTCTAGATTCCGATGCTCCAGACTACAGAGAAGATGGGAAAGGGTGGGTGAATACACTATTAGTACTGTGATACAACACTTAAAAGGTTTATTTAGGTGACAGTTAATTCTATCATGAAGCACAGTTTTTATTTTAAACTCCAAAAAGAACAAACACCACGAATTTAGACATTAATCTCTGCCAGAAATGCAAGCATGAGGCATCTAGACGCATCACATCAGGCTTGACATCAGATCAGTTATATTTCCATCCCAGAGAACTTAAGTTATGCAAAAGACCCACCTGAATTGTTATTACAATAAATTAATAATACATTTTATTTTATATATATATATTTATATATAAAAATACATGTTTATACACATTTACTTTTGTTTTATCAAGTGTGAAAATACATTTGAAAAGTGACTTACATATATATTGCTGTTTCCATAATATAGTATAATAGTATTTTTTTTTTCTGGTTTTAAGCAAAAACCTCCTTAAATTGCTTTAAAAAAAGAATAAATTCATTATGGATGGATTTAAAAAAAAATGTTGTAGTGATAATGCAAAAAAAGCAACAGGGCAAATATTTGACATCTCATACTGTATACTGTATATACAGTATGTATGTGTGTGTGTGTGTGTGTGTGTTTTGTTTTTTGGTGATTATTGGTGTTTTCCCAATTTTGTGGGGTTTTCTTCTATAGATAAATAATAAATGTAGTACAAAATGTAGTAGATGGAAACTGATTTGTTGCAGCATCTCTCATCACTGACACTGATCCACAAAAGAAAGAGAGGCATGCACGTTGGAAACAACCAGGGTGAAAAATGAAATCAGATTTTCATTTGTTTTCTATACATTTTCAATTTCTTTAAAACTGTGAAAAACATCTCTTATTTGTGTACTCTCCAACCAAAGACCAGGACAACAGCAGCCTGGTACCATTAGTTTTAAGTCATGACATGGCTCTCTAGTTTTAAACGTGGCTCTCACCTCTTGATCCTGGCTTCGTATTCATTCTTCTGCTTGAGCATTTCCTGTTTGAGGCTGGCCACCAGGCTGTGTAGTGCACTGTGGTTGGTCGGTCCATTTGTGATGGCAAACGTTTCACTGTTATCGCTGCTGCTGGTTCCTCTGCTTCCCCGGCCTCCTCCAACACTGGTCCGCTTCTCCTTTTCGTCCGCCACCAGTCTGTTGTCCTCCTGGACTGGCCCGTCCAACAAAGGGTCCTCAAAGTTGTTGCCGAAGAAGTCCTGCTCTGGGCACGTGGTCGTAGAGGAGCGGCAGGAGGTCGAGTTTTCCGGTAGGGAGATCTCGCAAGACGAGGTGGACCATGTGGCGCTATCCACGCTCTGTTTGTCCTCACAGCTGCCGCTCAGACTGGGCTGTGTCGTCTGCTGCTGATGGATGTGAACGTTGTCGTATGTGGACAGGCGGTTCTGCTGGTGCTCGGCGTCTTGACTTTTAACCTCACGCATTGTAACGTGACCATTGGGCACCCAGAGTCCATTCCTCCCATTCAGAGTCCCAATCGTCACGTCAGTGCTGGATATGCCCATTCGAACGACACCATTCTGGACCCCCATTTTAGTGCCCGAGCCCTTTATCGCACCCGTCCGACGGGCATGCAGGGTGCCCATATTAGGTAGAGTCTGACTCTTTTCCTGATTGGCGTCGCATGAGGACGATGACGACGAGCTGAACGATCCGTTAGTGACAATCCCGCTGCCTTTGCTGAAAGCCGGGTTCTTTTTTACCGCCAGTGGCGGACTGCGGGTAACCTCGAAGCGCTGTCCGGTAAGACCGTTACGCGGGCTGCCCGAGCGGGGAGAGCCATTGTCCAGAGGAGCCTGGGTGGGTGATTCGGGTGCGTCCCAGGTGCATTGTCGCACCCCACTGGTGTTATTGTTCTCTTTGTTTTGTAGCTGACCATTTGTAGGCCGCTTCTGTGTCTCATTGTTGTTATTATTAACCAGTTCCAGGGTGCAAGTATGATCCTCTTCGGGTGGGAAAAGAACATCATGCCGGCCAATCAGAACGGCCATCAACTGCTGGACCAGTACTGTGCCTGAACACATGACAAACAGATTGCTCAAACACTAAAATAATCACGATTTAGAGCTGTCTGGAGTGAGAGATAAGGACAAAAAGACCTACCTTCCATTATAGTCACCGGGTCCTCAACCTTTGGCCTCAGAATATTTGGCCCAAAGACCGTAGCCAGATTTTGTACGCTCATTTTATTCACACCTGAGTAAGACTGAACTTCATCCAAAAACCTAAATCCAAAGAAAGAAGGGTCTTAACTTTACACCTGAGATTTCTGCAACTGAATGTACAAATCTGAATGTGTAACAAAAGACATAAATGAAAATAAATAAATATGTAAATATATAAAAAAATATATAATATGTAAGATATTAAAAAACGAAACTTCAACTGAAAGTGAAGGGGTGAGCATTATGACCCAAATTTTATATCATGACATGTATATATAAGTATATATATAAAAACTCTAAACTCTAACACTATTTAAAAATAGCCACTATCACATGGTTAACTTAATATAAAATAGCCATGTAGTAATATTTACTTATTTGTTGGTTGGTTTATTGGATGGAACTTGATCGTGGGCAAGCACACAACATTTTTTTTTTATATATTTATACAGATATTATATTATATTTATATTTATATAATATATTATATAATATATACTTATATTTTATACAGAACCCAGCACATGACGTAGAAAAAACATATACATTGTGTCCACAAGTTAATAATCCATTCCCTCATTTTACTAAATCGTGGCCACATTGTAATAATGTGTTCCCTTTCGTAGTCACTCCGAGTTACGTCGGATGACGGAGAATGGGGGTTTCGCCAGAAAGCCAATCCTCTTCGAGTATTTAAAAACGAGCCTATGGCAATGAAATGCCAAGGGTCTGCGGAATTTGCATAATGTATCTCCGCCTCACCGCGTGAGTATTTAAGGAGAGACAGGTGCAACAGCAGATCATGTTTTCGCTTCGGAGCCAAGAGAATCTCTTCACTCCACAAGCCAAATCCTGAGTATTCTCAGTGACTACATCTCTTCGAGACGAGCGAACTCTCTGATGTTGGTGTGACGGCGGTATCCAGCGAGTTTCATATTGCCTGCGATCTGAGCAGTGGTCTGCCGGTCTGTGTGTCTCTCCCTGGTCGCTTCAGCATCCGCAGAGTTTTTTTCCTCTCACTAAAAGAGCGTGCACGCGGCACGTCTTTTTAAAGACGCGTCTTTCTAAAGACGATCTGCCCGTGTATTTCTGAGTGCGGTATTCTGATAGATTCAGCTGTTGGGCGCGAGCGCTGTTTGGCGTGTTTGGGCTTTGATCACGCTCGGACAGCGCTCGTGGGTGTGTCACGTTCTCTCAGTGGGAACGTGACCATCGCAATGTATACGGTCGAGACTCTGTGAGCTCATTTGAGTGAGAGTCCCCTCATCCATCACCCGATCTATTTTTCTCCACGTGAGATAATACTTCGGCTGGTGGCCAGGGTGACTAAGACGTCAGGTCTGGAACTAACCGACGAAAATTCCTCGGTCCACACCCCGTCTTTCACGTTGCAACCCACGTGGTCCCGAGTGGATTCGCCGGCCCGCCCGCGGGCCCGCGTTCTCATTCGGTCCACCAGCTGATGAAATCATGTTTATCGCCGCATCACAAGGTGAGCTGGAGTCCTCTGGAGATGGCTCGTCTGTGCTGCTGTCCTCGGATGTGCTAGCATAGCGAGCTTGATTCAGAATTCACAGCTATGCTTTCCCGGGCTGCCACGAGTATCGGGTTTGTGTGGAAAATTCTGCCATATCCCGAGCACTTGAGGCTGATGATTGGTTTTTGGGGGTGGCGAACCCAAATCCTTTCTACCCGGATGTGCATGAAGAGGCCATGAGATCGTGGAAGTCTCCTTTGACTTTTCGCGACTGCTCTGCGGCCTCTTCCGCCTTCTCTGCCCTCGTAGAGGCCGCAGTCTACGGTACACTGGGGTTCCCCCCTGTGGAGTGTTCTGTGGCAACACTTAGGTGTCCCCACAGCGCCTCCACCTGGCGTGGCAACCCTAAGCACCCCCCCAATGCCTGTAGGTTCTTGTCTACTCCGGTGGCGGGGACCTATAGAGCTGCGGGGCAGGCTGCCACCTCACTGTGTGTTATTGCCATCCTTCTGGGTGTTCAGTGACATGCACGAGGGTAGGGCTGATTCAGGGCTCATCCTTGAGCTGCCTGCCGTCACCGACCTTGCTCTACGAGCGACGAAGGTGACCGCACGCTCCCTGAGTCAGGTGATGTCCACATGTGTGGTCAGACATTTCTGGCTTAACCTGGTTGATGTGCGCGAGGCTGAGTGAACCAGTTTCCTCAACTTCCCCATATCCCAGGCTGGCCTCTTCGGCGGCGCGGTCGAGAACTCTGCCCAACAGTTCTCGGCCGCCCAGAAGTGGACTGTGGCTTTTTTCTGACCCTGCGGCTTCTGCTGCCAATCAGCCGGCGGCTCAGACGCTTCAGTCCGCTTGCCGTCGAATGCGCCCTCCTGCGACTTCCGCCCCCTCCCGCCCGGCCCCAGCAGCACCGGGCCGGGCCGTGGAGGTGGTCGCAGGGAGGTGCCCCTGCCCGTACCAGCCCCGCAGCCCCGCTGTACGCCAGGCTATGCGGCGCTCCCGTTACGGGCAGCTCAGTTATGGCTTGCAGTTCTCATGGAGTGGTTGCAGGCCCACTCCTTCCCCCGGTGGAGGGCTGGGGGAGAATCTTTTAAAAAAGAGCTGCATCCCATCTCTGAGCACGCAGAGCTGGACGGCAGTGCGCGACGCCCCCGAGCCTCGCCACTCTCGTTCCCCTCTGTCTCTGAGGGTGCGGATGACAGTGCGTGCCGTCTCCAGACCACACCACTCTCGTCCCCCTCTATCGCCAGACCCCTGGCAGAGCAGACCCCCGCGGAACGCTGGTCCTTCCCTGGTCTCCTCTGTCAGGACGCGGAGCATGACTGTGCACGCGTGCTGGGCCGCTATGCCACCCTCACCTGTGCCGGTCACTCCGCTCCGCTGCCCCTCCGGGGGGACGCCTGTGGCTCGGATGATTCCACTGGATCAGTGTTTGGTGGCTTGGTTAGAGCTCCCCAATCTGTCCTGTTGGGTCGCCCGAATGATCAGGCTCGGCTATGCGATTCAGTTCGCACGGTCTCCTCCCCGCTTCAGGGGAGTCCGCTTACTGTGGTCGGTGGCTATGCCCCGATCATGAGAGCGGAGGTTGCCACCCTGCTGGCGAAGGGTGCAATCGAGGCTGTCCCTCCAGCCGAGGTGGAGTTACGGGTTTACACCCCGTACTTCATTGTCCCCAAGAAAACCGGTGGGTTATGGCCAATCCTGGACTTGCGCGTCTTGAACCGCTCCCTTCACAGGCTGCCGTTCAAGATGCTCACGGCCAAACGCATTTTCGAATGCGTGCGGCCACAGGATTGGTTTGCAGCGATAGACCTGAAGGACGCCTACTTCATGTCTCCATTTTACCTCGACACAGACCGTTTCTTCGGTTTGCTTTCGAGGGGCAGGCATACCAGTACGCGGTTCTCCCATTCGGGTTGGCTCTGTCTCCTCGCGTCTTTACGAAGGTCGTCGAGGCAGCCCTTGTTCCCCTACGCGAACACGGGGTTCGCATCCTGAATTATCTCGACGACTGGCTAATATTAGCTCACTCTCGAGATCAGGGTTGCGAACACAGAGATCTAGTGCTCCGGCACCTAGCCCGTCTGGGCCTTCGGGTCAACTGGGAGAAGAGCAAACTTTGCCCCGTGCAGAGGATCTCTTTTCTCGGTATGGAGATAGACTCGGTCGCCATGTCCGCGCAGCTTACGAGCGAGCGCGCACACTCACTGCTGACTTGTCTTCGACAGTTCGAGGGCAAGAGTGTGGTCCCACTGAAACTTTTCAGAGGCTCCTGGGGCATATGGCATCCGCAGCCGCAGCAACGCCACTCGGATTGCTTCATATGAGACCGCTTCAGCTGTGGCTTCGCGATCGAGTCCCGAGGTGGGCATGGCATCGCGGTACGCTCAGAGTTCTAATAACTCCGACCTGCCGTCAGACCTTCACCCCGTGGCGGAACCTCAGCTTTCTACGGGCCGGAGTTCCCCTAGAACGAGTTTCCAGGCATGTTGTCGTCTCCACAGATGCCTCTGCCACGGGCTGGGGCGCCATGTGCAATGGACATGCAGCCGCGGGCTCCTGGACAGGACCCCAGCGCCTCATGCATGTCAATTGCCTCGAGTTGCTGGCAGTACGCCTTGCCCTGCACCGCTTCCGTGCGTTGCTCCTGGGTCAACACGTACTTGTCCGCTCGGACAATACCGCGACTGTAGCGTACATCAACCGTCAGGGTGGTCTACGCTCTCGCTGTATGTCGCAACTCGCACGCCACCTCCTCTTATGGAGTCAGAAGCACCTGAGGTCCCTTCGTGCTATTTACATTCCTGGAGTGCGGAACCGTGCAGCCGACGAGCTGTCACGGCTCCGGCCAACCTCTGGCGAATGGAGACTCCATCCCCAGTCGGTCCAGCTGATATGGGACCAGTTCGGGGACGCACAGATAGATCTGTTTGCCTCCCACGACTCATCCCATTGCGCCCTGTATTACTCCCTGACCGAGGGCACGCTCGGCACGGATGCACTGGCGCACAGCTGGCCGCAGGGCCTACGCAAGTATGCGTTTCCCCCAGTGAGCCTTCTCGCACGGACTCTGTGCAAGATCAAGGAGGACGAGGAGCAGGTCATATTGGTCGCCCCATACTGGCCCACCAAGACCTGGTTCTCCGAACTGATACTCCTCGCGACAGCACCTCCTTGGCCAATTCCTCTGAGGAAGGACCTCCTTTCTCAGAGACGGGGCACCCTATGGCACCCTCGTCCCGATCTCTGGAGACTCCACGTGTGGCTCCTGGACGGGACGAGGCAGGTTTGAGTACCCTGCCACCAGCGGTGGCGGCTACCATCACTTCCGCTAGAGCATCGTCCACGAGACATGTCTATGCGTTGAAGTGGAACCTCTTCGTTAACTGGTGCTCTTCTCGCCGAGAAGACCCCAGGAGATGCTCGATCAGCGTTGTGCTTTCCTTCCTGCAAGATGGGTTGGAGCGAAGGCTGTCTCCCTCCACCCTGAAGGTGAATGTGGCCGCTATCGCCGCATATCACGAAGCAGTTGAAGGTAAGTCTCTTGGAAAACACGACCTGATCCTCAGGTTCCTGAGAGGAGCGAGGAGACTGAATCCTCCTCGCCCTCCTCTCGTTCCCTCTTGGGACCTCTCAGTGGTCTTAAGTGCCCTGCAGAGGGCTCCCTTTGAGCCTCTGCAATCAGCTGAGCTTAAGATCCTGTCAATGAAGACAGCGCTCCTGGTTGCGTTGGCCTCCATCAAGAGGGTAGGGGACCTGCACGCATTCTCCGTTGACGAAGCGTGCCTGGAGTTCGGGCCCGGCCACTCTCACGTGATCCTGAGACCCCGGCCTGGATATGTGCCCAAGGTTCCCACCACTCCCTTCCGGGACCAGGTGGTGAACCTGCAAGCGCTGCCCCGGGAGGAGGCAGACCCAGCCTTGGCACTGCTCTGTCCAGTACGCGCACTCCGTGCTTACGTAGACAGGACGCAGTGTTTCAGGACCTCAGACCAGCTCTTTGTCTGTTATGGTGGGAAGCTGAAGGGAAAGGCTCTCTCCAAACAAAGGTTGTCTCACTGGATAGTGGACGCCATTGCTTTGGCATACCAGCAGCAAGGTCGACCATGCCCCCTTGGTGTGACTGCCCACTCCACCCGGAGTGTGGCGTCCTCTTGGGCTTTAGCGCGTGGCGCCTCGCTAACAGACGTCTACAGAGCTGCAGGCTGGGCGACACCTAACACATTCGCCAGATTTTACAATCTCCGAGTGGAGCCAGTCTCCGCCCATGTACTGTCTTTTTCAAGCTAACATGGGAGCTGTTAAGTGTCTCGCTTGCTCGCCATTCCACTCCACGGACTGGATACGTGCGATATTTCCTCAGGTGAGCCTTCCTCTCTGAAGCCCTGAGTTCCTCCAGCACTGTTGACGCTGGCGCCAGTGTCTATTGCCTGTGCGTCGGCTAGGTGCCTCCGTGTGCATGGTTCCTCCTCTGAGTAACCCCCACATGTGTATTTTCCACTGTAAGCCTCTTTGAGCATGTGTCTTTCCCTCGGCAAGTCACCTGCCACTCCTGGAGTTGAAAGTAGATGCCACCCTACGGGCTGGTCACTCCAGTGTTCCTCCATATGTAGCCCCCTTGGGCCATATGTGTATTCTTAAGTCCTCCCTATGGGTAGGCATGCTGCGGCATATCTCCCATGAGATATGCTTCCCAGTGTACCTTGGTATTCCTGTGTTAAGTAGGACTCCTTCGTCCGTGCCTATATCACGACAGGGAGGTCAGACTTCGCAGGGCACTGGAAGACAGCTGTGAAGGTGGCGTGATTACACGGGGACCCCCATTCTCCGTCATCCGACGTAACTCGGAGTGACTACGAAAGGGAACGTCTCGGTTACGGATGTAACCCTCGTTCCCTGAGTAGGGAACGGAGACGTTACGTCTCCCTGCCACTTCCGCTGTACCGCTGGGTAGACGCCTGAGTTCAGTCTCGGCTCCTCAGCGAAGACATGATCTGCTGTTGCACCTGTCTCTCCTTAAATACTCACGCGGTGAGGCGGAGATACATTATGCAAATTCCGCAGACCCTTGGCATTTCATTGCCATAGGCTCGTTTTTAAATACTCGAAGAGGATTGGCTTTCTGGCGAAACCCCCATTCTCCGTCATCCGACGTAACGTCTCCGTTCCCTACTCAGGGAACGAGGGTTACATCCGTAACCGAGACGTTCCTTTGATTCAGGTCAGTCAAAACTGTACTGTACAGCATGCCCATGATTTACTAAAAAGAGGGAACAAATTAACAAGTTGCAGAAATTAATTCTTAATTTGTGGCAATGATTTACTAAAACAAGGAACAAATTCTTAATACGTGGCCAAATATATATATATATATAAATATATATATATTGTATGCATGTCATAGAGCCCCTTAAAATAATATAATATATAACAAGCAAGAGTGCTGTTGCTTTTTTTTGCCGTTGAGTGAGTTAATTCACTGACTCACTCAAAGACTGTTACTGTTAAGTAAATGTTTCTATAATTCACTTATAAAGAGAGTTGCCCTATATAGCCATATATAGGCGTAACAATGTAACCGGCAGAATCATGTGACCTGAAAAATTCACAACATTAATGCATAATGTGATGAGCCACAAAGGAATATAATAAATCACTTACTTGCATATGTATTTAAGCAGATTGTAGTTCACCAGAGGTAGACCTTCTACTTGCCCTTTCAATTCCTTCATTCCCTGTATAAAGACAAAAAAACATAAAAAAAAGGAAATATATGCATTTGTTTGAACCGACTTCTGTAATTCAATTTAAAATGATCAAGACAAATATACATCATTTAAAGACTTACTAAATCAAAAGACATTTTAACCTGTCCCATTCCTTTTAAAACTCTTCCTAATTGACTTTAAATATTCATATTGCAATTTATTTTGTTATAACTATGCTATTCGTCTAGGCATGGGTCAATGAGTTTAACAATTGATGACTGTCTAGATTTAATGATGCGCTCCATCCCAGATCTGTTTTTATCATGGTTGATATGTCTTTTCCCTGCAGGCTCTCTCTGAGGAAAATGACTTTGTTGCACTTTGTTGAGAAAGATATTTCTCAAAAACAAATGGATCCAGTACAGCCTTCAGCTTCATTTGACATCGTACCACGATTCTTTGTGTGCACCGTGCTCAAGGGATTCTCACAGCTACGAATCTCGTTCAAAACCTTGGGCCAGTAAATTAAATTCAATCTTGCAAAACCCCATCGTGCACTTTGATTCTATCCTGAAAAGCCTCTGGCTGGAGGCACTGGTGATTTACGCAAGGTAAAAGTTGAACTTTAAAGTCAGAATGAGGCTGTTTCCATTCCTCAGGGTCGAACCCTTTCTTCTTCAGGCACAGCGAAAATAAGGAATGGATGTATGCAAGATGAAAGACGACTGCAGGAGAATAATATGATAAGTCATATGCCATTCTCTCAGCCTGCTGGTGGGAACCAAACTCAAACACAAATGAGAAATAGCAAGAAGAATGGCACCAAAGGTCAACAACACCTTGAGTATACAGTAGACGCATTACGATTAAAGATAACATCCTTTACTTTTATTCAGTCTGTTAAACCAAGTGTTGTAAAACGCTAAATGACAAACAACTGCAAGATCAGCGCTAAACGACTCGGTTACTAACGTAACCTCGGTTCCCTGAGAGGAGGGAACGAGTATTGCGTAAGTAGCTTACGCTATGGGAAAACTCCTTTTCTCGAGAATATTGAAGTCTTTATGTAAAACGCATTGCAGCTGCACAGCAGACAGCAATGAGCGAGGCAGCTCGGTCATTGGCTGTGCTGCGGCAACTTGCTCGAACCAATGGCGGGGCGACTCTGAATGTGCGACCAATGAGCGCGCGTCAGAGCCCGCCAAGATGGGCGTGGCCAAGGGCTATATATTGGGCGCCCCGTCATGAGAGTTCTTTAGGTTAAAACGACTGAAGCGAACTAACCAAGCACCAGCACGGCAGCTTACGCAATACTCGTTCCCTCCTCTCAGGGAACCGAGGTTACGTTAGTAACCGAGTCGTTCCCTTTCGAGAGGTCTCTCCTATTGCGTAAGTAGCTTACGCTATGGGAACACCATGCAAAACGCTGTGCGTGCTGAACTTTGCCCTATGACAGCCAGAGGCAGGTGCCTGAGCTGAAAAGCAAAGTTATCATCCAACTAGCCGGCAGAGGCGAGCTTTATATGTGGAAAAATGCAGAGCGGCTAGAAGGCGCTCAGAGTGACACAAGCACATACATAATCTAGATACGAACTCATGGTTCTACTAGTATCATGCTGACAGTACGTTGGAATGCAACGTCGGTACCTGTAGGTTGTAAAACCTGATAAATGTGGACGGTGAGGCCCAGCCTGCCGCCGCACAAATATCCTCGATCGGTATCCCGCTCGACCATGCCCAGGAAGAAGCCATACTCCGAGTGGAGTGAGCTTTGACTCCCCAGGGGCATTGGAGTCCTTTGGCTTCATAAGCCACCGCTATAGCCTCAACTATCCAGTGAGAGATTCTCTGCTTTGAGACGGCGGAACCTTTCGTACGGCCGCCGAAGCATACAAACAGTTGTTCTGTCTGTCTGAATGGGGCAGAACGCTCCAAATATACTCTGAGAGCCCTGACGGGGCAGAGTAGATTAGCGTCGTGTTCGTCTGCTGGGGACGATAACGCGGTTAGGGAGATAACCTGTGCTCTGAAGGGAGTGGTGAGCACTTTAGGAACATACCCATGTTTTGGCCTAAGGACAACTCTGCAGTCGTTAGGTCCGAATTCTAGGCAGGCAGCGCTCGTCGAGAGCGCGTGCAGGTCACCCACTCTCTTGACCGAGGCGAGTGCCAGCAAGAGTGCAGTTTTGAGCGAGAGCTGCTTAAGGTGCACGGTTCGGAGTGGTTCGAACGGGGCCCCTTTAAGAGCGTCTAGGACAGTAGCCAGGACCCAGATCGGCACTGAGGGGGGGCGTGAAGGGTTCATCCTCCTAGCCCCCCTTAGGAAACGAATAATTAGGTCGTTTCTTCCCAATGGACGTTCCATTACAGGGTCGTGTGACGCTGTGATGGCCGCCACATATACTTTGAGCGTGGAGGGGGTGCGACCCGCCTCCAGAAGCTCTTGAAGAAAAACGAGTACGTTCGTAATCTCGCATGTTTCAGGGTTCAGGCCCTTGGTGTTACACCAATCACTGAACACCTTCCATTTCTGGGCATACAAGCGTCTCGTGGAGGGCGCCCGCGCCTCAGCGATGGTTTTTAGTGCTCCGCCCGTGAGGTTCCCGGGAACCTGTTGAGGGGCCATCCATGAAGGGCCCACAGATCGGGGCGGGGGTGAAATATCATCCCGCTGGCCTTACTGAGGAGGTCTGGCCTCAGTGGGATCGGCCGTGGTGCCGATTGCATCTGCATTAATTCTGGAAACCAAGTTTGGTTCTTCCAGAGTGGGGCTATTAGAAGCACTGCGTCTTTCTCCTTTCTGACCCGACTGATGACCTGTGGTAACATCGCGATCGGGGGAAAAGCATATAAGGGGCGGCTCGGCCAGCTTCGGGCGAGCGCATCCGTGCTTTTCGTGAAGAAGAGAGGGCAGCGCGCGTTCTCCTTAGAAGCGAAGAGGTCGACCTCCGCTTTGCCAAAGATTTTCCATAACCACTGAATCGTCAGAGGGTTGAGAGCCCATTCTCCTGGGAGAATTTTGTCTCTGGATAGCATGTCCGCCCCCTGGTTCAGAACGCCTGGCACATGCGCTGCTCTCAGCGAGCGCAAGTTGTGCTGGGACCATAAAATGAGTCTCCTGGCCATTGTATGCAAGGAGCTCGACCTGAGTCCACCCTGGCGATTTATGTACGACACCACCGTCATGTTGTCCGTTCGGACCAGGACGTGTTCGTTCTTTAGATGTGGAAGCAGGGCTCTGAGAGCCAAAGCGACCGCTTTCATCTCCAGACAGTTTATGTGTAGGCGCTTTTCCGGGTTTGACCAAAAGCCGGAGACAGGCCTGCCCTCGTAAAGGGCCCCCCATCCTATTTTGGAGGCATCTGTCGTGATCATTTTTCTCCTTGTGTTCACACCCAGACTCACGCCCGACTGGTACCAGTCGGCGGTTTTCCAGCGCGTCAGGGCTTTTACACAGCCGTGGTTTGCTCTGATAAAAAAATGGCCCGAACGCCACGCGTGAGTAGGGACGCGGCTCTTGAGCCAGCGTTGGAGAGGGCGCATATGCAACAATCCTAGCTGGAGTACGGCCGATGCTGAGGCCATTAGACCGAGCATCCTCTGAAAACGCTTGATGGGGGCGCGCGCGCCCGCTCTGAATGATGTTGCAAGGCGCCGGATGGTGAGCGCGCGCTCCGATGAGAGGCGCGCTGTCATTCGCATCGAGTCTAAAACTATTCCCAGGAAAGAAATCCTCTAGCTGGGGGATAGCATGGTCTTTGCAAAATTGATTCTAGACCCAGGCATTCTGGATGGCTGATAATCCAAGATCTGTGTGTTGTTAACTGACTCTCTGATTGTGCTAGGACCAGCCAATCGTCGAGATAATTCAGTATTCGCACTCCCCGCTGCCTCAGGGGGAAAGTGCTGCATCCATACATTTCGTGAATGTACGGGGAGCCAGGGACAGGCCAAACAGAAGTACCGTGTACTGGTATGACTGTCCTTCGAAAGCGAATCTCAGAAAAGGCCTGTGATGAGGAGCTATTGGAATGTGAAAGTAAGCGTCTTTCAGATCCACTGAGAGAAACCAATCTCCTGGGCGTACTTGCGCGAGGATATGTTTGGTTGTTAACATTCTGAACGAGCTAGTCATTAGTGCTTTGCTCGGGTGTCTGAGATCCAGGATGGGGCGGAGACCGCCATCCTTTTTCGGGACGAGAAAATAGCGGCTGTAAAAACCTGCCTCGCTCAAAGAGGGGAGAACCGTTTCCACAGCGCCTTTTTCTATTAGTTTGCGCACCTCGGTGCGCAGAACATGTGAACACTCTTTTCTCACTTTCGTCTCGACCACAGTCGTAAAACGTGGTGGTCTGCGAGCGAACTGGAGCGAGTATCCGTGTTTTATTATATTCAACACCCATTTCGGCATATCTGGAATATTTTCCCATGCCGCTGCATACACAGATATGGGCTGAATACAGGCTAGGGGCGGGCCGCTGTGACGCAGGGACCCGGCCAGCGAATCGCCTGAGCTCGCAGCTCTCAGAGGCGCGGGCGCGCGCTGAGCAGCTGAGTGTATGGGCGCGTGTGTGACTGTAACAGCGCGCGCTGTGTCTGTGACACTCGCAGCCTGAGCTGGGGTAAGATTTGACACTGCAGGGACAGTGTTTATAAGTGGGGGTGCATAAAAAGTGGTAGGCACACGCGTCACTTTTATAATGTTTCCCGCTTTTACTGGGGATGAATTTGTAACTGTGTGAACAGTGCTTGTGTGTAGTGGTGCATACATGGCCGTAGGCACGTGATCTACATTTATGGGGCGTCCAGCCCTGAGCTGGGAATGAGTTTGGCACTGTTTTGACAGTATCTGGGGATGCACACTTTGTGGGCATGTGAACCCTTAGTGACACAGGCAGAAAAAGGCTCTTTTTGTATTTTCTGTGTGTCGCCGTAAAAACGGCGTTTGTTTGCAGGTAGGCGAGCTCTGTGACTGGCCCATTGACTGCTGTATAGACATTTCCAGCCGCCTGTGAGGGGACTGGGTAATGTTCGGGATTTTGCAGAGAGAGTGGTCCGGCTTTTGCGAGACACGCACTCTCTCTTTTCATTCCTGTGGCTAGGAAGGCTTTCGAGGCTCAGGGTTCAGCGCTATTTTGGGCCGAGGACCCCGTCGCTCAGGAGGCGGCTTGCGGTTGTGAGAGCGCGAGCGGCGTCGAGCGTCAGTCTGAGGTGCGGGCTGAGAGGCGGTGGGGGCGGTTCTAGCCCGCTGCGGCTGAGGCGGTCTCTGCCTGCTCTGTGATGAGCTGGAGCGCTTGGGCAGAAAATGACGCATAGCTTGTGAAGCATTTTGGGCCTCAGTGAAGCGTTCGGCGAAGGCTTTAACTGCTGGTCCAAACAGCCCGCTGGTGGATATCAGCGCATCGAGAAACGGGGCCTTATCCGCATCCATCTCAGTTAGAGTCAGCCACAGATGTCGCTTGAGAACAGTCAAATTAGCCATGACACGGCCGATAGACTGGGCGGTGGCCTTTGTGGCTCGCAGGGCTATGTCAGTTGCGCTGCGTAAGTCCTTGAAGGCTTCGGGTCCGGAGCCAGACTCGTCCAGGGAACAGAGAAGTTTGGCTTGGAACACTTGAAGTACCGCCATCGAGTGAAGCGCTGATGCAGCTTGGCCGGCGGCGGCGTAGGCGCGACCGGCGAGAGCAAAAGTAGTGCGGCAGGGCTTCGAGGGGTGGGAAGCCTTGGCTTTCCATCCGGTGGTGGAGGGCGGGCAGAGATGATTGGTCAAGGCCTCCTCGAGGGGCGGCGTTCCCTCGTAGCCTCTTTCCTTCGCGCCATCCACAGAGCAGAGCGACGAAGAAAAAGAAGGCTTCAAACGTGCAGAGTGAGGGGCTTTCCATGACTTTGTGAGTTCGTCATGAACTTCCGGGAAGAAGGGAGAAGGCCTTTGCCGAGGGGCCTGCTGGCGCCCCTGCAGAAACCATTCGTCCAGCCGGCTTCGGGTTGGTATCCTCGGGAGAAGACCAGTCGAGCCCGAGGTCCTTCACGGCCTTGGAGAGGATGGGAACAATCTCCGCGTCCATAGTGGAGCCCCCACTTCTGCTCGCTAGCGTCGACGGGGCGGGGTCGAAGGAGCCCGGCCAGTCGTCAGATGCAGCGTCGATGGATAAGCTGTCATCTACTTCCCCGTTGTCCTCGGACGCGCCGAAAGTCACAAGGCCCGCCACTCCGCTGGAGGGGTGTGGGTCCGGCTGGGTGAACTGAACCGGCGGTGGGGAAGTCAAGAGCGGCGGTGAAGCACGCGGAGACTGGCTCGGCGTCACATCACTGAGCTCGGGATCAGGAAGCCTCTGTGAGCGGCGCTTTTTAATACGCGGCTCAAACAGAGGGGTGGCGCTGGGCTCGCTCACGGCGAAGGCGGCGAGGCGAGCTCGTAGTGTGTAGAGACCCAGGTCGTCACACTCAGGGCATCCGCCCTTGGTCAAGGCGGCTTCTGCATGGTCCCGGCCCAGGCAGCGAGCGCAGATGATGTGACGATCCCCGTCCGGGAGAAGGTCTCTGCACGACGCGCAGGAAGGCATTTGAAACAACGCCTCTTTGAAATTTGCTCTTTTACAACGTCGCCGGGCGACCGGTTGAAAAGATACTTGCGTGTCTAGCGCGCAGGATGGCTCAGTAGGATGATGTTCGAAGGTGGCTGAAGGCGCCGGCGTCCTCGTAGCAATCCCGCTGGTGTGCATTTCTACGGCGGCGAAGGCTTTCAATAATCCGGAGGATCCAGCGAAGAAGGTGTTCGCTGAAGGAGATTAAATCTAAAGAACTCTCATGACGGGGCGCCCAATATATAGCCCTTGGCCACGCCCATCTTGGCGGGCTCTGACGCGCGCACTCATTGGTCGCGCATTCAGAGTCGCCCCGCTATTGGTGCCTCGCTCATTGCTGTCTGCTGTACAGCTGCAATGCGTTTTACATAAAGACTTCAATATTCTCGAGAAAAGGAGTTTTCCCATAGCGTAAGCTACTTACGCAATAGGAGAGACCTCTCGAAAGGGAACACCCTTAGTTTAAGCCTAATTTGCCTCATTTTAATTTACCGAAGCTGATCGAATAGTATAATAAGTAAGCAAGACAAACAAAAAAATCCCTGTTTAAACATTTTGGACAAAACATCCCTGTTTTGTCCAAAATGTGGCTAAATTTTATTCATAACACAACGCATACACACATTGTATTCTTAATGTTTCCAACAATTTGAAGTACATTTGCTGAGACAGTTAAAGTTAAACTGTCAGTAGTTTTTTTTTTTTTGCAAGAAATTAAAACTTTTATTTAGCAAGGATGCATTAAACTGATCAAAAGTGACAATTCATTCTTCATCTAAGAATCCTGAAAAACAGTTTCCGCAAAAATATTAAGCAGCACAACTGTATTCATGATAATAATTAAAAATTATTCTTGAGAAGCAAATCAGCATATTAGAATGATTTCTGAAGGATCATGTGACACTGAAGACTGGAGTAATGATGCTGACAATTCAGCTTTGCCATCACAGGAATAAATTACATAAATTATTTAAAAATGTAATAATATTTCACAAAATAACTGTTTTCACTATTTTTGATCAAATAAATGCAACCTTAGTCATCAAGAGACTTCTTTCAACAATGTAAAAAAGCATAGCATATATAGTATCTGGCAACCTGCATCATTAATGACACTCATTAATCAAACTTTTGAGTACTGAGGTATGTTACCGCCGCTAAATAAGTACAACGGCTTGCAATGTGATGGTCAACCATTCATGCCTTCATTTTTTTATTAAGTGTGTTATGAGGTGACTCACTTCATCCTGGTCTTTGCTGAGGAGTTTGGTGCAGGCCAGAAACTCTTCATATTTACAGAACGGGATGACCGGCTCAGGCAGCTCTCTCAAGTACAGCTTCAACAATGATGCCACAGTGTGAACGTCTGTGTTACTGCAGAGAAAGATGGAAAGTGTAGACATATTAATGTTAAAGTGACCAATGAAAAGCTAGAAGCATCCAGTGTTTTAAACATTAAAGAAGAGATAAAGCATGTAAAACAGTGTAGGACACTTTAAGGGTGTGTTCACACTTCGATTAAAATAAACTTTGGTGCAATTGCTCTAATAGTGTGGTTCATCCAGACCCATGAAAATGTGGGCCTTGGTTCGCTTACAAATGAACTTGGTTTTGTATTTTTAGGTTCGGTGTTAAAAATGACCGTGTGAACGCCAAGCGAACCAGGACTAAATGTATCATGCTCTTTTTTTGGTCCGGACCAAAAGAACCAAGAGAACTGAACTACAAGTGTGAATACACCCTATAGAGAGATTGTGGGCCATGAGGACATCCCTGTGTGGGTATCCCAGTATCTCTAATGATAAGTAACAGGAAGCTGGTACTAAATCAAAGCAAGTACTAGCCTGTCACTGATCAGCCATGTAACAGCCCTGTAGAGGACCTGGGCTTGTGGTGGCGCCGTAACATGCTGGATTTATTGTCACTTCCTAGGTGGGCTGTACAGGAATAGCCGGCACATGTATAATGTAACCGCCAAATGTATTTTCTGAGCAATGACCCTTTATAATTATCACCTTTGCTTCAGACACCAACGAGATCTAAATATGAACGGTGTTAAATATGCAGTGTGCTTTTCCTGGCGTCTCTTCCCGTGTGGAGCTCTGACAGTCATCGCTAAAATCACAGACTGTAAATCAACTGGAAAACAGCTGCTGGTGTTATCTGCAGCGTTTGGTATCATGGAAGTACAGAGAAAGCTCTTCCCGAAAGAGAAAGTGTCCAAGTCTACATTTTAATGTAATGTACTGATGAGACATTCCATTAAAATGGACAAAATACTGCACTTTCAGTCTAATAATGGATAAGCATCTATAAGAAAATGGAAAATAGGTCATTTGGGGAACGTCATAAAAGACTAAATAAAAACCTGGTGTTGTTAAAAAGGAAGATTTTGTCTTGCTAATTCATGAATGCAAATGTGTGGATAAATATTCCAGATTTAGGTTCTGCTTAATTGTAATGGCAGACATCTAAGAAAGCAAATCAATTTGATCAAGCATAAAGCAAAAAGATGGCACAATAATGGGTTTTATTATGAAGTGAAAGTATGTTGAACAAGGTTCATTGGCGCCAGAGCTGTCAACTACGTCTTTTCACTTTGATTTGTCACTGGAGCCAGAGTAAACTAAAATCTTTAATAATGCATTTAATTAGGACTCAGTTCAGGCATTATTTAAATGCTATGGTATTTGAAAAGAGCAAGATGTTGCAGGTCACCAATGCATTTAGCAGATTTGCTAATCCAAAGCATATTGAATGTTTAACTGCATTCAAGTTAAACACCACTGTACAAAAGTTTGGGGTTGGTAAGATTTAAAAAAAAATGTTTTTATGGTTTTGAAAGCTGAATTTTTACCCATACTCCAGACTTCAGTGTCATACACTCTTAAAAATAAAGGTTCTTTATTTGCATCTGGGGTTCCATGAAGAACCTTTGATATCCACGGAACCTTTCAATTCCACAAAAGGTTCTTTATGGTGGAAAATGTTTCATTAGATTATTAAAATGTTCTTCACACTAAGGAAAAAACTGGTTCTTTTATGAATAGTTCACTTGAAGGTTCTATGGGGAACCACATTTTTTTTCTTCAATGGAATTGCTGCAAAAACCAAGGTTTTGGGAACCTTTATTTTGCACAAAAAGTTCTTCACAGTGGAAAAAGATTCAAAATGCTCTTCATTCTAAGTAAAATAAGTCCAAGTCTTTTAAGAACTGATCACTGAAAGGTTCTTTGAGGGACCAAAAATGGTTCTTTATGGTATCGCTGTGAAAACCACCTTTTGAAATTATTCATACAGAGACTATAAGTGTATTTAGAGCAAGTACCAGTCGAAAGACGGCTTCTCTCCACAGTCGAAAGCATCCTGAAGCTCTTTGACGAGGTTGGCTTGTCCAGGCAAACGGAAGAGCCCTTCCTCTCGTAGACCCCAGCAGCGGATGAAGTCCACGCAGTGCTCCACCAGCATGGGAGCCATTTTGTTGCCATAACGTCGTTCGTATCGAACTGTCTCTTCCAACTTCTGACCAAAGATTCCTGAAACACAAGCCAACATAAAGGAAAATTCCGAAACACAAGCTAACATATAGAAAATCCTGCTGATTTTACACAATAACCTTGACACACCCCTACTGAATTTTTTTCTTTGTTAATACATATTATATATATATATATATAAACAACTTTATATAGATTCAATAATCGAATTATTTACATATTCTCATTAATCAAATGATTCTCATAAATCAATATTTAGACATCGAAATGAGCATTATTAAAAGACGTTGCAAAGTTTCAGTTAAAATAAATGTATGCTCTGCATTTTTTTATTTATTTAATATTTAATTATTTTGAATCTTTATTTATTTTCCCTTAATAATGCTTTAAATTGACAGGCCTAAATTAAATGTGAATAATTTCAGTTGGTGTGCTATTGTAATATTATTATGGAAAATAAGTCTTGAGCTATTTGACAGATCTTTTAGAGCTCTAAAAATGAGTTTTAACTCAAGTGGAAATATAGATTGATCCCTGTACTCCTGTATCAAAGACAAAAAAGCCCCATAACAGTGAGGAGAGAGCTGCTAAAGAAGCCTGATTTAAGCTATTCTTTCATGTCATGCCCTCTGAGAAGAAAATCGCACACTTCCTCTCCTGTCCTGTTCTTTTGTCTGCATCAGTCAGGCTGAAAACAAGCGTGAATCACATGTGGCATGCATATGAGCGGGGATTAGGCCAGACTTCCTGGAAGCTTTGGATCGGTGGCGCTTTCCGGGTCTCCGGACTCAGACGAGGGTACAAGATGGTACAAATTCAACTAAACCTAGAAGACAGGAAGGGATTTACTGCCCTTTCCTGACTGAGCTGATGGAGGAAGCAATGTTTCACATTTTCTTTGCTTTTCACATTCAAAAGCAGACTGATCTCATAAAATTGCGTGTGTATGACACGCCAATTCGTATTTCCATTTTTGGCGTGCTATCAACACGCACAATCGCTTTTCAGCGTGTTTATGAACGCAGTTGACTTAACGTTATTACTGTATATATAAATATATGACCTACCTCCACCCCGTCCCTAAACCTACCCGTCACTGGGGTTAATAGCATTTATGAGTGTTCCCCTGCCATCCTAGGGAAAAAAAAATATCGCTCCCCAGATGTAGATCTACATTTTGCTTCGTTTCGCTCGGAAATTTAATGGCGTGTACATATACGCGGAATCACTTGGACATTAATGGCGTAGACATACACGCATACACGCGGATATCTCAAAATGCGTATAGATAACACGCCACTTGACTTGAAAATGGCGTGTCTGTTTACGCAAAAGTCATGATGTCATGTTGTCAAAAGAATGTCTGACTCACCATGTTTGAAGCTGACGCAACTTTTAATTTTACGGAAGACACTTCTGTGCATGACACTATAGTAAAATAAAGGATGCAAGAAAGTGCATCCGAACTGTCTTCCTCCGAGCATCTTCAACAATAAGTCCGATGTGGCCTGCAGTCACACTATACCCTTATAAAAACACAATGGCACAAGAATATCACCCAAAACGTTAAGTCCCGGCTAGTACTTTTAGAGTCTCCTTCAACCAAAATCTTGGGAAAAAGCTGTGGGAACATTGTAACTCTGAGAATATCCACACTTGGACCGCAACTGGAACTCAAAATGCTGACAGAAAAAGGACTTGCTTTGTATAGTTCATTTTACTACTGTACATAGATCCTTTCTGGATGAACAAACAGAAATGTCCTACGATGCATCTCTGGACAAGCAGTGTCTGTTATTACGGTGACCACACAGGGGTGAGATAGTGATCTGCCTAAAACACAGTAGGAACAAAAGTAAATAAACTGAATGTAGACATTGACTTGGCTTCAACTCTTAATGATTTATGCAGAAGCTCTTGCACGAGTTTCTAGTTTCCCATGAAAAGAGTTTGATGAATCAGACTTGTGCTTCCAGCCAAAGGTAATCTCCTGATGGATTTTCTCTCCCTTCGGTGAGTTCTCCTGGCTTTCACCTTGGTTTCTCATGACTGGATCTCCCGTAAGCACTCCGTTTGTGAATCCTCGGCTCAGGGCTTTAATATCACATTTGGGTTAAGTTGTCTTTCACTTCACAATAGCAATAGGCAATTATCAGCACTGTACAAACACACACACACACTCAACTTCATGCCATCTTCAAGCTGTCCAGGGCTTTTCTGCTGACCTCATGTATCCACACACACAGGGCTCTTTGTGCTGCTCTGCGACTCTTATCCTACAGAAAATCAAATATGAGCAGCTGGCAGACCGGCTCTCTCTGCAAACTATCTTCTCCTCTCATTACGCTCTTGCACCTTTTTAGGTCTTCCTGTCTCATCTCATTCCTTTGAGGATGTCCCTTCTTTTTTTTGATGGTCTTTTGTCTCATCTCTTTTTATCCCTCGTTACGGTTTCACACCCTTTGAGCTCTTCTCTTGCAGTTTCTTTGGTCTCCCCTCCACTCCTCTGATCCCCTCTCTTCGTCTCATCTTGTCTCCTTTTCGTCCACAGATTGGTCAGATTGGCCTGAAGCTATTCCTTGTATTTTAACTGTTCCCTTCTCCTGTATGTCTGGAAGCAGAGTGCTTTCCCTTCTTTAAGGAGGTTTGGATTCAAAGGGGAGGAGACGAACCGCTCCATCCATCCAAAGCTCAGACCTGACCTGTACTCGAGTACGACAGGCCAAAACAACCCCCCTCCACTCCACCCCTTATAGGTTAGTGTTTAAAAAAAAAAAAGAGTTGCTAAGCTCTTGGCTGTGTAATCGTCTGTTGTGGCTGTTCCCAGCCTTCTGCCCTCATTCCTGCTGTTCACACCGCCGTGTTTTTTGGTAGACGTTTGAACAACGGTGCTCCGCACAAAGCTCCACAATGGCTGTGGGCAAATCACTCTCAGCCTAGAAGGTCTTCCAGTTCATTGGCGGAAAAGATTAAACACAGACTGATTGTTTCTTTGATCTTCCTGAATGAAGAATAAAAACATGCATTTTGAATGAATATTCTCTGTCTAAGCCTTAAGGGCAGGATTAACATCTCAAACACTATAATGAGTACAGTAAAGTGAGCATTTAAATGAGCTCTAGATGTTTTTAATTGAACAAATTCATCTTTAATGTGAAATGGTAGGAGGAGGTTATGAGAAAATAATGACTTTCCTTTTAATTTTATTTTAACTTTTAGTATTTTTATGTGCTTTTGCCTTTTGTTATAAGGTTATTTTAATATCCATACATACTGTCGCTTCTTCTTCACATTCTAATATTTGTAATATTTTATTTTAGCTTTATTTCAGTTACTGAACATGATTAATGTTTAAATTTTTAGTTAAAACACTAACCACATTGCTTGAGACTAAGAGAATCTTAACCAGGACTGGATGTGTCTTATCCAGTGATGACGCAATTAGTTTTAGTTCTAACCAGTCGCAACATTTACCAATAATGTTTAAAATTTTTATCACATCATGCTGGGTAGCTCCGCCCACAACAAAATCTCATTGGCTTAAAGTTCTGATTTACATACCTTACCTTAAAGTCCCCCTGTGTTGAAAATCAAGTTCTTAATGTTGTTTATATGTCTAGGTGGTGTTATTAATATGCTTTAAGACAAACCATGTGCAAATTAATGTCAACCCCATTGCTGAGTATTTTCTCCTTAAAACGGCAGTGAACCAAAGACAGTCTCAAAAACGCGGTTTGAAATTGCTGGTGTGACAAAATGAGGCAAGGGTGTAGAGTTACATTCAAGCTATTTTTCAAGGAAAAACTTTTAAATGTGTCATTTTGGTGATCAAAGATTAGTTTTAAAGGGATACAATTATTGACTACAGGGGGACTTTAACCTTTATTATGAAATGACACTTGACACTGGATGTTCTGACAAGGCGATAGGTTGGCATTTTTGTAATGTATAGCATACAGCATGCATTATGGGTCTAATATGTCACAGGTAGGTTGGCAAAGTTCCTTGTTTAGTCAAAGTAAACTTTTAACTAATATGTGATCTCTCTTGAATCCCACTGGAAGTGTCATCCTCAGAGAGTCAATACTCCATTAACTACATACACTTAAATGTCACTTCTGAAAGCCGATAAAGTCTTTGACAGAAGGGTAATCACACTGCAAAAGCCAAATAACATTTAACAAGTCAAAATCTAATTACATCTGATAATGATTATAAACAACGACTGCGATCTAATGAATTATCAACTTGTTGCAGCTGCACACACATGCTCAAATCAAATCTGGACGGGGATGTCAAAGGTCAAGGAGAAGAGACTAGAACACACGCACTGCAACTGGGTGGTCGTGAAACCCCACAGAACCCCTACAGTGGGATATTGTACACTGTTTGACTCAGTGACCTTTGACCTATCAGGTAAATCAACTGACTTTGGGAGGGAATGTCACTTTCACAACTACAAATGTAAACACTAAAAGCATTCCTAAGGAATCTTAATTATTTTGGCTATGAGATTTGAATGGCTCTGTACACAGAAATGCCACCAAAATCGTAACAGTCTCCATTTGTCTAAGTCCAGTGAACCAATTGAGTTCACATAGAAATATAGGTTTAAACAAACTGGGAGATTAAAGAGATTACAAAACGGTCACAAAAAAAAAAAAAAAAAAAAGCACTGTGCTGGCCCCAGGTATTACAAATAACTGAACTTTTGAGTAATTAAACAAATGATTTATGAAACAGTTTTTTTTATACGAAAAATGTAGGACATCATGTTCGGACAAGTTGTAAAATCCACAACATGCCTCTCCAAGTTCAATGCTGTCAGTCTGCAGTCTGTCTGGTCAGTCTGGCTTGGTACCCTCAACACTGAGGCTGGGTCACATTTCTGCCCACACAGAGTGGGATCATTCAGACGGGTGAGCCATTCTTGCAGGCTGGTGAACAAACCTTTTAAGCCGAAATTGGAAAGTGGACAGTCTAATGATGTTGGTGCTGTATGTGAGATTGAAAAAAATAGCACACATTTAAACACACCCACACAGCAACGAACAAGATCACTCATTATCACGCTCATAGAGAGACATTGATAACCCAACAGCAATTACACCACTCGCATCAAAGTCAATTAAACTGACAACAATCTCAAAGACCTAATGGCATTTTTTTGTATAAATGAAATCTATATTGAGTCTTTAAATATATGCAACCTGTTCCAACCTTGACCCAGAGATACAACTTGAGTAAAAACCACAGAAAATCATAACGCTTCTAATGATATAATTGTTTCTACTCCAAACCATTGCTAAAACGTAATCATTAAAAAAAGTTCAATAGAGTTTTAGACAATGACAGAATTAAAATAAAAATAAAAGTCCAAATGAATGAATGAAAGAGGACATTTTAATTTAGGTTCTTTAAAACACTGCTACATTTATGTATTAAAGCAAAAAAAAAGTTTGTCTAAATACTTTACAATAAAAAAGAATACCAAAAAATGTATATATAAAAAAAAAAACTTGCATCACAAACAACAAGTGTAGGCTATTGTGATTGTCAAAACATTTGGTAGCCTAACTAAACATTATTGTATTAAGTTTAGTGACAGCATGGTGCAATAATTGGTATAGGCTACTGGTTTTATTATTGCTTAATACAAATTTTACAATTTCAATTTAATTCTTGTGGTTTTATTCCGATCTTGATTCAATTTGTATACATATTAGGTAGAGTACATACATGTTAATTTTTCTCAAGAAAGAAAATCTCACCTAATGCTGTAAACATAGGCTACAGAGAGCCCTGTCAGCTGGTATAATTAAAGGTTCAAAATAACCACTCAAATTTAAATAAAGGCCTAATGCGTTTTTTATTACAACAACAACTTTATAATATTTTAATGCTATAAGTAAAAAATATAATAAATATGTAATATAGTGTATATATTTAGCAAAATACTAATTTATACTAATACTAAATATATTATAAAATACTATTTTTGTATAGCCAACTTACATGCTATGGTCATTGAATGGTTTTCCTGAGGTAAATGTAACGTTATGAGACATGTAGTCTACTCCAGCTATTTTATTGACCTCTTTCCACGGTTGAAAAACACTGATTGGTCGATATTATGTATGGCATATACATTTTGGTAAGTTGTAACGTTACTGTATCTTTCTCCATACCTATTGATCATTCGTGTTTATTTACTATTAACTAGTAGGCTAGTAAAGAGAGATGATCGGTTCACGTGCCGTTTGAACTGAGGCGGGCGCTACAGCGATCTGTCACATTTAAAAGCGCCAAAACGGTAGCCTATTTATTGTTTGAATTTCGTAATAAAATTGACAGAATCTGAGAGCTGAGAAATTGTTTCACATCAAACATAACCTGCTCTGTCTTTCTGTCGGTGTCCTCTTTGGTTGTGTGTGGCCTGAGAGCGTGTGAAAAGGGATAATTGCGTTTGTCTCACGCTGAATGCGAGAGTGTTGGCAGCTCTGCATTACTGGTGTGAATCTTGAGACAAAACAATGGCACTGACATCTTTTAAGATGTCAGTGCAAGTTGCTTTCAGTTAAAACAGCTCAAACATGCATTTTAGTCTGGGACTAGACTTAAGCCTTGTCTGTGAAACCAGGGGATACAGTAGGCTAGTATAATGTATATAGCAAAGCTGAGCTGTGCAAAGTTAAACTGTGACCAGCCTGTTTATAACCATTAACCAACGATGATTTATTCTGACAAACTGGTTGCAGAAGCTCACCTCCTCCAAACGGAGCCCATATCACCCTGCGGATGGTCTTCACCCAATCCTCCATGTCATTCTGTGTGCTGGCCATAAGAAGGTAAGTCTCATGGTTGGATGTCATTCGCTCCCTGTCGCCCCCTAAAGAGAGAACATTGAAATAATGGTCAGATGTTTGTTGATTTGAGATGTTAATTTTTTTTCCCCATTTAAATAAAAAAAATAAAATACAATTTGACATGAAATTTTAAAATATAGCAAAAAAAAATTCATATACACAATTTCAATTGCAAGAGCCAGGTAAATCTCATTCGCTTCCTTCACATTCAGCCCCCAAAACTTTCCTTTCAACAAACCACGACAACAACCAATTAGGTCTCCGTCATGAAAGATGAGAGGCAGAAGATGCCTTTGTGTACTAAACCTCACTGACACTTCTGTGATCTGTCATTAACCCCTGACTCAAAGCCATTATGTACAAATGTACAGGTGTGTTGACATCTGTGAAAGGGAGCCGAGCCTGAGACTTTTGACCATGGGTTTGTGATGTGAGGTGATGTCACATGTTTAGTCTGCTGGGGAATGAGGTGTCGGTCTTGTTTTTAGGAAACAGCATGCATGGGCCGTTTGAGCTGGCCCACGGAATTAAAATGACAACTTTGATAGAAAAAGTGTTAAAAAATAAAGACGTTTTACTTTAGGTTAAAACTTCAACATTTCTATATTACAGCAGCAAATTTAAAAAAAAAAAAACATTTTTTAACTTAATTGAACAAAGTATCACTTTTTTCTCCATTCTGCCACCTGATGGAGTTTTGGTTCCTTGCCACTGTCGCCTTTGTCGCCTTTTTCACCTTTGTTGCTATTGGCTTGGCTTGCTTAGTTGGGGACATTAAATGTAACATTTAATTTAATATTCAACAGTAATATTGATCTGCCTGCATTGACACCATTATATGAGAACTGAACTGAGCTGGACGATGACATCACGGTTTTCTCCAGAGCCACTAAATTGATAACTTTTTACAACAAAAATGAAACATCACTGAACTTACTGACAGTAAGCTGGACTGTGACGCTATTTTCTTCTGGAAACAAACTTTTTTGCATTATTTTCCTGTTATCACTGTAAAGCTGCGTTGAAACAATCTGTATTGTAAAAAGCGCTAATAAATGTGACGACTCAATTTTAGATAGATAGATAGATAGATAGATAGATAGATAGATAGAAAAAGCAAGAGAAAATCTGACCAATTCCGTATACATCTTGTTTTGTTCCTCATCCATATGGAGAGAGATGATTACCAGTCTTTAAAAGCATGTCTGACATGTCCGATCCGTGTGCTGAGGGAGATTTTTAAGAGTTAATGGAGATATGATTTGAGTTTAAGACTAAATTATTCATTGTGTACATTTGTGTAGTTCTCCGGGGAGTCGCCGCTGTCTTGATTATCGATTTTCATCTGCAGCCAAATCAGTTTGGCGACCATTAAAAATGCATTTATAGACTGTCGAGAAGCAAAGCAGATGGAAATCACAGAAGGAACAATGACAGCGGTGATTCCATCGACTTCTGCACAGCACCCCTGGAAACGGAGCGATTGATCCTTCGGAAATAGCTTTCGTGCACAACCGAGAGTGTTGTGGCCTATTTTTGTCAGATTTGTTTTACTTGTCATATTTGCGTTAGTTTTATTTATTATTTCATTTGCGTAACCAAACAGAGGGCTCTATTTACAAACTCTGCCTATTTTATCTTTATCTTAAAGATTTACCTAAGTGACATGGCATTGGAGTATTTGACCAAAAAACATTTAAGCAAACTCATCAGGTTTTCAGAAGAAACGAGTATGGTAAGGCCATATTCTGTTTTATTTTTCAAGTATAAAGTATTGTATAGTTTAGTCAAATTTTATTGCACCAAAATTGCCACATATTACCTTTTCATGGCAATTTTGCAACATTTTGGACCTTTTGTCACTACCTTTAAAAACTTATTCGACATGTAAATGACTTTCATTATGACATAGTAGCCATGTCACTTATTAAGATACATTTTTACTAAAACAACACAAACCCATTCAAAGAAAAATCTTAAAAGTCAGCACAATCCATTTCATTTACATTTCGTAAACTTGCTCTAGTGTTTCGGCATACACACCTGTTTTACAAATGGAAATGAAGGAGACAAAAGCTGGAATGCTGAGCTGCAGCCCACCGCCTGAGGCAGCAGATGAATGAGAGTAAGATAACGGCAACCTAAGCCAAGACTAAAGTGTCATGGCATATGCACCGACCCGCTCACACAGGAATGCATGCGTGCAACAAAGGACAGACTCGACAGGGGTCCGGCTAGAACACAGTTTACACACCATCTGCTGCGGTCTCATCTTCCTACCACATTTGAGCACATATAACACATGCACACTCACACAAGAGCCCTGAACAGACCGTCTGTGGACCAAGAGGAGGCTAAATGAATCGTAAATGAGTCTATCTAGCAGTAAACAAGGCCTCTTCCCCAATTAACACGACACCTGTTACATTCAAGAGAGAAAGAATGTTAGTGCTAGCCAGCCCATTCCTCTCAGCTGCAATGCATGGCTGCTTTATCAGTGAGGCCAAAGATCTAGAAATGAAAGGACAGACACTGGTGAGCAGTCACTGCTACATGGATCTGAAATTACATTTCACACTTCACATTTGGTTCATTAAAACCATTGGGCATTTAAAAATAGGTCAGTTTCTCCAATTCAATGGTTAGAGAATAGAGAGAGCATGATTATAAACTAAAGACCTGTATTTTAGCTCCAATTACAGGTATTACAGATTAAAGCTGCAGTAGGGAGTCTTGAGAAAACGTTGACTTAGCCTGAAAATTTGAACAAGCACAACTTCCAGGTCCCACCCCCTTGCTCTCTGCTGCGCTACAGCCCTCCCTCCACAGCTCGTCCTCCACAGCGGAGCCTGTCGTGAACGCGCAGGCTAGTAAACAGGGCCACCGATGACGGCGGATAAAAAGTTATATGGCACATTCACTAATAGGGACTAAACGTCAATAATATGCTTTACATTGACTATGGCCTGCCCATACTTTGACTACAAACTTGGTCCTCAAATCATTATGTATTTTCCAATAGCCTACATGTAACTTTATAACGTTGCACTCTTTCTATAAGTTATAAATAGCTAGTAAGATAACGTTAATATAACGGTAACTAACGTTACAGCATGTAAGTAATTATTCTAGCGATATATAATGCTAGATAAGGTGTGCTAGTACATTATTTCAGCAACATGACAAGCCAGTGAATTAGCAGGTTTCAATTGTTGCTTAGCAGAGTGCGTGACATTTTATCTACATGTTATGCGGCTAGAGTTTTGACATCGAGTCAATGGGCTCTGTGTAATTCTTTCTTTTTCGCTTGTTTATTGTCATCTGTCTTTTTCCTTTTACCTCTTTGTTTTATGAGCAGGTGTCACTCGAGAATGGGCAGTTTAGGTTGTTTCTCCGTCATTAGCACAGCTGCAGCACGCCGGCAATCTTGAGTTTGAACGACGGCTCGCGCTCCGGCGCTCGCGCTGTGCAAGAGAGAGGTGTGATCAGCGCGTACACGAGCGTGATTGACACTGCTAAGACATGCCTCCTGGCTCTCATTGGTTGTTTCTGACCGGGAGCGTGTATTTCTTGCAAATGGCAATAGGACCACTGGGAGGAGCCAGAGAAGCTTGATTTTTACACAGATTATCTGTCTCATATTCTACTGTCAGGACATAATGACAGTTTTAGCAAATACATGTTTTCAAAAGTTACCTACTGGAGCTTTAAGAGACACACTACCATTAAACATTTTTGGGCAAGATTTTTTTAAATGTTTTTGAAGGAAGTCTGTTATGCTAATCAAGGCCTTTGAAAAAGGCCAATTTTACAATTTAAAATAACTGTTTTCTACTTGATGTATTTTGCATCACACTTATTCCTGTGACGCAAAGCTGAATTTTCAGCATCATTACTCCAGTCTACAGTGTCACATGATCCTTCAGAAAGTATTCTGATTTGCTTATTTGGTAAACAAGAAACACTTTTTACAATTATCAATGTTTTCCAGGATTCCTTGATGTACATAAAGTTCAAAATAACAGAATGTATTAGAAATAGAAGACATTAGACATTATGCATTCTTGCTCAATAATAGTATTAATTCATTTAAACCCAAAAAAATCTAATACTGACCCCAAACTTTTGTACAGTATAGTGTAGTTTATAATCATATGGCTTATGAAGACTTGTATTACACCATAAAGCTAGTCTGAACTATTTTTATTGTGCTTTTGTTGATATTTTTGGAAATCAACAGCTCCCATCCCCATTCACTTTCACTGCATGGATTAAAATGTATTCAATTGGTAAACAATGAAAAAAAATGGTACAGGTATAATCAGGAGTACAGCAACAACAACAACAACAACAACAAAAGGATTTGGATTGGTTCAAAGGCCTGGAAGCCATTCAAAACATTAGACTCTCTAATCTAGAACAGCGTCTTAAATGGAATCAATGTACCAAACAATGGCATGAAAACAAATACCACCAGCCTAACTATACTGCATTTCCTTATAACAAACATCAGGACTGCTTCAACTACCCCATGATTCTTTCTTCAACCATTTTACCCAGCTCTAAACAGCACTTCAGCACACCCATGACCCCACTCTTACTACAGATACTCTAATAGATTACCTTCCTCTCCAAATGAACTCAACGATCTATGACCCATTCGCTCCCTCCATCACCTGGCTGTACATTAACCTTAATGTGCCTCTTTAAACTAGACTTTTCCCATGAGTATAGATCCATAGAGGCGACCCATAAAAGCTGTTCTAGGATCAGCACCCCTTTGTAAACAGTAGCTTTAAAGATCTGAGATCGCCGTCCATCTTTCGGCTTCTCTCTACTTCGCAGCGGGTGAGTGACAAGTTCTCAAGGGTTCATAATGAACCAGCTTTTGGCCCGCTGCCCGCTGCCATTGATCCCGGTGCCAGTTCACACACTCAGGAGGCTAACGAGAGCCCTTTGTGCCCGCTGAGCGTTCAACAATCACCCATCTTCATGACCAGGGCACGGCTGAGCCAGTTAGCAAACCATAATGCGCCAAGCACGATGCCACCGCTGACAGATCTACTCCAGCGATCTTCAATAAATAAGGCTAATATGCAAATGCGTGAGCTAATTACTTTTAAAATAACATCATTATGCTGCTGAAATGCATCATTGCATACTTTTTGGTGTGCCTATTTTTCCAGACGCATTGCTTACACATCGAAAAGCACTTATGCAGTTGAGAAATGAATTTTAGTATGAGTTATACTTGCAAAGCACATCATTTTGAGGATATAGTCCAAGTTCTTTTTGGATATAATGCCACCAACTAATATGCAAATGCCAAGGTTATGATATTTATTGGCACCATTAACTGGGAATTCATACACGGACATAACACTTGAGTTAACATACACCACATAAAGCAATACATTTTTATATAGAGAGCTATTTGACAGTGTGTTTAAGTACTAGAGAGAAGGTTTACATGTAATGTATGCATGGACCATCAGTGTGTGTGTGTGTGTGTGTGTGTGTAATAAACAACATAAGAATGATCTGTAGACACACATTCCTCTTGTGCTCTGTATGTTTATCTGCATGCACTGCTCCTATGGAATTCTCACATATGAAACAATCCATCACATGCACAAACTCTTAAACATCCCAGAAAGACAAACAAAAATGCTTCAGTTTTCACATCTGTCAAGATAATGCCATAATACATCTAGAGACATAACAGAGCCCTTATAATCTAAAGTCTCAGGATGCATTCTTGCATTGCATAGGCTATGTGATTACTTTTAATGGTTGATGTATGTATATATGAATCAGACAAGCAGACAAGTGTTGCATTTTTAAGATAGTTTTACATTTTAACCCTCTATTGCACAGTGGATGCAATGAGTACTCACGATTAATGACCAACCATTTCATTATTTAGATAATTAGCTTGCTCTATATTTCAGTTTTTAACTGTATATGTCAATGCATCAAATTAAAACAGTTTCTTACTGTAAATTGTGCTAATACTAACACATGTGGAAAGCCAAACTTCAAGTTCACCAAATTGGTGCTTCCAGCAACTGTGGTCAATAATACTATAATAATACTAAAATAGAGCACAGTGTTACCCACAAAAACACCATCACCACATGACACAACTTAGGCTACTCCAGTAAATATGAACTAAAAAACACAAATGTCATATAACTTAACATAATGCAAAATTCCAATATACAAACTAATAGCAAAAATGAACTAACTTTATCATTAAAACCAACGTGAACTAATGTAATTATTGGAATGTCATTTTCGTCATAAATAATGAGGCGATTCATTCATTCCACAGTAAAATATTGTTAAACTGATACACATTACTTGTTTTATTTTAGGAATTAGGTCAAATCCATTCTCCAAAAAAATAAATAAATAAATACAAATCAATTTGTTTATTACTTTCGTAATGCATGCAACATGCGGTAGAGTGTTAAAAATAGTTCAACTTTTAAAACGCGTCTCGAGAGGCTTGCGTTACGTCTATTTTTTTAAACGCAAGAACAAACGCGTTCTATTAGATTCCCCCTTATGCATATTTAACATGCAAATGCCCACATTTGCGAGTTCAGTACATAAATCCAGTATTGTTTACACTCTCTGTAAAATCACACACGCAACATTTACAGACTAGTCCAGGATTTTGCGCGCTTCAAAATGAAACCACCACACAAGCCAAAACTATAAAATAACGCCTCAGTATGCATACTAACCCTTAGGCTTCCAGGTGCGGGTAGTTGTTACATACGTATGGACTCAAAGTACTGCAGAAATAAATCCCACTTATGTTCCAAACGGCCGCGCGCACTGCTCCACACACCAGCACCTCGCGCACCGGCTGCGCGAGACACAATAGGATTACCAGCGCTGTCAGTCCCTCCCCTCACGCGCTCGCTGCCACTACGCTGTTTGTTTGGCGTTTAGAGCTGCGTGACGTCATACAGACTGATATTTGAGTTGAGCTACTTGGTTTATATTTTGTTCATCATTTTCTTAATATCATAGTTTGCTTTCACATTTGTCATAGTTTACACTTTGCTGAAAAGCTGATTTAAGCTGTTTAATGGCACATTCCCAATGTGATAACTTAGGCTAGCTACCCCATGTGTCCCTGTTTAGTCAGTGTAATTGTTCACCTTTTTTTTTTAACCTGCGAAATAATGGTGGAAATGTTCAATTGCTCTTTTTTTATCACTATTTGAAGCAAAGCATTTAAGGTATAAAGAAACTGACTTAAAAAAAAAATAATGCATATTAATGATTTTATTATTATTGAGTAATGTTTTATTAATGCACTAAAATAATGGGGGAATAATAAAAGCTTACAACAATAAAGTGGTTACCATAGTCATTTTTATAAGGGCAAACAAGACTTATTGCACACCATAAATTAGTTAAATGGAGCATTCATTTCTTTTCATGATGCAAAACATATAAAACTGTCTAGTCTAGTCATCCTGACCTTCTGACACGCGCACACACACACACACACACACACACACACACACACACACACACACACACACACACACACCCAAGCATTATCTGTCATGATCGACTCCCTGTTCAGTCATCTATGCAGAATTCCCTGCATTTTTCCTGTTTCCCTGATTTAGAAACGCACACCCTCCTTCCTCAGGATGTCCTGAACAACCGCTCCAGTGTTTCTGAACTTACTCATCTTTGCATTCACCATGAGTAAACAGATTAGCATTATCTTTCCTCCTTAAGTGTGTCTGTGTGTACCATCTGTCCGTCCAGTAAGTCGGTTAGTAGCAGGTGACCCACAAACTCTCATTCATCTCAATAAAATAAATGAGTCAAGTCAAGTCATCTTCATTTATATAGCGCTTTTAACAATGCAGCTTTACAGAGATAAACATGTAATTTAAGGTAACATTGTTTGTTTTGGCTTTATAGCGGTTCTTGAATAATGTTATTTCTAGCTAAAGTTAGTTTTGATTGATTCACCTCCATTGAAATGATCACTTGTTATTAAATTAGGGGCCACTAAGACGACACCGTTCTCTCTAAACAGACTTTAAAAGCAAACCTGTGATTAACGCTGCTGGTGTTCACATGCGCATTAAGAATTAATTCTATAGTTATGTACTTTTGAAAATATGTGCGCAGGTTTGTAATTCCATTCAACCCATGCCTAAACAAACTTGTCTTGCCTATAAATTTAGATACAGATCTTCTTCTCTTCTTCTCTTAGATACAGATACCGAAATTTAGATATAAATGAGATCTTCAAGATAGTGCTTTTATAGTACAGTAAATCTTAGAGCTAACGTCTGTCACGCATGCTTGTGGGTTTAACAGCAACTGCGCTGACATAATCAACTGAAGGTCTTTATTCAGATGTCACTGGTGTTTAGGACGCAGCTGTCTGAGGCATTCGCAGGCTGCGCTGTGTGAACGGATTGTTATGCAAACATACTTTGACTCCTGAAGGAGTTTGACTTTGACTCTTTCTGTTTATTTCCTCAGAGCAGGACACCAAAGAGCCCTTTACAGACATGAGTAACAGGAAGAAGTGACTTGCCTTCCTTTAATGCAACAAACCCAGTGACCTCCTTTCTCCTGCTTCTTCCTGTTTATTCCTCCATAACATCCAGGACGGATATTTTATGGTGACTGCTCGAATGCAAATACTTAACAAGAAAATACACTCAAACAATCTGTTACCTTAAATTATATGTTTATCTCTGTAAAGCTGCTTTGAAACAATCCATTGTTAAAAGCGCTATATAAATGAAGATGACTTGACTTGAGTCAAAAGTGAGTAAAGAGATCTTAAAGTCACCATGAAATCAAAATGGACAATTGTTTGTTATGGAATAATTATTTAAATGAATAATAATAAATTATTTTTACATGCAGGTCATTATTTATTTATTTTTAAATTCATGAAATTCAAAATAACTTCCCATCCCTCTTGCAGCAACATCTATTCTCTTCTCTGATGACATGTTTACTGGGGCGAGGGCGGGGCAACCTATCACTCACATGACATCACAGCACAACCATCCAACCAATTGGACAAAATCAAGCCCCGCCCTACATTTTTTACTTCTTGTCCGAGAAGCCGTTTCACTCAGATATACGTCACAGTAGGGAAGAAAAGACTATCGCAACTTCTGTTCCATGCCGACTTTAACTAGTCCACGCATTCACAGCCAATCAGAACACATTTGATGTTTAATTTACTGCTCTAAGATCAAGACTTTCAACCAATGGGAGTTCACTGCGGACGGGACTACCTAGAGTAATGCTGCAAAGTTCAATACTAAATTGTCACAATCATGGCTTCTTAGGACAAAAACTTAGACTATCACGAAAGAGAAGTGATTTATTGCTTCCTGTTTGGAACATGGTGTTAGCCTCCTCTGATCTAATGACCCGGTCATGAAAAAAAGTCTTATATAACCCATTATATTGTGTAAGACAGCCACAATGGAAAGGAAATACATACAAACTAAAAGCGCTTTTCACACTATGCTTAACCCTTGCATCCCCATGCACTACGTTTGCATTGTTTTACTATGTAAATATGAGCTAAATGCATGTCTTTAACCATTGAGCTCAACTTTTGCAGAGCCTTTCGCATTGTAAAAATTGCGACAGTCAAGTTCAAATAAGTTTAACTTTGAGACCTGTTTTTTTTTTTTCAAATTCCACTTTTCAACCCAGAAATTAGTTCTGTATGAATGGCCCCTTAATTCAAATGGCCTTTTTAACGTCAGTTTAACTCTGGGTTAATCAATGTCTCACACTTGTATTTTTTCAATGCACATCAACATAAATGCACAGGAATCACAATCACAGAAAAGCATTAATCATTTATCTTTAATGTATCCCACCATGTTCACACTTTCTTCATGACTAAAATTGATTGAGAGGTTTAACAGCCTATAACATCACTAACTCTATCAGCGATACTATGTCAATATTTAGCATGTGATATCACCAAGACATGCTGGAATACAACAGTGAGTAATTAGCGACAGATGAAAACCGCAAAAAAAAAAAGTTTTTGCATCGCTTGTCCAGTCGCTGGGTTTCATTCACTAAGTGTGCAATTGCAAAAATGTATAGGTGACTGTTTTTACAAATAAATCAAGATTTACCAATAAATTTTGTTATTCTAAAAGTACAAAAAAAAAATGGGAACAACTGAAACCACACATACGCAAAAATCGTATAATCGTGTTAAGATGAAATAGCTTGAGTTGTACATGTTTAGAGAGTGTCATCTTTTTGCTGAGGGTACTGAAAGGCTATGAGGGAAAAGAAGTGTGGAAAGTGTCTTATGCAAATGACCAACCTCAGGCATGCGCTCGCTCATTTAAAACACTCCAAAATCATTGACATCAGAACGAGGTTCAGAACAAATTCTTGTGCGTACGCAGAGGTGCTGAGACATTTTTCGTGAGAAGTACATCTACGAAACAATCTATGTTATTATTAGTGAATGAGAGCTATGAGTGATTTACCACATAAATATGCAAATAAGAACGTTTAACTCTGAGTTAAAAGTTCGTATTTGCATTTTTACGATGTACGAACCTTAAAGGTCCCCTGACATGAAATTTTCACTTTCTGAGGTTTTTTAACATTAATATGAATTCCCCAATGACACACATTACACTGCACAGCGAAGCTCTTACTGTATGTACATCATCGTGTTTGCATTGGTGAAAGCATTAGAGAGAGTGCAGAAAATGCGTTGCAATGATAAGATCTTCATTCTCGCGATCAACAGACTGTCATTTGCTTGCTCAGTACTCATCACAGCAACATTTTATGTGATGGGAATAGATCTAAATACTTTAAAAACTTCTCACGATTCGTTAATCTCGATAGCTGTAATAGTAAAAACTTATAATAGCTGTAGTAAAAGTATTCGAGAGAGTTTCACATGTAATATGTAGCTATTTCATATGCAAGCATGTTAGCCAATCACAGGAGTGGCCGGTTACACTGAATCCCACAGCAAACACGCCCCTTCAAACAGAGCGTTCAAATCAGAGGTTAAAATTAGGCTAGGAATTTTTTTTTTTCTAAATTATGACTATTTTTGATCTAAAAAAAACATACTAAGTTAACATTATAAGGGCATTATAAAATAATAAAATAACCCCATGTCAGGGGACCTTTAACAATTTCAAGTATGAAAAACCCAAAACATTGACTTTTGGGCACAGAATATTGGCCTATACACTTTCAGGGGGAAAAAAAGCCGTCACTGGGGCAGTACCTTTTCAAAAGATGCACCTTTGTACCTAAAGAGTGCATATTAGATCCTCAAAGGTACATATTGGTACTAAAAGTCCACATATTAGTACCTAAATGGTAAATAGTACAACCTTTTGAAAGGGTACAATCTCAGTGACAGCTTTTGTACCATTTTTGATGATGATTGGTTCAAATGAGCCCAAAAGCGACTGGTTCTCCCTAATTTTAAGATGCATACAGTCATTATAGTTCTGCAAGGGGTTTCACGATCGCTGTTTACTGTTGTCTGTTGTCAGGGAATTACCATGGTGATGCACCTCTGTTGCCGTGGCAAAGGAATGAGGTGGAATGTTTACAGTAATCTCCAGCTAGCATGCTCCATTAAACTATAGCAAGCCGCAGTTCCATGACTCCTGCAAACAAAACATATTTCACCTTCTTTATTCTGTGCTTTCTTTCCAAGTCTTAGTAATACAGCAATGCTTACGGGCTCTCAGGGACGAACTCTGTCTCCTAGTGCTAATGTGGCATGAATGATTGATGTTGTTGCACGGACATAGTCCAGTGACATATTGAATCAATTCTTGTAGCTGTCATGCCGCTATCATATCGCTCTACTGCACATCGCAATAGATTATTCAGCATTACGTCATTTAGATTACAGCTGCTGCAATTGCATATCGCGACCTTCGCAAAACAGTCTTGATAAGGAGTGTGGCATTAAGGATTATTAGACTCACAAACAGTCTGTTGTGTTTGGGCCTAATAATCTTAACTTGGATTTACAACCCATGGCAAGGCTTACGCAGTAAACATGTCTCTATTAGTCTAAGTACATAAAACAAAACAATTTCATTATGTCCAGAGTGCAGTATGTCTAATAATAACCACATTTAATTATGTAAATAAACCATTGTGATCTCAAAAGCTTATCATTTGCGCACAGAGACTTCATTTTCCTGCGATAGCCAACGAAACCGAATAATGTAGAGATTTGGACTCACCGTCATGATAAATATGAAACATAATTGATGAGAATTTGATGGATTGCCTGTCCAACAGCCCAAGCAGCTGTCAGAAGATATGTTTCCATTTAGAAACTAGATCTTAGAAAGTTATGGAATAAATCCAGCACTTAATTAACATGCAATCCCATTTGACTCGGTCCTTTTATTACGGATGATCGAGAGACCAAGTTGAACAGATATGTGGCATTATCATAATCAGTTTACACAAACTTAATCATAGTTTTCGAATGAGGAAACTGCTTTTCTAAAAATGCTGTCACACTAGACTTCCATTAATATGGATATTTTAAAATTTTACAATGATTCAAAATGTACATTATTTAAATAATTTATTATGTAATAATATTTAATATCAATATCAATAAAAAACATTAATATGATCACATGGTTATAATAATTCAATATAATATGTATTTTATTCATTCAATTCAATTAAATAATTCAATAATACAAAAACAAAAATAATTATTTATAAGTATTTATTAAAACAAAAGCATACAGTACATTTTGTACATCTTGTTGCCCAAGTTTATTGTCCTAGATAATTTAACATGCTCAATTCCAAAATAATTAATATTAATATGATTAAAAATGTAAAAAAAAAAGATCAATAAATTATTATAAATAATAATATATAAAAACTAAATTATATTAAATTATTATTTAACAATACAAAAAAAAATGTTGGGTAAGTTACTCTAAAAAAGAAATGAATAACTAGCTACTAATTACATCCTCAACAATATAATTAGATTACTGTACCAATTACTTTTTTGGTAAAAATATTGCATTAAAAGCCCATATCAACCTCAACCAGTTGAACAAAACAAGGATAGACAAAAACCTGCTCTTTTAATTCTTTCAAATAAATATTATAAAATTGCATAAATTATTCTTGAACTGACCAAAGTATTTAAAGTGAGAAGGTTACATTAAATACATACATTTAAACATTAGATGTTACATTTTGTAATTCATGCATTACATCCAACACTGTATATTTTATATTTATTAAACTTATTCTGCTGCCCATTCCCTGCAGGTTTAAAGTAACCGTGCATGCTCAAATCCTCGAGTGACTACACCATAACACTTAATACTTCTTAAATTGACACTATGTGACAGATGGGTAATTTAGTTTTATCATAAAATAAAAATGATTAGCCTGTAAACCCAATGGCCTTTTCCACTACTGGCAATATGAGTGAACTAATCTGAAGTAACTTATACAGATAAAGTGAATCACTGGCTAATCACAGTCCCTGCTCTCTACCAATCAGATAACCCAGGCCATTGTTTCCGTCAGTAAATCCAATCAAAGGCACTATGTCAATCTCACACTGCTGTCTGGGAAAACATAGTATGAGATAAACCAAGAACTACATGGGAAAGTGAAAGATAGCAGGGAGACTTAATGCTTGTCAGGAGATTTGACCAATAAACAGGATTATATCTCCAAAGGTGGCCGTTTTCAGCAATCCCAAGCAAATGGCGCTATTCTCTGTTGTCCATTCCTGACACTGTGAGAAGTTTCTCCATGCCCATTCCTAATCTACTATACTGACCTTCATGACAAATAACATTTGTGATTTGGCAGAAGCCAGTGGAATATTCTATTGTGACATTCCTGAACTACAGAAATAAGAGTTGTTGGCAGATTCAAATAGAAGTAGTGTTGTCAAGAGTACCGAACTTAGTACCAAGTCGGTACTGAAACACCAGTTCCCCTCTAGCATTTTGAGCGCTGTTGAATGGACTCTTAAACACCTCTGATTGGCCATTGCATTCATGTGCTCAACATACACTCACCTAAAGGATTATTAGGAACACCATACTAATACTGTGTTTGACCCCCTTTTGCCTTCAGAACTGCCTTAATTCTACGTGGCATTGATTCAACAAGGTGCTGAAAGCATTTTTTTTAAATGTTGGCCCATATTGACAGGATAGCACCTTGCAGTTGATGGAGATTTGTGGGATGCACATCCAGGGCACGAAGCTCCCGTTCCACCACATCCCAAAGATGCTCTATTGGGTTGAGATCTGGTGACTGTGGGGGCCATTTTAGTACAGTGAACTCATTGTCATATGTATATATCCTCTTCTTAATATCATTAATTCATCTTTGTCTCTAGGATACGTACCAAAAACCTTTAAACTGGCTATGATAAAACCGCTTGTTAAAAAAACACAACTTGATCCTACAGAATTAGTCAATTACAGGCCGATCTCGAATCTGCCTTTTCTGTCAAAGATATTAGAAAAAGCAGTATCTTCACAACTGTGTTCCTTTCTAGAAAGAAATGATATCTGCAAGGATTTTCAGTCCGGATTTAGTCCGTACCATAGCACTGAGACCGCTCTCATTAGAGTCACAAATGATTTGCTCTTATCATTCGACCGTGGTTGTATCTCTCTATTAGTGTTACTCGATCTTAGTGCTGCATTTGACACCATTGACCACAACATTCTTTTAAATAGACTAGAAAACTATGTTGGCATTAGTGGAATTGCACTAGCATGGTTTAAATCATACTTATCTGACCGTTATCAGTTTGTAGCAGTAAATGAAGAGATGTCTTATCGATCACAAGTTCAGTATGGCATACCACAAGGCTCAGTACTAGGACCGCTGCTGTTCACTCTGTACATGCTACCATTAGGAGATATCATTAGGAAACATGGAGTTAGCTTTCACTGTTATGCCGATGATACTCAGCTGTATATTTCTTCAAAACCCAACAAAACTTACCAATTCACAAAATTAACGGAATGCATAGCTGATATAAAAAATTGGATGACTAGTAATTTCCTACTACTAAATTCTGAAAAGACAGAGATTCTAATTATTGGACAAAAAACTTCCACACGTAATAACCTAGAATACTGTCTAACACTTGATGGCTGCTCTGTCAAGTCTTCGTCGTCGGTTAGGAACCTGGGTGTGCTCTTTGATACCAACCTTTCTTTTGAAAGCCACGTGTCTAGTATCTGTAAAACTGCATTTTTCCATCTTAAAAATATATCTAAAATACGCCATATGCTCTCATTGGGAAATGCGGAACAATTAGTCCATGCGTTCATGACCTCAAGGCTAGATCATTGTAATGCTCTACTGGGTGGTTGCCCTGCACGCTTAATAAATAAACTACAGCTAGTTCAAAACGCCGCAGCTCGAGTTCTTACCAGAACCAGGAAATATGACCATATTAGCCCGGTTCTGTCAACACTGCATTGGCTCCCTATTAAACATCGTATAAATTTTAAAATATTGTTGATTACCTACAAAGCACTAAATGGTTTAGCTCCGCAGTACTTGAGCAAGCTCTTAACGTATTATAGTCCTTCACGTCTATTGCGATCTCAAAATTCTGGCCAGTTGATAATACCTAGAATATCTAAATCGACTGCTGGCGGTAGATCCTTTTCCTATTTAGCACCAAAACTTTGGAACAGTCTTCCTATCATTGTCCGGGAAGCAGACACACTCTGTCAGTTCAAAGCTAGACTAAAAACACATCTCTTTGACCTAGCATACACATAACACACTATAGACTTCTATAAATTCAATGTTAGGCTGCATAGATTAGGTCAGCCGGAACTGGGAACACTTCCCTTAAATCTTGATGTACTCGCTACATCATAAGAAGAATGGCCTCTACGCTAATATTAGTGTCTTTGTTTATCCCGAGGTTTTCCCGCAGCCTGCCGGATCTAGGCCGTGTCCAGATCTGACGAGGGAGATCCGCCTGGACCCGATGACAATGCAGTGCTGAAGTGTCCACTATCCTCTCCCTATGGAGGATCCCTTTCCCACTCTACAGATGAAGCGTTGTGAATTCTGGCTCGCGTACCCCGAAGTGATAAAATAAAACAAAATTCTGTATCAAAATTTATAGGCAAGAAAAGTAGTTTGTTTAGGCTGGGTTGTATGAATTATAAACCTGCGCACATATTTTAAAAAGCACATAACTATAGAATCAATTCTGAATGAGCATGTGAACACCGTCAGCGTTAATCACAGGTTCGCGTTTAAAAGTCTGATCATTTCGACGGAGGTGAATCAATCAAAGTTAACTTTAGCTGGAAATAACATTATTCAAGAACCGCTATAATGCCAAAACAATCTGTTACCTTAAATTATATGTTTATCTCTGTAAAGCTGCTTTGAAACAATCCATTGTTAAAAGCGCTACATAAATGAAGATGACTTGACTTGACTTGACTACTAAATTCTGAAAAAAAACAGAGATTCTAATTATTGGACAAAAAACTTTCACACGTAATAACCTAGAGTACTGTCTAACACTTGATGGCTGCTCTGTTAAGTCTTCGTCGTCGGTTAGGAACCTGGGTGTGCTCTTTGATACCAACCTTTCTTTTGAAAGTTACGTGTCTAGTATCTGTAAAACTGCATTTTTCCATCTTAAAAATATATCTAAAATATGCCATATGCTCTCATTGGGAAATGCGGAACAATTAGTTCATGCGTTCATGACCTCAAGGCTGGATTAGACTTCCCTTCCAACTCTCCCATGTGTTCAACAGTGCTCAAAATGCTAGAGGGAAATGCTGGTAACGTCACATTTAAAGGGGTCATATAATGCCATTTTTGTACAAGCTAATATGATTCTTTAGGGTCTAAATTAAAAGTTTGTAATATACTTTAATTAAAAATTCTCATTAGTATTGTAAGAAAACATGCCGTAATGTACCCTGAGTGTAAACCTTAGACGCATTCATTGTGAAGCGTGCAGCTAGCGATTTGCAAAGATTAATATAAATATTAATATAAAGGTTAATAAAACGTTACACTCACTTCAGTTGTTCTGGAGGTTCAGCAGGAACACGAATATCTGGTACCGATCCTTTATTCATGAGCAGCTTCTTAGCAAAACCAGCTTTATACTGACCCTCGTTTATAAAGCAGTCTGGTGTGTGAAATGATTCGCGCAAACATGAGAGCATTGGCGTTGCTCGTGGGGAATATTCCCTTCGAAAACAAACTAAGCCACTGCGTCTCAAGCGGTTCGGATTTAGGAACATTAAAATGACTGCTGTGTTCGTTATTACACCCAAGAACAGAACACCACAATCGCTTAGACGCCATTCTGCTCATAGACAGTGCTCCAGTATATCAACGCGGACTATGATTGACAGCTCACTCACGAGCGAGGGCGGGTCTGTGTTGAAACGCTGCTGTCAATCAACAATCGTGGGAGGGCCGTCCGACCGTGTGACGTCACACGGTCAAACGGCTTGATTTGAGGCAGGGGAAAACATATAAGGAGATTAAAAAAAAAAAACACTGGATGGATTTTTCACACATTTCAGTACAATCAACTTGTAAAAGTGCATGTACCATTATATGACCCCTTTAAATTCCAGTACCGACTTGGTACCAAAGTCAGTACTTTTGACAACACTAAATGGAAGAGACAAATGCATCTTTATGTTTAGCTTCTGCTAACTGCATCACACAGAGATTCATCCGTGGTGAAAAATGTATCTAGTTCATTAATGAAACTCTAGAGGGCGCAGGCTGATAGGTCCTTTACATGCAATCCGCAAGCAATCACATCATTACCTCATGGCACATGCTGATTGGCCTTTGCTAATCTTGCAGCCAATGAGATTGCTTACTCAACATTTAAATAGTCTGGTTCATTGTTTGCTGTAAGCTAGTCTTTGAAAGCCTCCACCTCCCCCAGCTCCACCTGCCTAGATCTGCTATAGGATTTATGTATGTCTATTTATGCAGCAGCAGCAGCATATCTTACATGCTCACAGCAGTGTGTCTATGTATTTATTAGCATTAGCAAGTCCATACTTGTTCTGCAGCAATAATCAGCAGCAGTAGCATGGCAGATCTAGTCCTCCAAGACCAAATACATTAACGTTGCCATATTCAACAACATGCTAAAACTATTCAGAGTTGTCATATATGGGCAGCATCGGTTTGAATGCAATATTAAGAAAAGGAGATAATATATGTTTTATGTTAATATAGGATCGAAAGAAAATAGGACTCTTCCTTGACAGTCCTCTAATTAAAGTCTTAAAGTGTCTGTGACAGCTGCAGTCAGACACTGTCTGTTCAGACTTCCAGTCTCTGGGTCAGTGTCTGTGTTTGAGGTACCCTGAGATTTTAACAACTCAAAACTCACACCATCTGCCACTGATGGCACGGGGCGATGTGCAGACGGCTCTTCTGAACCGACTAGACAACCTGCCACGCCACAGGACTTTAAATGTAAGCAGAGTGAACTGTCATGGGAATAACAAAACCAATGAGACCCGAGGCTTTATACTCAGGATCTGTCCCACAACTCTAGTCAATGCATCATACACACTCCTGGTGCAAATACTTCTCCAAGAAAAGAAGCTTTCTTTTTGATCATTTCTTTTTAACCCATTATGCATTACAGCAAGTGGAAAAATCTATCCAAGATGGCAGAAAATGTTGATTATAAACATATAATGTAATAACATAATATACGTATATATATATATATATATATATATATATATATATATATATATATATTATATATTATGTTTTTGTGCTGTACGTCTCTTCCTGTGCATGTGTCTCGTCAAATATGAGCTTGGCTGCTCTTTAATGAGTGACCTGAGCTATAAGACGGCTCAAACCAGGTGGAACCAAACAAAAGGGTTATAGTGAGCACCAATTACTGTCACATACCTTCTCCAGGAACGCCCCCTCACCCTTAAACGCTCCATTATGTGTGTTCCCATCATTGACTTCGCTAATCCCAAAGATCAACAGCCATTTTATTAACAAAACAGCCACATAAATAAGCCCATTGTTACATGGGAATCATTTTGTGGTCGTACCAACAATGCAGAGATACAGCAAATGATTTTTTCTTATGTTCTTCTCAAAACAGTGTTGAGAAACACCACAAATATTTGATTTAGATGCTCACTGTACACTAAGGAAGCACCAGGAGTTGGCAGGAAAAAGGACAATTGCAGTATGGCATTGTTTGCCCAGTATAGACATAACATATTTCATACATCCTGGTTGAGCTTGAACTCCTCTCACCCACTGCGAAGACTGTTTTTAAAAGCCGTAAGGGAGCCGCAAAGAAATATTCATCGGGATATCATGCAAATATTAATGGCTTTGTATCACTTTAACGGACACATCACATGCTGTACAGAGAGCATCTGAGGTACTCCGAGACAGCCGAGATCCATCAACACATCTGAGAACATCATGATGAAGAAACACAGAAACTAGGACTGTTTGGAGGAAAAAGTGAGAGCGGGAAAGAAAGCAGAGACAGGTTGCTGTTCATGAAATAGTTTAAACTCATAAATAATGTTCGACGCGAGGGCCCAAACCTTATTTCTACAAATACAACTATTCTGGCATCTGTGAGTGTTGATATTAATCTTCAGTTTACCCAAATGATTTATAGAAAATGACTGGCCTAAATTATTTGATTCCACACATAATGTGACTATAACTGAATTATGAATCATATGAATAACAATACAAGCTGGAACAACAATTAAGCACACAAACTAGGAAAAATCAGACAAAGTCAATACAACTGAACTTGAAGCAAATCTAGCCAAAAACAAAAACAATTCTGTCATCTAAAAAGCTTCTCAGCTGCAGTGCTGAACGTTTAAGAGCAGAATTACCTGCAGATGCAGACAGACACTCGGATATCCCAAATGGAGATAGCTGATGTCCAACCTGTTGCACCACCTCCATTATGAAGCAGCACTCCTGCTCTACCTATCCCAGAAAAGAGGCCTCAGAAGTGGGGATGAGCTGGAAGGAGAGTGGGTCTGTCAGGAGACTATAGAAAAGGGCCTGCAGACTTGAGGAACGCTGACATGGACCATAGTGAGGACCGAGGAGGAGGGAAGAAAGACTTGAAGGGGAGGGGGTCGGGACGGGTACACCCACTTCTCTCTCTGTGACTCTACTCGGTGAACAATAGAGAGTTTCAACAGCCCCAGAATCTCTTAAAAGAGAAGAAGAGAAAACAGCCCCTTCTCCAGAGAATCTGTCAGTCAAAGCTTTGAATAAATTGTTTCAGAGGATTTTTTTTCTGTATAAAAGCTGTCTAGGGTGGCTATTTATAGCATATCTTTTAAACTAGTCAGGGTTCTGATCAGGTTATTTTGTAATAATGGCCCACTTACACAGGTTTTTGGAGGACCCAGGGATTCAGGACAATGTTCGTCATTCCACACTGTTTGCAAACATCTGCATATTTATTAGGGAATGCTGAAGTTTTCCTCAGAATTCAGGAGGCCAGGAGCGTACTACACAATCTTCGCCATTCTCATCACTAACCAGAAACATCAATGGAGAACTTTCTAATCTCATAGTTTGTTTAAGATAACATGAGGTTAAAAACCGAGGCCATTCCAACGGTAGATAAATGCTTTAACTCTCTTTGAACAATGAACAATCTCCAGCTCCTCCGGTGCATGTCCGAGGGTCTGGTTTCAGTGCCCCCCAGAAGGGGAAAGTGGGAGACTGGGTTTATCTGATCCACAGACTCGTATCAACAGGCTCCACCCACATCTTGCGTCCACAAGCTCCCATCAGCCATTGTAAGATGCCGAGCTTGACTCCAGGGGTGGAAGAGCCTCATCTATAGCCCATTCGATATCCATTGAGACTGAGACTGAAAAGACCAGGTCATGCCAAAGGTGAAAGTCAACTCTAGTTGTTCAACTCTATACATCTCCACCGGAATAGTTACCACCCTAAAAGACAACCACAATGAACTAGCACTGACATTACAACATGACACCACTTAGAGCACTTCAATGTGCCTTAATGACAGGGGGAGTATGCTTTGCAGTGTATGGTTACGTGGTCGCTAGGTTCATGACTGTAACTCAGTCTGTATGTGAAAGTAATCTCGGCTTGCGTACGTACCACACTAAAGTGCACAGGAGACCAGACATTCACACACACCTGTGAGGACAGACGCCAAATCTCTAATGTAAAGGAGCTGAAGTATACGTCCTGCTCATTTAGATGTAATTCGATGCAACTTCTGAGCCATAGAATCTGTTTCTAAAGTGCTTTAAAGTGTATAGGTCATTTTTGTTATCTTTAAATACTTTTATTTGAGTGCATCGACAGCCAATGTGATTTTCCGGAGTTCTCAGAAGTGGAAGTCGTCATACACTCTTAAAAATAAAGGCTCTTTATTGGCATTGATTGTTTTGTGGCTTTTTGGAATGGAATGAGACCTCGGCTCACGGCAGCAGAAGGAATTGAATGTCTGAATGCCAACAGTGGAGGCAAATGTAACCTTCCCATTGTCTTTGACTATTCAGGCAAAGAAACTCATAAGATAATTCTTTCCGATTTTGCCAAATGCACACACACTCAAACAGTGCTGTTTAATTACAATTCAGTGTTTTTAATCAAGTAATAGAGCAAGTTGGAAATCCATTAAATACATCCAATATACTGATTCAACTCTTTTGTTTCATGAATTAAATATTCTTTCGAACTGGTTCTTTAATTTTGGTGATTAAATCTGATTATAAATATCATATTCTTTGCAATAACATTAATAATAATAAGGCAATACTATGATTTATCACATAATTCACTGGACTGTAAGTACTGTACTTTGGTAGCTGAAATACCTGATTCATTAACCTGTTAAGCTTCACCAGAGCGCGGGCGCACTGAAGCGTTTTTTTTTTTAAATAGTTCAAAGTTACTATCAGATTTAATGTTATTACCTTGACAAACTATACATCATTAAAAAGATATAAGACTCAAGTTTCAGTATTTGACCACTATTGTATTCTGTGAAACTTATAGTGACAGTTATGTCTTAATTTGTGTCAGGAGTTATGAAATTAAAAAATGAGTCGTTACCTTTAATATGAATTATGAGCGTCAGCCGCTTCCATTCAGAAAAAAACTCCCGTGCGATCGTCATGACAGAGCTTGACAAAACAACGTCCGTCAGGGCTTTTAGCTCAAACATGTGCAGATTTGGAGAAATATTGATAGATTCTCATAGGTTTACATCAGACTTCTATAGACAGGAATAATATTTATTGAATTTATACCCAAATGCGTCGATGTAATCATTTTGAGCGCTGTATACTCTGATGTACTGTGTTATCAATTCATACTAACGGTCTGGGGCGCTGTTTGAACAGTAAAGTCCATATATGGATCACACGAAGAAGAACTATAATCATGTGACATTCAGGAAGTCCTGGCACAACAAAGCTATCCGAGATCGCTGTAAAGTGCAGATAAAGATGTTTTGAAGACAATAAACATGATTGCAATGATATTTGATTTACCTGTGTTCTTCGAGTCATGTCAGGTATTTTCATAATAATAGATTATATGTATAATGTAATGCTAATCGAGATAGACTTTCAAATTGTGCAGAATACAATAAAATAATATATTTTCTATCTGATTTTTTTATCTGAAGCCAAATCAGATTACAGAAAGTTATTTAAAACACTCGACTTGCGCTATAAAGTAAGTTGAGCACAAACATAGTTTTATTCTCATAAATTGTCGTGTATTGATGGTGTGCTAAGCTAACATGCTAGCTAGTACTGAGCACCTGCTACCTAACTTCGGTGTAATTTTTATGATTTTTTTTTCTAAATAAGAATGCTTACTGAACTGTTTCGTTTTTCAAAAAGGGCATTTGATACAGTTTCACTGTGAAGTGAGAACTTTTATAAAATAAATGAGGGATTGAAACAGTGTGAATTTCTAGTCGTTAGTGATTATAATGCAGACAAAAGAAAAGCATATTTAGAGCAATAAACAGGCTGGAGAGGTGTGAATATGTGCAGGGGAGACTGAGACTGAATGGGGCTCGTTTTTGCATCACAAAACAATAGAGGCAATAGACTGAATAGATGCTTATAAGATGACAATAAACACCAGTCTAATCAAAATAAAGTCATATGACATGATCTTGAAAAACATTGAACTAAATACAGAGTTTTAGACTTATCATCTTCAGATTTTAAATATAACATGGCCAGACATGTGGCTTTAGCTGCAGTGCATTTCTAGATTGCTCCAGGGCCAACTTCAATTTTATTTTCATGAAGATGTTTCATAAAAATAAATGTATAATAACTTTACAAAACTTTGAAGCTATTTATAACTATTTTTTTTCATTATGACAATAATTAATTCTACATTTACAATAAACTTCCAGGTGTCAGCTTTCAAATGAGATCTTACTTGTGCTTTTAGTACAAAGGGTTCATGAACTGTATCTGTTTCAGTTTGGGAATGCCATATCTGGGGATTTTTCAAAAATGGGCTTGAAGCTTAACAGGTTAACCCAAACATTTAATCAATGTAATGTAATCAAAGATATTCATAAAAACATCAGTATTTAATTAAAAAAATTTTTTTTTAAACCGTAAAATCGAACATAGCTACCTTCTGTATAGTGTATTAAATGAAACATTAAATCGATTCAAACAAATCAATGAACTAAGTGAATTGTCTCAAACGAGTCAATGAATCAATACAAATGAATCCCCTAACTAAAATCAGAATTTTCAGTGCTACTCTTTCTAAGCAATATCAGAAACATGTTCCATTATGTCTCTCAAGTTTAAAAAAAAGTCATCTTGACAAATGGTCAAACAGCCTCTGTCTCAGTTCAGGACAGGATCAACTGAACATTAGTCTGTCTGTGAAGTGAGTCCCATTAAAATGTATAAAATGTATTATGCTATTACAGAGTCCACTGAGTTTTTTCTCAGGCTTTCACCAATATTATGAAGGGTTGGTAGCACATACAATAATGCTGAATTGCTCAAAGTCTGCTGATCCGTCAAATACAGACTACTAGGAAACACATAACGAGGAAGTAAATTAATCGCATTGCTTAAGCTTGGGAAAACAACAAAAGTGGCGAATTTAATAGTAAAACAACCCTACAAAGGCTTGTATATGTTCAATAGTCATATGGATGCTTGCCAGAACAATAATTAATGTGATAGACTGATCGCTCTGCACAGCGCCGCTCTAGGTCATTCTTAGAGCTCTTCCTGGCTGATTTTAGGTGAAAAATCTGATCTGGAGACGTCCAATAGATTATTTAGGTGCAGAGAAAACACAGCAGGCACAGCTCAATCAATATGGGAAAATCTCAAAGTAAAACAAAGCAGCTGTGAAACTCTCTGACTCTTCCAACCAGATACTTTTATTGTTATTTTCATTTCTTATGCATTAAATTTCTATGCTATTCTTTATTCATTTCCTTCTAATTACCATTGTGTATGAAATGTGCTATATAAATAAACTTGCCTTGCCTTCAAGTCAAACACACCTTTAATCTGCTGTGGCCAGGTGGTACAGCGGCCACGTGTTACAAGTTGTAGCTCTCAGAAAATTACGAGTTTACACTTTGTAATTACAAGTTCTACACGCATGTGAAGGCTTTTTACAGCTCAGAATCGTTACGGTAATTACGACATGGCCTGAATGAAACGCACCTTCGTGTTCCTAGTACTGTGACTTCATTATTTGAAGCTATTTGCCATTGATGAACCAGATAAAAGCTAACAGGGGGACAAACAACCAAAGCAATAGTCCACTCTACCAACTCTCTCAGCCAAGGTGCTTAAAGTTTTAGTGGTAAAAAAAAAAAATATCGGTTTCTAAACCTGTCAGTAGATAGTTGGGTAGAGAGGATATGGTGAATGTCAGACAGATCTGAGGAAGACATCAAGCAATATAAGGTGGAGATGTCCCCTTGTCTTCTCTTTCTCACCTTGCCTCTCTTTTATATCCCTGTCTTTTATCTCTTGTCAGGTTTGTGATGTGAAGAGATGTTAAGGTACAAAGTCAGAAACCTCACACTTCTAAAGTCTCATTCTAAGTCAGAGCCAAGAGTCACAAGGTCACGATGAGCCCTTGGCTGCTTCTAAAGATGGTGTAATTTCACCTTAGCATCTGCACAGCTGGTTGGCCTGTGGCCCAGAATGAAGAATGATGTCATCAATAAGACTTTAATCCTACGGTGTTTCTCTTTTAATTATCTTTTTTAATTATCTTTAATTATATTTTCTGTAAAATTAGGTGTACAGGATTTAATTAGAAAAAACTATAATTTTTAAATCTCCAATACTCCTTGCTCAACGCCATCGCAACTACATTGCAGTGCTCTGAAAATCCTTTAAAATACCTTTGAAACTGCATAGTAACCCCCTAGCAACCACTCACAACACTCTAATTGCAACATTCTAAAAACACTTAGCAGAAAACATTGAGTTGCTGTGAAAAACACAACGCCTTAGCAACTACTTAGCAAAGTTTTAGCAACCATTCACAAAATACCCTAAATGCAATGCAACCACACAAAGCACTTCAGGCACTGCATAGCAACCCTCTAGGAACCACCCGCAACACCCTAATAGAAGAATTGCAATATTCTATATTTAGAACACCTCAGTACCCACCTAGAAATATTCTAGCAATCACATTACATTGCTTTAAAAAACACCTTAGCACCACAGCAACACCCTAGCAACCACATCAGAATTGCTACATTCTAAAAACACACAACACCTTAGTAGCCACCTAGCAACCACATTACATTGTTGTACAAACCACAAAAAAAAAAAAAAAAAAAAAAAAACGCATAGCAAAGTTTTGGCAACCACCCACAATACACTAAATGGCTTTCAATTGCAACCACTCAAAAACCTAGCAGCTGCATTGCAATGCTCTAAAACACTCTAAACAGTCACCTAGCAACATCTTAGCAACCACATTACATAGTGTAGCTGTTAAAACTACTGTAAAAACCCTTAGCAACTATGTAGCAGCCAGCCACCCACAACAACCAACTGCATTGCAATGCCCTAGTAAACAGCAGCAACACATCTAAAAAAAATCATAGCAACCACATAGCAACACCCTGACAAGACCCTAGCATCTGCATTGTAATGTTCAGAACATATTAGCATCACACAATTCTAGAAAATGTGTCTAAAAAAAGAACTAGTTTCCCTGGAAATTTGTTGACCTCTCCGGCAGGTACACTGATGTTTAATCTGCAAAACTGTAATTTGCATGACGCAAAAAATACAATGTGGAACACAAAGTGTGCTGTATGTTTGTGCATGGGGTGTTTTGGGGTGCACGTGTGCTTGTTTTTGCCTGGATTTTGCTGGGAGATAATGAGGTAATGGCATTACAGGGTGTTTCCTAAAGTCCTAAAGCCTAAATCTATGATCGTCAGCATTTTCTCACCAGCTCGATCTAAGCCCTATCTTACTGGAGATCGCAATCCCACAATCCCCTCTGTTCCCTGCAGGCTCTCCGTTCTGGCAGCTTGCATTGGCCAGCAGCTTTGCCAGAGCAAACAAGCGCGATCTGGGCTGGTAAAGCAGACGGGAGCACTCGGGGCTTACAATGCAAACATTCTTATCAGCTGTCTGAACGCTTTCGGGCCGGACGCTGCGTACGGACTGTTATAATAATCCGAGCAGGGCCAGCCGCCTGCCAGAGTGTGTATGTACATATTCAGGTATTTTGTGGACATATTTGCCAAGTAAGACACTGATTAGCTGGTTCAGTTGTGTTTAATTGGGTTTGGAGCTAAACAGGACAGTGGCCCTCCAGGACCGAGTTTAGAGACCCCTGCCATAGACTGTAAAAAAAGACACCACAGATCTCACAATATCCAAACGTTTAAAGCTATGAAATTTGCAGGATGTTTTAATGGTACAAATATCTCTTATATGTTAACAGATCAAGGAAATATTAATTTCTCATGTCATGACCCCTTTATTAAATGAAGGAGGTTTTCGTTATATAAAACCTGGAAATATCAGGTATGACATAAATCATTAAGATTGTTTTATGCTTTTGAAAGAAGTCTCTCTCCAAAGCTGCTTGTATTTGATCAAAAATACAGTAAAACAATAATATTGTGAAACATTATTTCAATTTAAAATAACTGTTTTCAGGTATATTTTAAAACATAATTTAAATGGCAAATCTGAAGTTTCAGCATCTTTACTCCAGTCTTCAGTGTCACATGATCCTTCAGAAATCATTTTAACATGCTGATTTGGTGCTTAAGAAACTTAAAAAAAAAAGAAAAAAAAGCACCAAATCAGCATGTTAAAATGACTGGATTACTGTTCACGGTGTTTATTGGGCTAACAGATTCTTATAGGATTATACAAATAATTACTTTGCAAGTGCTAACCAAATCATTACAGAAATATTATTTATGACTTGAATAATAAAGTTTTCTGCTTTGCCTATAGGAGATATTGCTCAGTTTCATATCTCACTGGTTAATGTTGAAAAGATACAGATGGCATTGATTGATATTGAGATTCACCTTAATCTGTGTCTGTTGTCCGCCAGCTGGAGATATCGAGCCCTGTGTTTTGTCTCCAGAGGCCTGTTGATTCGATCAGGCTGTTAGCTCAAGGGATTCACTCCAACACCAGTGTGTACATTAACATTCGGTTCTGCCTTCAAGTGTCAAGTTGACATTGATGAATCATAAATTACAGATGTGATATCCGCATGCACAATGCATGCGCGGCTGTCTTGCTGTTTATATCTGAGATATTTGTCTCTCATATAGATTTGACGTTGTATTTCAGGGCAGGGTCGCAGTGGAAACTGTCTGATAGATTGATGTGTGCAGTGTCAGATTGTTGCTCGAGGCTCTACGAAGGAATTTGATCTCGGAAATGCAAATGTTGGAGCACAGTGCAGAAATGAAATGTTTTATGATTGTGTGAATAATGATCTCTGGAGCTGCGCACCGGGGTTTAGGACAGCTTGTTCTTTATTTGTCTCTGCCGATGGCAAATGAAAAACGATAACTGGGACTTGCAGTTCCACACACTAACTTTTGCAATCATGTGTGTTTCTTAGAGTTTGATTAAGCAAGGATCGCTATTTATACTTCAGGGATTCGAACAAAATATTCAACTTTTCCAAAGTGAGTTGGGCCTTAGCATTAGCTCTCTGGTTGAGCCTTGTGAATGCCATCTCAGGGGATACATCAGTAACTGACACAACATGTGCTGTAACAGGTGTTTAGTGCGTTAGCATGTAGAACTCAGCTCTAGGTTTCCTATAGAAAGTCCCGTCTGTTATACAGGGATTATGTTCAGTCTTCCTGTCAGTGGGAAACGGGAGTCTCTTCCGATAACCTAAAACAGGATAACGCAAGCCAAGCTAGCAATGTTTTACGTGCTGATGCAAACAACTTGCTGATGCAGAACTTTTAATACTGCATTCAAAAGTATACATTATTCTTGAACTGACCAAAGTATTTAAAAGGAGGTTACATTAAAAACATATATGTTAACAAATGTTTTATATTGTTCTAGTCTGTAATTAATGCAATTACATCAGAGCAAAAAAATGAAGAGTAATCCTTTACTTTTTCATGGGAAAAGTAATTAAATTACATGAATGAATTACTTAGTAATCCATTACACCCAACAGCTTATGATTTCTTTAAAAACTATAATTTTATTGAAAATATGAATGTTTTATTCAAACTATTTAAAACAATTATTTAAAAAAGTAAGAAACACATATAAATATATTTAAATTCTTAATTTCGAACAGTTTATTTTTGTCTACAAAACTCATTTAATTTTCATTTTATTGATTCATTCATTTCTAAATGGATAAGTGTGACAGTAAAGGGTTTTTTTTTGTCCCTACATATTATCCATACTTCCATGCATGTTAAATCATAGTTTTGAAGATTAGTTTTTAACTATTATTATAAAAAGTGCAAAAATGTCATAATAAAGAATTAAAACTGTGGCATTGGAATTCCTTAATAAACTATTTTATTTTATTTATTGTTTGCTATTTTTATCTACATATTTTTAGAATTCATTAGTTGACACAAATATTAATTTATTCCTTTTCAAATGGATAGGTTGGATAGTGCAGGAAGGTTGGTCTCGACATATTTTCCATATGTTAATTCATGGCTTTACTATAATTTTTACTATAACTTAGGGGAAAATATATATAATAAAGCAGTAGTAGTAGTTGTGTCCAAACCTTTAAGTAGTGTAGACAAGCTGGCCAGTAGATTGACAGTGAAGCTAATGCTGACAAATAACCTCTACGTTTTTCAAGTAGTAAAAACTCATTCTCAACTTTATCTGTTATTCATTTGTGAATTGTTGTGGCGTAATAATTTTAGAGTGTTTTTGTATTGGTGGCACCAATTTTCCACCAGTTTCATGAGTCAAGATCCCCAATTATCTGATTCCCCATCAGCAACTAGTGTACCGTATAAATCTCTCCCACAGGTGTGTCAGACTTCAAATAACATTAACCCTTTGTCTACCCAATGAAAGCGGGACATATAGTGTGGAAGATAGTCACTGATATTAAAGTCGGGCCTGTGGCCGTCTGACAGACATACCTGAGAGATATTTTAGTAATTTAATACATCATGGTTAGAAGTGCCTAATGGAGTAAATTTATTATTTGGTTCAATTACCTTTTCTCCCTTAACTAATGTGATTTACTACAACACTTGCAGCTGTGATGATCAATCATTCCTGTGAGCCACAGACCTCCAGTGCAACCTTGCGTCCAGCTATTCCAACCAGTGCAAGTGTCATCTGTGCACCAGCCTGGAAATAAACCATGGTGTCTGACCAGGGGTGTCCAAACTCGGTCCTGGAGGGCCATTGTCCTGCAGTTTAGCTCCAACTTGCCTCAATACACCGGCCTGGAAGTTTCTAGTATGCCTAGTAAGACCTTAGGCCTTTCTCAATCTGTGTTCTTGTCTGTACTTGCGTTCTTGTGAAACGTCATCAGTCGCTGCCCAAGTACAGTTCCAATTCAAAGTTCACATCTAGCCAAGTACAGTTTAAATCCCCAGATGTGTTCTTGCTCTACCCCTTTTATCGAGGATGCATCAGGAGGTGACATGTGCAAACATAAAACAGCCAGGTATCCCAGAATGCATCTCGCATCAACTAGTATGTGTCAATGGCGGAGGAGAAAACCTGCATAATTTAAAAATACTGCTGTTATTATGTCACGAAATGTAGTTTTAAGAGTTTTTCAGTCGAGAATAGTTGTATAAAGCTCAAATCTATGGTTTATTTATAAAGATAGAGCCTATTTGAAAATTTGCTTCGCCGTTTTTGGAGTGAGATCCAAGCGAAACAGAGATGTAATTTGTTTAACAGTGCTGATTTTCCCCTTTCTAATAATCCCATGCTGAGACTGATAAGTAAATGTCATCGATTCTGTCTAGTTCTGAAGTTGATGGATGACCACTGCAATTTCAACATCCCATGTCACTGCAACCACTAAACATCCTTGTAAATGGATGTTTTTGTTGAAGGCCTCACAAGGGTCGTTGACAGGGGAAGTAGTTGAACCTTATCTGAACCAATCACAGCCTCCGCTCTGACATTATGACAAATCCCATTCAGTCCTATACAAATACTTTCTCTTTCTGTCTCTCTATCTCTGTCTAAACAACTTTGACGGTTCGAAATGTGAGTAAAATCTCTGCAGGACAACGCAAACCCTCAAAAAAGTGTTGAAAGCTTTCACTAGGAGATGAGAATCATGACATCTGCTAATCTAATAAAGACTGCGCAGTCTCTTGGGGACTGGATGTATAAGACAGGTCTGTCTTCAACAACGACCATGGGAATGCAGCAGACATGCCATTTTGTCTAGCCTATGTTCACAACACTGAAATATTATCTTACATTCTCAACTACTTGTCCTCTGGACATAATATTCACCTTTGAGCTATTAGGAGCCAGAAGATTTAACATCCTTGTGTAATGCACAATTATCCAGACTGGACCATATTCATGATGTCCAATTGATATACAAAGAGAATGCAGATATGCAGACCAAGGAAGTGTTTACAAATGAGACCTACAAATAGATACCTAGAACTAACACTTTTACGTTACTATAGTAAAGTGTTAGTTGCGTAGACTGCTAATGGTAGCCAATTATAACAAAGGTCATTTACATTTTACCAAGGTTAATTCTAACAATTATGTCGCTGTACCTTTTCTGATTTACATGTGTGAATTACCTTTGTTATGACTGGACATGGGAAATGAGTAATAATGCCTGGCCAAGTTGCTGAATACTGGTGTTTATATCTAAATGTGACAGTCACAAGGTTGTGACATCAGAATCAGAATCACTTTATTCGCCAAATGCATCAGCAGACACACAGGAATTTGATATGGCAATCAGTAACACACAAAACTCGTCACAAACCATATATACGTGTAGCTACATACAGCATGTTTAAAATAAATTAAATAAATAAATAAAAAATAGTCCAAAGATAAAATAGTCTAGGAGGGTTGAGTGGGGCACTGGATCAGCTATTCAGGAGGGAAATGGTGAGGTCTTCGTCCTCATTGCCCTATACCTTCTTCCTGAGGGAAGCAGCCTAAAAATGTCACTTGCTGGATGAGACTGATCAGCAGCAATTTTAGCTGCCCTCTTCCTGACTCTGGCCTCATACAAGTCACTGATTGACAGCTGCCTCTGTCCAGTCAGCCTCTCTGCTGTGCGCACAATGCGCTGCAGTCTACTCTTCGCCTGGGCCGATGCTGAAGCAAACCTACGGTAATAGACACGGACATCATAATTGTTAATGGGATAGTTCACCCAAAACTGAAAATTCTGCCATCATTTACCCTCCCTCATGTCGCTTAAAACCCGTAAGACTTTCGTTCATCTTCGAAGCACAAATTAAGATATTTATAATGAAATCTGAGAGCTTTCTGTCCCTTCATTGGCAGTCTATGCAACTACCATTCTGACGCTTGAAAACGTTCATAAAGAGATCGTAAAACTAATCCATATGAATTGAGCGGATTTTCTGAAGGGACACAATCGTGTTATATGATGAACAGATTTAATTTAGGCTTTCATTTACATACAAACATTAATCAACTCACACATCAGTTGTGGTAAACAGAAGCTCAAGAATGCTGGCTTGACGTGCAAAAAACCAATGAGGTTCATTCTCATCTGTTACGCAGGACGTTTGAGCTTCTGCAAGAGCCAATGAGATTCATTCTCATGTGTTACGCAGCACGTTTGAGCTTCTGCATGAACCAATGAGATTCATTCTAATGTTACGCAGCACATTGGAGCTTCTGCAAAAGCCAATGAGGTTCATTCTCATGTGTTACGCAGCACATTTGAGCTTCTGCAAATACCAATGAGGTTCATTCTCATGTGTTATGCAGCACGTTTCAGCTTCTGCAAGAGCCAATGAGGTTCTTTAGAAAGACAAAAAGGAGCATAAAAATGCCATTAGAAAAGCTAATTTGGATTATCCTATGGCAAAACACTTCCAAAATGTGCACAATAGTAATCCAGAAGGCCTGATGGTTGAGGGTTTAGAAACGATCAAAAAGAACATTCGGGGTGGTGACCGATTAAAATGACTTTTACAGAGAGAAACATTCTATATATACGATTTACGATTTACCCGGGGTTGAATGAAGAAATAGATTTCAGTCCTTTTTTGTGAGAATTTTTTCTGTATATACATTTTTTTTTTAAATTCAATTTGCAATGTAGCCACCTAGTAGACTCTCTCTGTATGTGTATGTATTATTTTGGCATGCTTCAAGTGGTAACTCACCATGCCACTCAGGTGTCTCAATTAGTACACACAAAAGGGGAAATTGTTTGTTTGGAAAACACACAGCCTGAAGAAGGCTGTTTGCGCCGCCACGTGTGGCTAGCTTCTCCCCGTGTCTTTTAATTTTCTATTATGAAATAGCCAGTAAAATAAAGGCTTTTTAAATAATTTTGAAGAAGAGTGCCTTGGATTTTCTCTTTTTTTACCAATGAGATTCATTCTCATGTGTTAAAGGGTTAGTTCACCCAAAAATGAAAATTAAGTCATTAATTACTCACCCCCATGCTGTACCAACCCCGTAAGGCCTTCGTTCGTCTTCGGAACACAAATGAAGATATTTATGATTAAATCTGAGAGGTTCATGACTGCTACATAGGCTCCCTAAGGGATTGAATCCTGACAGCCCAGAGAGTCATTAAAGAAAATGTTTAAATATTCCATGTCGCAACAGTGGCTCAACTATAAGTTTATCAAGCGACGAGAATACTTTTTGTGCGAAAAAACAAACAAAAATAACGACTTTATTCGACTATTCCTTTTCTTCCTTGTAGGCCTGAAACGAGACTTCGAGAGATTTCCACGACGCGCACGCGCGAGAATTGCGATCTCCTTCTACTACTTCAGTTAAGTTCTCGCGCGTGCGCGTCGTGGAAATCTCTCGAAGTCTCGTTTCAGGCCTACAAGGAAGAAAAGGAATAGTCGAATAAAGTCGTTATTTTTGTTTGTTTTTTCGCACAAAAAGTATCATAAATTCATTAATCATAAATATCTTAATTTGTGTTCCGAAGACGAACGAAGGCCTTACGGGGTTGGTACAGCATGGGGGTGAGTAATTAATGACTTAATTTTAATTTTTGGGTGAACTAACCCTTTAAGCAGCACGTTTGAGCTTCTGCAAGAACCAATGAGAAATTTGGACTAAACCGCTCAATTCATATGGATTAGTTTTACGATCTCTTTATGAACGTTTTGAAGTGTTTAAGTGGTAGTTGAGTTGTCTGTCAATGGAGGGACAGAAATCTCTCAGACTTTTTCAAAAATATCTTCATTTGTGTTTTGAAGATGAACGAAAGTCTTATGGGTTTGGAATGGGTATTTAGTCACAGAATTTTCATATTTGGGTGAACTGTACCTTTAAGATGAGCCATTTGTGCATTTTAGTTTTCATAAATAGCATGGGTGAATATTGGAGTATTTCAACATAGTGATCTAATACCTTTTTTAAAATGGTAAGAAAATCCTATTTTCCATATACGGCCTCCTTAATCTACCACAGCTAGCAGTGCAAGAGGAACCATCAGAGAGCACTGACACCCCAGAGTGCCACGTCAGCTCTTCAGATAGTCTTAAAGAATGGAATGCACAAAGATAAGGAGAGTGAGCAAAAAAGGCATCTGAAATCAGTCCAAGAATGAAGCACTTAACCACAGAGCCAGCAAGACAACTGAGAGATGGGAAGAAATCTCCCTAAAGCTCTTTCTTATTCATGCAAGCAAATAATCATGCAAAGCACACAATCAAAAATGCACCTCCTAATATACACAGCTAACAGATATGCAGTTGGAAAAATGTCAAGCATGAGAACATTCAAAATGCAAAACTTTGTAAAAATGCTAGGGTGTTGCTATGAGATATTCTGATCTCTAGATATGGCTTGGGATTCTCCTTTATTGTAAAACTATGCATGATCGTGCACATTTTGTGTTAAGTTGATTCTGAAAAAAACACTTATTGTAAAAGCAGTAGTAGAAAGCGCAAAAAGAGCAAGCATCACAAATAACCTGATATATTCTCCTCCCCTTTTGGTTTTGTCCAATAAAAAGCTTTCTGAGCAATTGCACTTCCTGACAAACAGGTTTCCATGCCACCCACCTGGGTTGTAGTTCAAGTCCATGAAGGGACAGGAGCTCTATCTAGCCAGCTTTTGCGATTTAACAAGAACATAAAGATCAGTTCTGCTCTTCTCCTCTGTGCATTTCTCAAGGTTTTTATCTCCCTCCAGCATGATATTCCCTGCGCCTGATCGGATTCGAGCTGCAATCTAAATTACAGAGTCAGACCATCAGTGGTCAACAGGTTCTCTTCCTTTCTACGGCTGCGTGCAGAGACGGGGCAGTTCCCGAACGCAGTGTCTTGGCTAGGATGGTTTTCAATGATGCACTGTGACGATCTGGAAGGCAAGCAGCGGAGCTTGGCTCATAAATCACGACCGCTAAGGCTCTTGGGGGTCTCGGCCTGGCCTGTAAATTTGATGATCGAAAAACGGGCACTCGGCCAGACAGCTCGGCCCCTTACAGTGGCTCTATAAATACAGACAGAGCTGCTACCGCACGCTATATACGCTGAGGAAACGGATTCCTTGAGCTCTCTTTTCCAGTTGCACTTTGATCTGTAAAAATCTCATAATCCACTAAATTTCACTTTAATCTGCCTGAAAGGAATGATGTGGATGATTTCATTTCTTCTGTGAAACACAGCTCCAACAATGACAGAAAAGCACTGTAAAAGTAGTTTAAAGTATATGTTTTGTTTGCAATTATTATTTGGTGTGACATCTTCATATATAATATTTGGAAGCGGAGGCCAGGATTTTAGAGAACAACGATTTATAAGTAAATAAATCAATATTTACCACATATATATTTATAAACAAACAAAGATGTATCATGTATTCATAAATTAATCAATAAATAAATAAAATGAATAATTACATTAAAATAATATTTAACATGTATGTATTTATTGACAAATAAAAAAATATTTACCAAGTATAGGTTAATAAAGATTTGTGTTAAAATTAATAAATAAAATACAAAAAATGTTTTTAACATGCATGTATTAATACATCAATAAATAACCAAATTAAATAAATAACTACTTATCATGCATGTATTTAGTGATAAATAAATATTTGACATGTATATAGGCTATTTATTAATAAATTTATATTTTTCAATAATAATTAGTATAAATAAATATTTAATGTATGAATTTATAAATAAGAAATACATATTTTTCAAAAATAAACATAACATAACATAAATAAATACATAAATGAAAAAATAAATAAAATAAACAAATAGTTTGACCCTTTTTTAGCATCTGTAACCATTCCAGTAAATACTAAAGTTACATGTTTGTGGAATGACACGCGGTTGATTAACTATTCCTTTACGTAAACGTTACCCAAATATCTTTAGCATCCACTGACCTCGCAGTCAATGACAGTCTATGACAGCTATAGGCTGCTGACTCTGTGTGCAACCGCCATGTGTATTCCTGTTATATCTGCTATGCTGGATATGTCTGAGAGCAAAACCGGTCTAGAATGTTCCCTAGAGTGTCAACACAGTGTTCACTTACATGAACTATAGATGTTGAAGATATGTTGAATGTAAAGGCTTAACCTGATCTGTGTGTGTCTGTGAGAGGGAGAAAGAGTATGGGGGCTAGAAGTTTGCTGTGACAGCCAAACAGCCTCTCTGTTACCAGCTTATGTAACCGTCTGTGTTTCCTGTTTTGTCTCTTGCATCTGTATGCCAGCTCAGACACACACAAACACACAGTAGTAATTCACTCTCCCTGAATTTACACACTTATTGACCTTTTGCCAAAAGTGAAATTCACTCATCAATTTTACCCCTTGAGAACTACTAAAGTCTCTTTCTGCGAGCCTGGTCTACATCTCTCAGATATAACCAGAGCTTCAGTGTCATGCAGTGTGACGCCCGAGCCCCGTTCAGCCACTGCGACGCCAGAACCCTCCATCTGTGGACAAATGCCAGAAATGTGCGACGTAATTCTGACTGAGAAACACAAACACACATATTTCATCCAGCAGAAGGATTAATAAAGCCAAATCCAGACATCAGACTGTTCTACAAGAAGAAATTCATGTTTTTGTATTTATATACCTGTGATACAATGTAACCAACACAAAACAGCTAAGAAAACTAATGTTTTAAATGAAAATAAAAGTGAATTATACTATATTTGATTGTATTTTACCATTATTATGCATGTAAAATGAATCTAAAGACAGTTTTAAGCTGATTTTGTGACTTCAGCAGACTATTGTGAAATAAAAGCGTCTGCTAAATGACTAAATGTAAATAAAACTAAGACCATAAAAATAGAAATAAAATATATAAAACTTCAATTTATTTTTAGTCCAGTAACATTTGTCATTTTTGTTTAGTTTAAGTACTAAAATAACTAAATCAACTAAATCTAAAAACTACAGACATTAAAACAATGCAAACTAGCAGTCACAATTAAATTCTACCAAATATAATAATTCTTTTTTTAGCACATTTTATTGAAAATCATGCCGTTTATTTTTATGCCGACAGAAATCTTCAGTTCCCTTTCGTAGTCACTCCGAGTTACGTCGGATGACGGAGAATGGGGGTTTCGCCTAGAAAGCCAGTCCTCTTCGAGTATTAAAAAACGAGCCAATGGCAAGGAAATGCCATGGGTCTGCGGAATTTGCATAGCGAATCCCCGCCTCACCACGTGGGTATAAAGGGAGGATGCGGACGCAAACGCAGCTATGTTTTTCGCTTCGGAGCCAAGATAATCTCTTCACTCCACAAGCCAAATCCTGAGTATTTTCAGTGACTACATCTCTTCGAGACGAGCGAACTCTCTGGTGTTGGTGTGACGGCGGTATCCAGCGAGTTTCATATTGCCTGCGATCTGAGCAGTGGTCTGCCGGTCTGTGTGTCTCTCCCTGGTCGCTTCAACATCCGCAGAGTTTTTTCCTCTCACTAAAAGAGCATGCACGCGGCACGTCTTTTTAAAGACGCGTCTTTCTAAAGACGATCTGCCCGTGTATTTCTGAGTGCGGTATTCTGATAGATTCAGCTATTGGGCGCGAGCGCTGTTTGGCGTGTCTGGGCTTTGATCACGCTCAGACAGCGCTCGTGGGTGTGTCACGTTCTCTCAGTGGGAACGTGACCATCGCAATGTATACGGTCGAGACTCCGTGAGCTCAATAGAGAGAGAGTCCACCACCCGATCTATTTTTCTCCACGTGAGATAATACTTCGGCTGGTGGCCAGGGTGACTAAGACGTCAGGTCTGGAACTAAACCGACGAAAAATCCTCGGTCCACACCCCGTCTTTCACGTTGCAACCCACGTGGTCCCGAGTGGGTTCGCCGGCCCGCCCGCGGGCCCGCGTTCTCATTCGGTCCACCAGCTGATGAAATCATGTTTATCGCCGCATCACAAGGTGAGCTGGAGTCCTCTGGAGATGGCTCGTCTGTGCTGCTGTCCTCGGATGTGCTAGCGTAGCGAGCTTGATTCAGAATTCACAGCTATGCTTTCCCGGGCTGCCACGAGTATCGGGTTTGTGTGGAAAATTCTGCCATATCCCGATCACTTGAGGCTGATGATTGGTTTTTGGGGGTGGCGAACCCAAATCCTTTCTACCTGGATGTGCATGAAGAGGCCATGAGATCGTGGAAGTCTCCTTTGACTTTTCGCGACTGCTCTGCGGCCTCTTCCGCCTTCTCTGCCCTCGTAGAGGCCGCAGTCTACGGTACACTGGGGTTCCCCCCTGTGGAGTGTTCTGTGGCAACACTTAGGTGTCCCCACAGCGCCTCCACCTGGCGTGGCAACCCTAGGCACCCCTCCAATGCCTGTAGGTTCTTGTCTACTCCGGTGGTGGGGACCTATAGAGCTGCGGGGCAGGCTGCCACCTCACTGTGTGTTATTGCCATCCTTCTGGGTGTTCAATGACATGCACGAGGGTAGGGCTGATTCAGGGCTCATCCTTGAGCTGCCTGCCGTCACCGACCTTGCTCTACGAGCGACGAAGGTGACCGCACGCTCCCTGAGTCAGGTGATGTCCACATGTGTGGTCAGACATTTCTGGCTTAACCTGGTTGATGTGGGCGAGGCTGAGTGAACCAGTTTCCTCAACTTCCCCATATCCCAGGCTGGCCTCTTCGGCGGCGGGGTCGAGAACTCTCCCCACCCAGAAGTGGACTGTGGCTTTTTTTTCTGACCCTGCGGCTTCTGCTGCCAATCAGCCGGCGGCTCAGACGCTTCAGTCCGCTTGCCGTCGAATGCGCCCTCCTGCGACTTCCGCCCCCTCCCGCCCGGCCCCAGCAGCACCAGGCCGGGCCGTGGAGGTGGTCGCAGGGAGGTGCCCCTGCCCGTACCAGCCCAGCAGCCCCGCTGTACGCCAGGCTATGCGGCGCTCCCGTTACGGGCAGCTCAGATATGGCTTGCAGTTCTTCAGGGAGTGGTTGCAGGCCCACTCCTTCCCCCGGTGGAGGGCTGGGGGAGAATCTTTTAAACAAAGAGCTGCATCCCATCTCTGAGCACACAGAGCCGGACGGCAGTGCGCGACGCCCCCGAGCCTCGCCACTCTCGTTCCCCTCTGTCTCTGAGGGTGCGGATGACAGTGCGTGCCGTCTCCGGATCACACCACTCTCGTCCCCCTCTATCGCCAGACCGGGTCAACTGGGAGAAGAGTAAACTTTGCCTCGTGCAGAGGATCTCTTTTCTCGGTATGGAGATAGACTCGGTCGCCATGTCCGCGCAGCTTACGAGCGAGCGCGCACACTCGCTGCTGACTTGTCTTCGACAGTTCGAGGGCAAGAGTGCGGTCCCACTGAAACTTTTTCAGAGGCTCCTGGGGCATATGGCATCCGCAGCCGCGACAACGCCACTCAGATTGCTTCATATGAGACCGCTTCAGCTGTGGCTTCGCGATCGAGTCCCGAGGTGGGCATGGCATCGAGGTACGCTCAGAGTTCTAATAACTCCGACCTGCCGTCAGACCTTCACCCCGTGGCGGAACCTCAGCTTTCTACGGGCCGGAGTTCCCCTAGAACGAGTTTCCAGGCATGTTGTTGTCTCCACAGATGCCTCTGCCACGGGCTGGGGCGCCATGTGCAATGGACATGCAGCTGCGGGCTCCTGGACAGGACCCCAGCGCCTCATGCATGTCAATTGCCTCGAGTTGCTGGCAGTACGCCTTGCCCTGCACCACTTCCATGCGTTGCTCCAGGGTCAACACGTACTAGTCCGTTCAGACAATACCGCGACTGTAGCGTACATCAACCATCAAGGTGGTCTACACTCCCGCCGTATGTCGCAACTCGCACGCCACCTCCTCTTTTGGAGTCAGAAGCACCTGAGGTCCCTTCGTGCTATTTACATTCCTGGAGTGCGGAACCTTGCAGCCGACGAGCTGTCACGGCTCCGACCTACCTCTGGAGAATGGCGACTCCATCCCCAGTCGGTCCAGCTGATATCGGACCAGTTCGGGGACGCACAGATAGATCTGTTTGCCTCCCACGACTCATCCCATTGCGCCCTGTATTACTCCCTGTCCGAGGGCACGCTCGGCACGGATGCACTGGCGCACAGCTGGCCGCAGGGCCTACGCAAGTATGCGTTTCCCCCAGTGAGCCTTCTCGCACGGACTCTGTGCAAGATCAGGGAGGGCGAGGAGCAGGTTATCTTGGTCACCCCATACTGGCCCACCAAGACCTGGTTCTCCGAACTGATACTCCTCGCGACAGCACCTCCTTGGCCAATTCCTCTGAGGAAGGACCTCCTTTCTCAGAGACGGGGCACCCTATGGCACCCTCGTCCCGATCTTTGGAGACTCCACGTGTGGCTCCTGGATGGGACGAGGCAGGTTTGAGTACCCTGCCACCTGCGGTGGCGGCTACCATCACTTCCGCTAGAGCGTTGTCCACGAGACACGTCTAAGCGTTGAAGTGGAACCTCTTCGTCAACTGGTGCTCTTCTCGCCGAGAAGACCCCAGGAGATGCTCGATCAGTGTCGTGCTTTCCTTCCTGCAAGACGGGTTGGAGCGAAGGCTGTCTCCCTCCACCCTGTACTCTGTGTGTACTCTGCACTCTGCTGATCGCCCCTGCTCCTGTCTGATCGCTGATCGATTGCTCCTGTCTGCCTCGCTGCCTGCTGTGTGTTTGTTTGCTTCGAGGCTGTAAGCTTCGCCTGAGCCTCGTATTTCTTTATGTTTTGAGCCATCATTTACTATCTAGTTGTTTATACTACTAAATACAGCTTACCCAACATCTCAGATTAACCTTACATCTCTAGCTTCCGTTATTGTTAACACAGCACGCTAGTAACTCGCTAACGTTAGCCTGCTAACGCGCCACCCGTGCGCTCATTTATTTATTTATTTTCTCTCGCGCGCCCGCGCCTTTGAGTTCATAAAGTCCAGGTAAGTAAGAAATCAGTCAACAAACACGGTGAGTAATGTCTTCTTGTCCTGTTATTGTCACCTGTGTCACATGTCATATGTTTAGTATAGCCTTCTCCGATGGCAATATAGGATTTATATGTGATAAATGCAAGGAGACAGTCAGGCTGACGGAGAAGATTTCAGAACTAGAGACACGCATCCAAACTTTAATTGAGGATGGTAAGAATGCTAGATCTTTAGATAGTGTTTTGGATGCGCCTAGCATAGTGAACTCTTTACATGATTCGGTTCCGGCTGAAGTAGAGCCCGTGCAGCAGGGCAGATGGGTGACCGTGAGAGATCGTTCTAGTCGCGGATCAAAGAACCACTCTTCCGTTCCGATTCCCATAACAAACCGATTTGCCCCACTCAGTGAAACACCCACTGAGAATTCTGTTGATTGTGCCCTGGTAATTGGTGATTCGATCACACGGAACGTGAAAATAGAGACACCAGCCACCATAGTCACATGTTTGCCGGGAGCCAGAGCGCCTGACATCAAAGCAAATTTAAAAGTGCTGGCTAATGCTAATCGTAAATTCTCTAAGATCATTATTCATGTCGGCACTAATGATGTTCGACTCCGCCAGTCGGAGATCACCAAAATTAATATTAAAGAGGTGTGTGAACTCGCAAGTACGATGTCAGGCACTGTAATTTACTCTGGCCCCCTTCCTGTACGCAGGAGTGATGAGATTAGACATGTGCCGGTATTCGGTAATGCGATAAATCGCGGTAATGAATATGCACGATATTGTTATCGCGGCCACTTCAAAATACCGTGAAAAATAATAGATTTGAATTTAGACTTTTAGAAAACGCATTAGCTAATTTTCTATCAACCGCTTAAACACTGCGTATATGCTCCGCAAAACACGTGCGCACTCTGATGTAAACAATCCCCACATGTATAAGCACTGTGTGCACGCGGCGCAAAGCGCACTCTAGTCTGATGTAAACAATCATCACATGGAGTAGAAGCATGGGGGAAGGAGGAACGCTGCCGACGATTTACCCCCCGCAGGGCTGCCAACTCTCACGCATTCAACTTGAGACTCAAGCGCCTTTCAGACAGGACGCAGAATACTCGCGGGGACGTTTTGTTGCTGCGTCGACCAAAGCACGCCGGGGTCAAAGTTAAAAATAGTTCAACTTTTTATTTGCAAAATAGCCAATCGCGTTCTGTCTGAAAGCAGCTTTACGGAATTGACACTTTTCACACGCTCTTACGCAGAGAAAAATCGCGGAGCAAAGAGGACACTGACACCGACAGACTAGACAGAGCAGGTTACTTTTGATATGAAAAAAAAAAGGTTCTGTCCATTGTGACAGATCGCTGCGCCTCAGTTCAAGTAAACCGATCATCTGTTACTTTTTATTTAAAGATACAGTACAACTTACGTAAGGTTTATGCCTCATACAAAATGTCGATCAATCAGTGTTTTTCACGGAAAGAGGTCAATAAAACTGCAGGAGAACAGTTATGTCACAGAACGTTACATTTACCTCAGGAAAGCCATTTAATGACCAGCACTTTAGTTGACTAGAAAAAATTGTCATTTTGCTAAATATGTGCACTTTATTACATATTAATTATATGTTTACTTGTCATTACATAATTGTTATTATAATGAAAACCGCATTATATTTAATTTCTCTCTGTTTACAGCATTATGTGAGATATTTTTTTTTCTTGAGAAAAATTAACATGCAGACTGTAGCCTACCTAATATTTATCCAAATGAGTCAATATTGAATTAAGATTAAAATCAAATACAATAATTTATTTGAATACAAACAGTAACCTACCAGTCATTATACCATGTAAACATTGTAACACGTTGTCACTAAACTGAATAAAATTCTGTTTAGTTACCATGTTTTGAAAATCACAATTACACATTGTGATGCAAGTTGTTTTTTTAGATACCCGCAATCCATCTGTTTCTCTTGAGCAATTAAAATATTGTGATAATACCGTATACCGTGATAAAAGCTCATTCAATTAATCGCAGCACGAAAATTTGATACCGGCACATGCCTAGATGAGATAGTTAGCCGATTGGCCTCACTGAACAGTTGGCTGTCGAAGTGGTGTCCGCAGAATAATATAAAATTCATAGACAATTGGAAAAGTTTTTGGGGCAAGCCTGATCTGTTGAAAAGAGATGGTATCCATCCCTCCTGGGCTGGTGCTGCTCTTCTCTCTAGTAATTTGGCTCATAGTCTTAGAGATAAAACATGACAATCTGGGGCTCAGGTCAGGAAGCAGACAGACTGGCTAAACCGACCGTCTGCTAGCGGCCTCACGTCACCAAGGTCAGATAAATCCCATCACATAGAGTCTCTTTCACCTAGATGTCATCATATAGAGACTGTGTCTGTTCCCCGAATTTGGAAATCCAAAAAACGTCAGGTTAAAAATTTAATTGATGTTCAACAAATAAAAAACAGATATAATACAGATGAGCAAATGATAAAGCTTGGGTTGCTGAATATTCGATCCCTTACTTCAAAATCTCTCATAGTTAATGATATGATTTCAGATTATAATCTTGATATGCTGTGTTTGACAGAAACCTGGCTAAAACCAAACGATTACATTATTTTAAATGAGTCAACCCCACAAGATTACAGTTATAAACATGAACCTCGTCTGAAAGGCAAAGGGGGAGGTGTTGCTGTAATTTATAGTAATATTTTCAAAACCACTAAGAAATCTAGCTTTAAATATACTTCTTTTGAAGTATTGGTGCTTAATGTAAAAATATATAGTGTAAACGATAAATCACATTTGAGAATTATGCTGGCTACTGTATACAGGCCACCAGGGCACCATAAAGATTTTATCAAAGAATTTGCGGACTTTCTATCAGAATTAGTATTGGCTGCAGATAAAGTACTAATTGTTGGTGATTTTAATATACATGTAGATAATGAAAAAGATGCATTGGGATTGGCATTTAAAGACATTGTAAACTCAATTGGAGTTAGACAACACGTGTCAGGACCTACTCATTGTCGTAATCATACTCTAGATCTAATATTATCACATGGAATAAATGTTGATGCCGTTGAAATTCTGCAGCAGAGCGATGACATCTCAGATCATTATCTAGTCTCATGTAAATTACATTTAGCCAAGGCTGCAAAGCCGACTCCGTGTTATACATACGTTAGACCTATAACTTCTGCCACTAAAGATTGCTTTATCAATAATCTTCCTAATCAGTTTCATCATCTCAGCATCCCGGATAGCTTAGAAGAACTTGATATTGCAACAGAAACGTTTAACTCTCTCTTTTCCAGCACTTTAGACGCAGTTGCTCCGTTGCGCTTAAAGAAGATTAAAGAAAATAGCCCAACGCCGTGGTACAGCGAGCACACCCGGGCCCTTAAGAGAGCAGCCAGAAAAATGGAGCGCAACTGGAAGAAAACTAAACTAGAGGTATTTCGGATTTCGTGGAAAGAGAGCTCGATTGCTTACAGAGAGGCTTTAAAAGCTGCTAGATCTGCTTATTTTTCAAACCTATTAGAAGAAAATAAACATAATCCAAGGTATTTATTTGAAACAGTGGCTAAACTAACGAAAAAGAAAGCTTCAAGCTCAGAAGTGTCCAAGCAACACAGCAGTGATGACTTTATGAACTTCTTCACTTATAAGATTGATAATATCAGGGACAAAATTATAACTATGCAACCGTCTACCACAGTATCGCATCAGGAAGTGCATTGTAGTCTCCCTGAGGAAAAATTTGATTCATTTGTTGCTATAGGAGAGGAAGAATTCTGCAAACTCGTTAATTCATCTAAATCGACAACTTGTATGTTAGATCCTATACCGACTAAGCTACTGAAAGAGATGTTTCCAGAGGTCATATATCCTCTTCTTAATATCATTAATTCATCTTTGTCTCTAGGATACGTACCAAAAACCTTTAAACTGGCTATGATAAAACCGCTTGTTAAAAAAACACAACTTGATCCTACAGAATTAGTCAATTACAGGCCGATCTCGAATCTGCCTTTTCTGTCAAAGATACTAGAAAAAGCAGTATCTTCAAAACTGTGTTCCTTTCTAGAAAGAAATGATATCTGCGAGGATTTTCAGTCCGGATTTAGACCGTACCATAGTACTGAGACCGCTCTCATTAGAGTCACAAATGATTTGCTCTTATCATCCGATCGTGGTTGTATCTCTCTATTAGTGTTACTCGATCTTAGTGCTGCATTTGACACAATTGACCACAACATTCTTTTAAATAGACTAGAAAACTATGTGGGCATTAGTGGAATTGCACTAGCATGGTTTAAATCATACTTAACTGACCGTTATCAGTTTGTAGCAGTAAATGAAGAGATGTCTTATCGATCACAAGTTCAGTATGGCGTACCACAAGGCTCAGTACTAGGACCGTTGCTGTTCAGTCTGTACATGCTACCATTAGGAGATATCATTAGGAAACATGGAGTTAGCTTTCACTGTTATGCCGATGATACTCAGCTGTATATTTCTTCAAAACCCAATGAAACTTACCAATTCACAAAATTAACCGAATGCATAGCTGATATAAAAAATTGGATGACTAGTAATTTCCTACTACTAAATTCTGAAAAGACAGAGATTCTAATTATTGGACAAAAAACTTCCACACGTAATAACCCAGAATACTGTCTAACACTTGATGGCTGCTCTGTCAAGTCTTCGTCGTCGGTTAGGAACCTGGGTGTGCTCTTTGATACCAACCTTTCTTTTGAAAGCCACGTGTCTAGTATCTGTAAAACTGCATTTTTCCATCTTAAAAATATATCTAAAATACGCCATATGCTCTCATTGGGAAATGCGGAACAATTAGTCCATGCGTTCATGACCTCAAGGCTAGATTATTGTAATGCTCTACTGGGTGGTTGCCCTGCACGCTTAATAAATAAACTACAGCTAGTTCAAAACGCCGCAGCTCGAGTTCTTACCAGAACCAGGAAATATGACCATATTAGCCCGGTTCTGTCAACACTGCATTGGCTCCCTATTAAACATCGTATAAATTTTAAAATATTGTTGATTACCTACAAAGCACTAAATGGTTTAGCTCCGCAGTACTTGAGCCAGCTCTTAACGTATTATAGTCCTTCACGTCTATTGCGATCTCAAAATTCCGCCCAGTTGATAATACCTAGAATATCTAAATCGACTGCAGGCGGTAGATCCTTTTCCTATTTAGCACCAAAACTTTGGAACAGTCTTCCTACCATTGTCCGGGAAGCAGACACACTCTGTCAGTTCAAAGCTAGACTAAAAACACATCTCTTTGACCTAGCATACACATAACACACTATAGACTTCTATAAATTCAATGTTAGGCTGCATAGATTAGGTCAGCCGGAAGTGGGAACACTTCCCTTAAATCTTGATGTACTCGCTACATCATAAGAAGAATGGCATCTACGCTAATATTAGTGTCTTTGTTTATCCCGAGGTTTTCCCGCAGCCTGACGGATCCAGGCCGTGTCCAGATCTGACGAAGGAGATCCGCCTGGACCCGATGACAATGCAGTGCTGAAGTGTCCACTATCCTCTCCCTATGGAGGATCCCTTTCCCACTCTACAGATAAAGCGTTGTGAATTCCGGCTCGCGTACCCCGAAGTGATAAAATAAAACAAAATTCTGTATCAAAATTTATAGGCAAGAAAAGTAGTTTGTTTAGGCTGGGTTGTATGAATTATAAACCTGCGCACATATTTTAAAAAGCACATAACTATAGAATCAATTCTGAATGAGCATGTGAACGCCATCAGCGTTAATCACAGGTTCGCGTTTAAAAGTCTGATCATTTCGACGGAGGTGAATCAATCAAAGTTAACTTTAGCTGGAAATAACATTGTTCAAGAACCGCTATAATGCCAAACAATCTGTTACCTTAAATTATATGTTTATCTCTGTAAAGCTGCTTTGAAACAATCCGTTGTTAAAAGCGCTATATAAATGAAGATGACTTGACTTGACTTGACCCTGAAGGTGTATGTGGCCGCTATCGCCGCTTATCACGGAGCAGTTGAAGGTAAGTCTCTTGGAAAGCACGACCTGATCATCAGGTTCCTGAGAGGAGCGAGGAGACCTGAATCCTCCTCGCTCTCCTCTCGTTCCCTCTTGGGACCTCTCAGTGGTCTTAAATGCCCTGCAGAGGACTCCCTTTGAGCCTCTGCAATCAGTTGAGATTAAGTTTCTGTCAATGAAGACAGCGCTCCTGGTTGCACTGGCCTCCATCAAGAGGGTAGGGGACCTGCACGCATTCTCCGTTGACGAAGCGTGCCTGGAGTTCGGGCCGGCTCTCTCTCACGTGATCCTGAGACCCCGGCTCGGATATGTGCCCAAGGTTCCCTGAGTAGGGAACAGAGACGTTACGTCTCCCTGCCACTTCCGCTGTACCGCTGGGTAGACGCCTGAGTTCAGTCTCGGCTCCTCAGCGAAGACATAGCTGCGTTTGCGTCCGCATCCTCCCTTTATACCCACGCGGTGAGGCGGGGATACGCTATGCAAATTCCGCAGACCCATGGCATTTCCTTGCCATTGGCTCGTTTTTTAATACTCGAAGAGGACTGGCTTTCTAGGCGAAACCCCTATTCTCCGTCATCCGACGTAACGTCTCCGTTCCCTACTCAGGGAACGAGGGTTACATCCGTAACCGAGACGTTCATTCCTATGAAATTAGCAACAGTAACCAAGGGGTGGAGCTTCACGAAGGGGGAATTTGCATTAAAATTCCTATATAAAAGTTCTTATAAAAGTTTTTGTCATTTTTGGAGCTCAGCAGTATTTGTCTCCAATTTTTTAATCTACATAAATAGGCAGCATGAACATGCCAATAATTAGCCTGGGAAAACCCAGACAACTTCCGGCAAATTTAGATTTGCTCTGAAAGTTAGTCTAGCAAAGAGCTCATTCAAGCCCATTTCCAATCCATCGAAATCGAGGCACCAATCAGAAACGTTGGGGCGGGCTTTACACGATGACGACAGCGCTGGGATTTTGAAGCAGATTTTGTAGCCTACATTACAAAGATGGATGCCGCCGTCAAACATCACTCGTTCGAATCAGCTATCGCGTCTGTTTTAAGCGATTTGAACATTTCCTTTTTGTTAAAAACCGAGCAAAGAACAACACTCGGAGATGTTTCTCCCCTGCTCTGCATACGTCATCTCCTTCATCGCTCTGATCGGCTTTAGGTCTATCCGCGACGTCCGTTGGTGACGGCCCTCTGGAAATGATTTGTCTATGACGCTTTGCCAGACCATAACTCAGTTACAACTGAGAATGGTCTGGTTTTAACCATCTAGCCTATAATGTCTCAAATGTGACAAATTCATTCCATCATAATTTTGTTTTACCATTTTGAACACATTTTACTGAAAATCATGCTGACATTTACAGAAATCTTCAGTTCATTCCTATGAAATTAGCAACAGTAACAATGCGTTGGAGCTTTATGAATGGTCAATTTGCATAAACATTTTAACAAAAAAAAGTTATAGATTATTTTATGAGGAAACACCACAGACATTAAATCTTATAGTAGTAGATTGACTAACTTATATCTGTCTATTAATGGCCACACGTCTGTAGCTTTCTCAAAATTTGAAGGAAGCCGAGAGAAAATGGTGGAAAGAACTAGACCTTGAGAAAGACCGAACAATTACGAATTCGTTTTCCTTTGCTCTGTCTTTTCAATCATGCTGAGCACACAAGACATATCCCACACCAAGAGCACTCTGGGATTTCTGCCGTTCCCTCGTGTTATTGCTGCTGCTGTTTTCAATCTCGGGTGGCATCCATTATTTCCTTTGACGAAGAGCCCAGTCACAACTTCAGCTATATTAGATAAAGGCCTGAAGAATCAACCAGTTTCCCTTTATAACCCCCAGTATCTTAGATTCAACAAGTTTTGTGATTTTAGAGTGAAAATGCCTTAATCTAACTCAGCATTGATCATTTGTTTATAATTTAAAGGGGACCTATTATGCCCCTTTTTATAAAATGTCATATCAGTCTCAGGTGTCCCCAGAATGTGTCTGTGAAGTTTCAGCTCAACATTTGGTGCAACACTCTGCTCCTCACCACGGGTCTTCTCAGGTGCTGCGAGCAAATCACTCCGCCCAAGTAGCAGTGTTTCGCCTTCTGAGAATGTAGTTCCCAGTATGTATACGGTTAAAAGATGGCTGTGTCTCATATGACCTTGCTATTTGTACACACTGTGACTATACAAATCACAACATGTAAATATATTCAGATTCAGATTCACTTTATTGTCATTGACAAAATACAAGTACAGAGCCAATGAAACATAGTTAGCATCTGACCAGGAGTGCAAACAGTAGTAATAATTTAAAAAGAAACATTTCTGAAAAAGCTAATAAAGTACAGTTGCAGAGACCAGCTCAATGCAATGTCTCAAAATTGGAGGTTGGAGTATATGTAACTGGCCAGTGACACAGCAGTGCAAGATGGCATCAGATGGTAAAATACAAGAGAAAAAATTATTGCCTTCCTTTTCCCTTTTAAACAAGGTCTAAGTTGGATGTAGTGTTTAGTATCTTGACCGCAGATGGGCAGAAACTGTTCCTGAATCTGCTCCTGCGACAGCGAAAGCTCCTATATCGTCTCCCAGATGGGAGAAGAGTAAATAGTCCATGGGTGGGATGAGAAGTGTCTTTGATAATGCATCCTACCCTTCGTAGGCATCGCTTGAGGTAAATGTCTTGCATCGAGGGCAATTTAGCACCAATAATATTTTGGGCCATTTGACCACACGCTGGAGGGCTTTCTGGTCTGAGACAGTGCAGTTGCCATACCACACTGTGATGCAGTTTGTTAGGATGCTTTGAATTACGCATAGGTAGAAGTTCTGCAGTATAGTAGGGGACAGATGGGCTTTCTTTAATTTCCTAAGGAAGTAGAGGCGCAGTTGTGCCTTTTTAATGAGACTAGAAGTGTTGATGGTCCAGGTAAAATCCTCAGAAATATGAACACCCAGAAATTTTAAACTAGTCACTCGTTCCACTTGATACTCATTAATATAAATGGGAGTGTGTGTGTAGCCTTTCTTAGTCCGCCGATAGTCCACAATCAGCTCCTTGGTTTTCTGGGTATTGAGTATAAGATTATTGGTTGCACACAACTCTACCAGGTGCTGAACCTCTTCTCTGTAGGCATCTTCATTATTACCGCTGACCAGTTCTACCACAGTGATATCATCTGCAAACTTTATTATGGAGTTTGAGACATGCTCAGGTTGGCAGTTGTGGGTAAAGAGAGAGTAGAGGATTGGGCTCAGAACACAGCCCTGTGGCACACCAGTGTTCAAGGCGAGAGTAGAGGAGTGATGGTTGTTGATCCTAACAGACTGTGGTCTGTTAGTGAGGAAGTCCAGGAAACCAGTTGCAGAGGGAAGGGCTGATGCTAAATTCAGTGAGCTTAGAGATTAACTTGGATGGGATCACAGTATTAAAAGCAGAACTAAAATCAATAAATAACATTCTAACATATGTATTGCTTTTATCCAGGTGGTTCAAAGAAGTGTGGAGAGCTAAGGCAATGGCATCTTCAGTTGATCTGTTGGATTTGTAGGTGAACTGAAATGGGTCAAGTGTTGGGGGCAGGCACTTTTTCAGATGGGAGAGAACCAGCCTCTCAAAACCCTTAGCGATAAATAGGAAAATGTTGGCTTTATTTTGTCACTTATTGGGATGAGTATGCTAGCTGGAGCCATTTACATCCAGTCTTTGTGCTATGCTAGGCTAGCGGTGGGTGCGTCAGAGTACAGCACGCAAAGGGTGTGTTTGGACTTATCTAACTCTGGGGGATACGGCGAATAAGCTAAAGTCCCAAAAGGTGGGCGTGTTCCTTTAAATGCTGTGGCGAGGAGATAAACATGTATCTCCAATAAGTAAACATACAAAAACCTGGAAAAGTACACCTAAGAAACATTCTCTTCCATGGTTTAATAGTGACATCCGTCAGATCATTAAAAAGCGAGATATTGCTCTTAAAAAGTCCTTAATAACAAAAACTAATACTGACCACCTTATTTATTGGGGCTTGTGGAACAAGGTAGTATCAGAGCTGCGGAAGGCAAAGACTAACTATTTCTCTAAACTAATTGAAGAAGCCAGTGGCAATAGTTCTAAAATGTGGCAACATATAAATAGACTAACTAATTCAAGTAGACATAAACACTCAAAAATAAATGGCCTTAAAGTCTGCATAATCTGATTCACAGTGATGCGGCTATTGCAAATGTTTTTAATACTTTTTTTATCAACTCTGTAAAAGAATTAGCAAGTAATTTTAAACATATCGAGCCATCTCTTGAAGAGCTTGACCATGCTCACACAGGCTCCTTCTGTATCAAAGAGGTATCCTGTGATAAAGTTAAAAAGTTGATTGTAAACATGATTAACTCTATGTCTAAGGACATACACAACATACATGCTGCATTAATTAAAATATATGAAAGCTGTCTGTTAGAGCCAATTACTTATTTAGTCAATTTATCAATACAAACAAATATGTTCCCAGAGAGCTGGAAAACAGCAATAATTGCACCGGTTTACAAATCGGGGGATAAGGAAATATCAAGCAATTATAGGCCTATTGCTATCCTTCCTGTAGTCTCAAAAGTTCTGGAAAAGATTGTCGCCGAGCAATCAGCGAAACATTTAGAGTCTAATCAGTTGCTTTATCCATTACAGTTTGGATTTAGAGACAAATATTCCACCGAAACAGCTAACTGTTATTTGATCAATAAAATTAAAGAATCACTGGATAAAGGAAATGTTGTTGGGGCGGTGTTCCTGGACCTAAAAAAGGCCTTTGACACTGTAGACACCTTGACTCATAGTATCTTGCTACATAAATTAAATCAATTTAAAATGTCTTCAGAAACTTTGCAGTGGTTTAGGTCTTATTTGGGCGGGAGACAGCAATGTGTCAGAGTCAATGGGGTGAAGTCACCTCTGCAAGCCAACAACATTGGAGTACCGCAAGGGTCTGTACTTGCCCCTTTGCTGTTCACAATGTATATAAATGACCTACCAAAATGCTGTCCAGGCGTAAACTGTCAGATGTATGCAGACGACACTATGGTCTATGTTTCCACTAAAACACCCAGTCTGGCTGGTGAACATCTGACAACAGCATTAAAGAAGATTTCTAACTGGCTCGAGTTATCTCATCTATCGCTAAATGTTAAGAAAACAGTCTCCATGTGTTTCTCTATACGAAATAGGCCGGTTAGCGATATATTTGAGGTACAAATAAAAAATGAAGCAATAGAAGCAGTCAATGAAGTCAAGTACCTTGGGATTATTCTGGATAAAAATTTAAAATTTGACAATCATGTTAAGTACATTTGCAAGAAGGTCAGACCAAATATATATTGTTTTCGGTTTATAAGAAGGGATTTGTCCTGTCACACTGCAAAAATATATATGCATGCAATGATATTTCTCACCTATCATATTGCGTCACATCATGGTCACAAATCTCTCCAAATAAATTAATACCGATTCTCTTACTATACAAACAGGCAATAAAAATCATGGACCGGAAACCCATGAGATGGCATCATTGTGATGTTCTAAGAAAGCATAAGCTTCTTGGTTTTGACAGTTTTATTGATTTTAATTATATCAAATTGGTTTTCAAATGTCTAAATAATCATGTTTCACTGAAGTTTTCTATATTAATCAGTAGACGCATGCAGTGCTCGCATGAATAACTAATAATATTCTCTGACTCTGATGCTTCTGTTTTATAATTTATGTATGCAATTTGTTTTTTCTTTTCTCTGTAATTATATGGTATATTTTAGCTATCCTTTTCTGTTAGTATTTTTAGTATTATTTTGCTTACTAGTTTTGTTATTGTATTTTATTTCCAAAAGCCTCCCGTGGACAGGTGTTGAAAATTAGCATTTGTGCTAAAACACTTAAACAAATGCATATGGTTCGTCCAATGTAATTGTATGTCCATGTCAAATAAATAAATAAAATGGCGGACTGTGTACAGCTCACTCAGGGGAGGAGCTAAGCTAATAGGACAGAGTACGTCAGCAGTCGTGGGCGGAGCCTATGCAACGTGACTTCATATTGCATAAAAACTGCTAACGGCTTATTCTGAGACACTGCTTATGATTTATGGGGATTAAAAAAGGAGTGGGTGGATTTTTACCATTATTACCATTTTGTACACACACCTGCTGACACATTTGTTTAAACACCATTTAAAAATGAATTTTGAATAAGTCACCTTTAAAAAAAAGAGCTTTTGTGTGGCAATGTCTCCAATTTGTATTTTATAATAATCCTTTGTATCAGAACACAATCACCAAGAGGGATGTGTATTAATGAATATTCATCAGTACATCATTCTAATTGGCTGATGGCACTGCCTTCGCGAGGACTGCTATTAAAACATTCATGTCGTCTCTAGAGTATACTTTGTGTATCAGTAGCAAAGCAAATTTTTACACCCTTCCTCTGATGTACAAAAGAAGATCCGTGCTGAGGTGTTCAAAAGATATAGCTTTCGAAATAGGACATAAACATAATATTCCTAAGGTCAAGTCCAGCCCACATAGGGCGGTTCTGACATCTGGAAATCATAAAACACTCAGTAAAAATGGCTGACATGTAGATGTGAGGAAAAATAAAGCTCATATCGCCACTTCCTCTGCCAAGACGAGTCCTGTGAACTTAAATACACATCAGAGGGGTATTTATGGTGTGCGAGAGCTCGTGATGACAGAAAGCGTTTGAGTTTCCCTTCAGCTCAGGATAAAAGCTGCCTGCATAGGTTCTCCTCACCCCAGAAGACCTTCCTTGACCTAAATCCTAAGCTGAGTAATAAAGGGGTTCATTCAGGTTTGCACTTTTTTTTTTTTTGTTGCATTTTTAACAGACTCTTATGGCAATTCTTAACTATTTTACAATTTGGCGAATTGGTGGCAAATTAGTATGCTCTCATTTGTATACTTTTGTATTAGAAAACATGCAAACAAGGTTTAGAGGTGGACCTTTTTTTAAACTTTCATATGTCAAATCGTACAAATTCATACAACGTATACAGTTCCACTTCCTCATGAGGTCGGGTTGGCATTTTCAAAGTACCAAGTGGCTGGCTTGAGAATTTGATTATTTGTTTGTTTATCCTGTACTTCAGTCAAGCTACTTGTTTAAAGTTGATCCTGTACTTCAGTCAAGCTACTTGTTTAAAGTTGATGTCTATACTACGAGCTAACTATACCAAAATTACTTATCTTTTTAAAGGTTCTCTAAGCGATGTCGGGTGACGTCACTTCTTGTTGATGTTTAAAGTATTGTCAAACAAAACGGAGGCTAGCTAGACCCTAACTAGAATACTGCATGCATAATTTATATTACAAAAAAAAGGCAATTTACATGTATCCAAATGAACCAGTTCATTAGAACGGATCAGATTTTCCAAAGAAAAATAACTATTTATGACAAATTGATTCACTAAAATGAATCAGATTTTTTTTATACTAAATATGAGAAAAATAACTGTTTAGGTTGAACAAATTCACTAGAGTTTCCAATGCTCATATAAGGAAAAAAGAACCATTTATGACGAATTGATTCACTAAAATTAGTCTAACTGTGATAGAAATCCCTCCGTTTGTCCCTGAGTTACACTGTTCTCAATCAGGTCCAAGATTGTGCTATCAGCGCCCCTGCAGACACTTTTGACTTGAGAAATATCAGTTCTCACATAAGACCAGAGGGTTATGAAAGACCAGGACTGAGAGAGGAGAGAGACGGGCGATTAATCAGAATTGAATGAAGTGAACGATGAAACAAATTGAGTACAAACTCTTCCTTCGGTCCCCCAGGCTACGGCGTGAGAAATGAGGGGATGAGGAAAACACGCCGTGTGACAACATGATTCAATGAATGACCGCCATCAATCACACACTTCAGAGGATGAAGGAACAGCGGGCATAACAGACTGAACGCAAGAAGGAAAAAAGCAGGAGAGCTCAGAGAAATACACAAACACACACACACACAGACAAACAGACGTTGGCCCTCACAGCTGGACACGTAACTGTTTTTTTTCTAATCAGTTTCTTAATTGGGCAAATACATTGAAGGAAGTTTCAGCTTCAATGCACGAGGTTCTGAATGGAATAAAACCAGCTTTATCAAAAGCACAGTTGTGTTTGAACTGGTATAAGCACATACTGAACAGTCGCATATCTAGTGTGTGTAGTATGTGAATCTGAAAACTGGTGTAGGATTTACTTAAGGAATTTTCTCTCAGGAATTGCTAGTCAATTTCACAAATAATTACAAAGAAACGGCAAATAACATTGAATTAAAAGCGATTTTTTTTTTTTTTTTTTTTAAGACAGACTGGAAAAACAGGTTTTGTGTAAAACATCCAATATTCTGTTTTATTTACAACTTCAAAAATATTAATTTACAGTGATACAATATGCAAGAATTAAACAATATCACATTTAAAACACAAGGAGGCCATAATACCTTGAAAAAGTTACACATTAACAATCTCATTCATCTCAACAGCAACTGACAAATTCCCCTGATATACTTCTTTTCCGTTTCTTATAATGTACATTTACATTTCGTCGAAAAGCAAATGTTTTAAGCTGGATGATAATGGTGATGTTACTAATGGGATATTTTCATTTCAAACACAATACCATTTTAGGACACTGACAGATTTATGTGGAGAGACCAAAAGACATGATGGATGACAGATAATAGACTGTGGCGTTCAATGACTTTATCAAAGCAGATTCAATGTATAAAGTGAAAAGGATTAATAAGCACCTTCACCTACAAATCATAGCATACTGCCATATACTGGTGCTGAAGATTGATCATAATAAAGTCGGTTGACAAAACGAATCCCTCTTTATAAAAAATATTAGACTCACTCTGTCAGACTCGGCCATGTGGAAACAAGCCGAGAGTGTTTAATTTAATTCTGAGGCAAAAACTTGTTTACAATAGGATTGCGCTCGTTTTTAAAGGACTAGATCACCAAAAAATTTAGATCGCCTTTATTTACTCACCCTGATGTTGTTTAAAGACTTTTAAACTGCAAAAAAAGATGCAAAAGCACCACAAAAGTGAGTCATACAATAGCTTTGAAAACTCAAATTCAAATTCACTGAATATCTTGACATGTCTATTGAGAGTTAATGAGAAAAGTAGCATGATCTAATTTGTAAAGGAATTTGGAATTGGTTCTTTTCAATTAACTTGGGATATACTTTTAGGATATTTCATATGTCTATGATGCATTTGCATCTTTTTTCCCTAAGCTTGACAGCTCCAGTTCCTATTTATTTGCATTTCATGGAAAACCGTGACCTGGGTAATTCATTAAATTATCTTTTTTGTGCTCCATAGAAGAAAGAAAAACAGAAGGGTGAGTGAATGATGACAGAAATTTCATTTTTGGTTGTATAACTTATTTTAATGAAATGCAAACATAACTCACAGGATAGCCAATATATCTACTTACTCGTGCAAACATGCCAGGTTATAACTCATTTCAGCCAGAGCTTTATTTATATACGACAGAAGCACAGATAAATATGAACCATGCTGACATGAAGAGCCCATAAATAAAGCCTGAAGAACAGGGGGAACCCATCAAATTAGACAGGACAAACAAAAGGGTCAATGCTTGCCAGACAAGAATGTGACATTAAAGAAACACTGATCTGATCAGACACCAGTGTTGTTCTTCCACTAATAATAGTAAACGCTAAACAAGAAACAAGACATATCTGCATTACAGGAAAACCTTTAAGACTAGCAACAGTGGTGCATGAGAGGGAACTGATACGTATTCTGTGCTAAACCGTAATTTATAATGGTTCGATTGAGCAAATTGCCTAGAGCCAGAGGGGTTCAGGAGCAGAGTGAAAGAAATCGAACCACAAAGTGCAGTGATTCATTTTGTACGGTGCTTTTGTGAGATTAAATAAAACACAGAGCTTTTAGTTCCAAGATAAAACCAGGTATATCATTTACACACACAAGCACAAGGCATATTGCAGCGCTGAGTTGTCTGTGAAGGTCAAATATAAATGTAGCACTGTCCTATGATAGCAAAAGTTGTTTTATTTTGTGTCCCAGAGCATTATCTCTGTCTCAGCAGAGGTGTAGTTTGGAGTCCCGCTTTCAGAATGCACACAGTGAAGGCAGCCGGGCATGACAGGCTAATGTGGAGAGTCATCAGTTTTCTCTTGAAAAATCCACAGCTATAAAATGTCTCTAATTACTCAGAGGGTCTGGGAAGGCTGTATCTTCTATGAGGTCACTGTCTCTAGGGTGGTTCTGACATCACTGTCACTTGAAAGATAATTAACTCAATCTTATCTAATTGGGGACTGATAAACGCTGCACTGCTGAATACTCATACATAATCTCTCTCTTCAAAATTAGATTACCCTCTTTACAGGAAAACCTAACTTAAAAGAGGACCTTTTTGGTTTCTCCATACAACAGAACAGAAATGGAAAAGAACAAAACGTGACAAACCCAAACAAACATACTAAAACAGAACAAAACATGATGAGGCTAAACAAACATAAAACAAAACAAAATAAACCTAAACAAACCTTCCAAAACAAAACAATAGAACAAAAGAAATTCGAAACAAAACATAACAAACCTAAACAAGCATACTAACACAAAACAAAATAATCCTAAATAAACCTCCTAAAACAAACCAATAGAACAAAACAAACCTAAACAAAACAAAACAAATCTAAGCACGCATCTAAAACAAAACAAGTGTGTCAAAACAAACTTTGATGTTGGCTTGAGAAAGCCTGGTCAGAAAGTTGGAGGTAGTGTTAATAGTTCTAGGTTATAATGCCATTGAATTTTAAAATAGAATTTTTGACAGTTGGACTTTGAAGAGTCTTAGTTCATTTGAACATTCCGTTATAAGCTTATGGGATTTTTGGCCAACAATAGAATAGACCAAAGTTAAATAGAATAGCATAAAACAAACCTAACCAAACGGAACCGAACAAACTTCACATTTCAAACCACAGAAAAGGACGGAATAGCCTAGAATAAAACAAAATTAAAAACAAATGTTCTAAAACAATATAGCCTTCCCAGGTCCTAGTCTTGCTACATTCTTGCTAGTCATTGAAAACTAGTCGAGCCATGATTGTGCCAGATTGTATGCAGGTGTGTTCATTTCGATCTTCTCTGATCAGACTGAGAACAACTCATAACTTCGCTGCATATGAGGACAAACTTACAGCATCAGTTTTTAAGTTGATAGAACTCACAGATATTATAATGATCGATGTGTCTCATTTTCAGGAGTTTGAGTCATTTTATTCTGACCTTTTGGCTGGAGAATGAAAAACGAGGTGTGACTCACTCAGTGACTGAAGATTCAATATACCGTAGGCTGCAACGTAAAGCTATTTTTCAGATAAAACGTCTTTGGTGTAAATGAGGATGGAGGCGGTGTCGTTCCATTTAAAGGGTCATGAAACCCCAAACCAATTTTCTGAGATTTTAACAGAAGTATGTGTGTTGAACACCATTGAAGACAATGTTAGCATCTGTTAGATTTGATAGTAGGGTTAAAATGGTCAAATTTTATTTTTTTTCCCGCTTTTTTTCGTCTTCGGGGTTTAAAATCTTCATCGTGTCCACGTCACAGGCTGTGACGTGGCAGTGTTCTGTGAACGCGTGGATGACTCATCGGTGTCTCATAATTATTAATGAGACTGAGTTTTTCCGAGAGAGAGTTTCGAAAACTGGAGAATGTTGGACTTCGGCCTTGTTGATGACCAATGCAAGTTGCGTCTTGAAAGTATTGCGGTGCCAAGTCCCGAGGACTTTTCTATCCCTTCAGAGGTAACGTTAACGTTATGTGTGTGTGTTTAAAATGTAACCCTCGTCGTTTTACATGACCACACCATACCACTCCCACTCCCCTCCCTTCTTCTCACAGCTGTCCACGCCCATTTAAGTTGCATTTTTCAAAAATATTGTGAGCTAGACTTGAGCTGAAAGAGGGGGGTTTCATGACCCTTTAAAGAGCAACATGCAGGTTGAATTTATTTCTGAATTAATACTTTAAATTGTCTGCAGAGGTATTTTAAAAACACATATGTAGAAATTAATAATGAAATCTCATTTGATATCGAGATTTTGATGAAAATGTACTAGGCTCTGGAATACGCCTTTCCCGCTATAGCAACCCGTCATATGACGTAGGCCGAGGTAAATAAAAGAGCTCGCGGTCAGCTTTCTCATTGTTGGGTGTTGGTGTAGTTAGAGCAGTATTGAGAGACAGAAAGTTTTAGATTGAGTTTTAGAGAAGCCATAATGGTAAATTATTGTGTTTGTGCTAGTTGCACGAATTCCAGCCTGTCAGGACATCGTGTCCATCATTTTCCTTCTAGGAAAAACAACGCTTTTCGGTCTTGGGTGCTTTTTGTGCAGGTGAAGAGAGCAGACTTCACTGCCGCGTCTGTTACCACACACTCGGTCGTTTGTGGCGCACATTTCACTCCGTGAGGCTGATTACTGATGCTGTTCCCTCAGTGCACTTGATGGAATCAAGTCCACCGTCAAAGTTTACACCGGATTTTGGCGCGGGGCGGGACTGGAGGACCAAGTGCTAACGGTAGCAAACATTCTGTGCAACGAAAATGTAGATAGTGCTAACCAGCTTGGATGGACTGCATAATCACTGTCAGCGTAGAATATGAGAAGACAAAACGTTGCTGGCTTAAATTAAGACAATCTAAATGGATGTTTAATCAAGAACAAGGTCGAACGTATGTTTGCTAAAGCAGATTTATTGCAAAACACCAAGGTACTAGCCATACAGTAGATGAACCAGCGTTAGCCACGGTGCTAACTTACATGAACTCACCAAGTCACTTGCCCTATTCGCCACTGGTTTTCTTGACACCACAACTCTACTTCTCTCCTCTGCCCGTTGTTCCTCCCCCTGATCTCCCCCTGACTACTATCTTGCCTAGGAGGCTCATAATTATAGGCCTGTGGGCCATCATAAGCATGTTTGTCCACATCGGAGAACTCTGTTTCTTCATTCGTATCCATTGTAATCTGAGCTTGAACTTGACCAGACTCTCTCGCCGATCGTCACTTCCGGTTAGTGCTTTACAGACGCGGAAGTTGTTTTATCACAATTTATCTCAAAATATCGTTAATGGCTAAATATATATTACTCCAGTTAAGAAAATCTAGTTGTTCTATCATCAACATGCAATATGCTATATAGGGGTGTCCAACCTGCATGTTGCTCTTTAACTGGGTTTTGGACTTATGTTGTTGCCATGGTTTCCTGTCCTGCTAGGTTAATAACACACAGTGCAGTATTCCATGCTTGTTCAAATGTAGACACGTCACTGGACAATCTAAATTAAGCCTGACAAACCATTTAATGTACATCACATAAACATACGCACACAAAAACACAAATATTGGTAGGGAGTCAATCAGGAATTTTATTCCAAATTCAGGCAAGAAAGTCTCTCACGCAGTGGCCGATAAAACGCAGATTGCCAGATTGCCCATACAACATATAGTAAAAAGTAACTCCATACTGAAGATCAGAGATCTACGATCTGATAACATTCGCAATTCATTTCAAATGGGAAGTGAAAGAGTGTGGGATTTAATAAACCCTTTTGAAACTGACTATACTGTAATCCAACCAGAATATACATCTGGGGCCGTTTTCACTAAGCATTTTATCTTACCACTAGGAGTACTCCTAAATCGCACTAAAAGATTTTAGCTAGGAGTTTTCTCTTAAAAGTTATTCACAACGTCTTTCAGACCTACTCTTAGTAAAGAAAAATGACAACTCCTAAACTAAGAGTGAGTCTTCGTTGCTATGGATGACGTCATTACTCATGCATGAGCTTGACTGAAGTGACCACCTTGATTGGCTGATGATTGTAACGCGGGAATGATTCCAAGCAGAGCCATAGAGAGAAAGAGTTGCGACACTCCCATAGACCTCCGTTGTAAAAAAATGGCGGCGCTTTTAACCGCCTACTTCCGGGATATGGAGCTCGGATTAGTTCCAAACACTGGCATTTGGCTGTTGGACCCCATTCACTTAAATTGCTGCGCGTCGAGTTGTTCCAGAGGTAAGTTGCTGAAATATCGACTTCTTTTGAATTGTCAACTGTCTATATTGTATCAGAAGCCCTTTGCGATGCTTATACTGGTCTTCATTTGTATATGCACAGCGTAATTATTTATATTTTATCTTGGTTGTTCCAACCAATTTTCAAGCACTGCCTGATAGCTAGTTAGCTAGCGCGACTTCACCAGTTGTGAAGGTATAGCATCTAATTAGTTCGGTAATGAATCGCTACCACCTTTATAGCAACTTTTATTTAGTTGAATTTTTGGTATATACTAACTAACTTTTCATTATGTTACGTGTTGGCTGAGTTTTGAGTGGTGAATGCTGCGCGTCGAGTTGTTCCAGAGGTAACGTAAGTTTCTGAAATATCTACCTCTTTTGAATTGTCAACTGTCTAACTTATATTGTATCAGAGGCCCTTTGCGATGTTTATACTGGTCTTCATTTGTACATGCAAAGCGTAATGATCACGAAGGTAGGCTAATGGCTGAATTGTAATTTATAAGCAAAATCACGGGAATCAATGGCCTAATACAGCCCAGTTGTGCTAAAATAAATATCATGAGACCGACGTCCATCATCAGATGAATATGGAAAAGTTAAGTTAGAGCCGCTAAAGCTACCCATGCGAGCACTAAGCTTTTCCCTCCCAAAAAAAATTGCCTAAAACTTATCTAAGTAATATACAGTATTTCGTTGTCACCCTGCCTCTCCAAATGCAAAACTGACATTAACAAAATGCAATAACAGCTGAAAAAGTGCTTGGTTGTGTGTTTTATTTTATATTTACCGTTCAAAAATGCAATCGCTGCTGTCTGTCCCATAGAAGAACATGACAGCCAGCGTACGTTTTGGAACTATTGGGGCTTACATGAACCACGTGACAGCCGTCGCGGCGACATCAAAGAGTGTCGCAACTCTTTCTCTCTATGGCTCTGATTCCAAGCACCTTCCCTATGATGATGAGTGACAGGTGACAGGTCTGAGAATACGTGCGCTATACACAAGTAAGGAAAAACAAATAGCCTAGTAGCCTAATGAAACATATGGATTGATGCAATATCTTTGCAACATTATTGAATTAATCTGTCACTATATGCCTCTGCCTACGTTTGCAAAGAGAAGAACAATTTGATTCACAATGAAACATTACAATTAGTTTACATGCAGTGCGTAGTTTTGGTTGTTGTTGGTGGCGTTGTTGCATCCCTAGTTATGCCTACAATTAGTTGTGAATACGGCCCCAGAAAATTAAAATTTTGTCATAATTTTTCAATCAAGCATGATCAAGCGTTGTCCATCAAGGTTCACTAATCCGCCAAATAGCATGAAGAAAACTGAAGAAAACAATGGCACCATGGTACTGTTAAATTACTGTTCATTCATCAGGCGCCTTGAGCATCCTGTCAAATTTCTAATCATATCTGGAGATTTTATTACCTTGGTTCTCAGAGAAATAACTATAAAATTTGTCCAACAACAGCCTTTGTCAATCAGTGTAATCATTCCTAGAACCCATGAGAAAACATGCTGTAAAGTCTTGACAAGTTTTCAAACGACATGTCGAACAAAGGAATAACCATAGAAGATAAAGAGTAAACAAAACCACAATTCAGATTCTTGCAGAATATATGAGATGTAGCAGCTCATGAAGAACACCGTCGTATTGATTCCTTCAGGACATAAAACATTTCCCCACAGGTCATTATAGATATGCATAATTATTGATTTGACAAGATAATTAGATGGAATTGAATGGAGTATAATGTGTTGACAAGTGTATGACAAGCACAATAACGGCTCAATGAATATTTAAAAGCCAGCATAATGTCTGCAGTGATATCATCTGTGATAATGTTGCTGTAAGTGGCTTTGCGACCACTTGGGGGCATCAGCGTCATCTTTTTCAAGACAACAGCCCTCAAATCAGAAAATAAAAAAAACTAAAACTATTTAATGCAGCTGTCAGATGTAGTTTTATAGCCTGCAAGAAAGTTCAAGAAGTTTTGTGAGACAAAACCCCTGGATTGCTTCGAAGTTCGAACAGCAGTAGGCTTTAAAATAAACTGCAAACTCTTCATTATTCACTGATTCACACTGTTCAAAAGATCTGCAAGGGTTTATTAGCATGAGAGAAAGAACACACACACACACACACACACACACACACACACACACACACACTCACTCTCTCGTCTATATTAGTTTTATGACTTCACAGTATGAGAAACACAAATTTGGCTACGTAGTAAAATCAGTCAATCATATTGTTTACCATCATTATGCACAAAAAAATTAACAGTTATTGACCAAACAGAATCAAATACTTCTTAGAACTGCATAATAAAAATAAATAAATAATACACCAGATCTTGTATTGACAAAGCAAGAGTATTAAAAAAAAAACAATAATCACTGCAAAAATGATAGACTCTTCATAGACATAGACTCTTAATCATAGACTCTTAAGCATTTGCATATTTAAATCCAAACAGCAACGTTTTTTCTCTTTTTGGCCGGGCAGTATGAATATACAATGTGTGCTGGGTTCTGATACAGACTAATCAGTTAAAAATAAATTAGAAAAGTTACTTTTTTCATCTCTCCAAAAGATCAAACCTTGAAGATTTGGCCTCAGACCTACAACTCAGACCTTCAGTGGCGTCTCAGACCTTCAGTGGCGTCTCAGACCTTCCCACCTGGCATTCGACTGACATTAAACGTTTAATTGTGGTTGAAATAATGTCAGTTTATGAAAAAATATTAATTCAACGTTAAAACAACGTTGAACACCAAATAGTTGAAGTTGTGTTGTTGACTCACTACGGATTCAACATAGAAATATCAAAAAATGTTGAGTTGTACGTCAAATCAACATTATTTTTACAACCATGACTTTTAAACATTTTGTTGAAATATATCAGTAGAAAAATAACGTTGTTCCAAAATCCAATTTGCAATCTGATTTGCAAAATCTAAACAAAATTCAACGGTTATCCAACACTGGCACCTGACGTTGATTCAACAGTGACTCGACGTTAAAATGCCAGCTGGGTTCAGTGGCGTCTCAGAGCTTCAGTGGCGTCTCAGACCTTCAACTCAGACCTTCAACTCAGACCTTCAGTGGCGTCTCAGACCTTCAACGTCTCAGACCTTTTTTATAAATATATTCTACTAACCTATTCTGCTAAAATAAATAATTGAAATAAAGAAAATAGCTTAAAAAATAGCTTATGAACAGAAAAGCAGTTTACCATGTGTTTTAAGCAGAGTTAAGCAGAAAAAAATTAATATACACTAATTATTCAGCACTGGCTAATTATTTTTGTTTTTTTAATTACAGATAATGAGCCATAAACGATATGGGGCCAAAATATTGTGCACCCATAGTTTTTGAGTGCAGTGTCTTGCCCCATACACGTCTACTGTGCAGGGCTGGACTGGCCATCGGGCATACCGGGCATTTGCCCGGTGGGCCGACGTGCTTTTTGGGCCGATACAGATCATTCTTTAAAAAATCTATAAAAAAAAACGTTTTGTTTTGTCTAAACGGCTCATAATATTTGTACATCGGCGGCCCATTCGTTTAGTTTTGCTTAACTGGCGGCGCTGGGATCTTTGTGCCGGTGTAATGCATTGGACAAAAAAAGTCAGCGTAGGTTTTTTTTTTTTTTTTTAACAGGCCGGCCCATGAAACACGTAGATCAGCGGCCCATTGGTTCTTTTCTTGATTGACACTGGGCTGGTCCAATCACATCTTTAAACTCCTCCCCCTTTGGGCTCTGAGCGAGCGTGCAGTGTCAGTGTGTATCTGTCAAAATAGTAAGAGATGGACAAGAAACACAAGGAATGTGCAGAGAAACAGCGTGAAAAAAAGAAACGGGCCCTTCAAGTGTCTGATGAGGATATTGAGGAGGATCAGGAGAGAATGAGTGAGTGTAGAGAACTGTGGTAAGCAGAACTAGGCTACTTTCAGAACACTGAGGCGATGAGTGTAGGAACCCATTACCTAGTTACGCATTATTTACACTTCGGCATAGTTGACGATTACGCACTTTACTAGAATTGTAATGAGACCTGAGACGCGTTTGTAAACCATGTTTTCCGCCAAAATAGAATATCATTTGTTTATCGCTTTCCAAGCATAGACATTAGTACAAAACTAATTATGAAAGTTGCTTTTATTTTTCAGTACCGGTACATTTGTTTTACAATATATGGCTATTATTACTGTCATGGGATTAATATTATAACTATTATTATGTAGTAATGTAATGCAGACAGACACTATATCAGCTAAAAGAGTTTTGAGTTTTTCTTTGTTCAATTTGCACACTGATTATGGGTTGGAGCTCTTAATTTGTAACTCTCAAAGTGCACCAGATTGATGAATTTAACATTAAAAAGCACAAATTTTTCCACCTAAAGGGACAGAGGTCCACCCACCACAGATTTACCAAAAAATCCTGTGTCAAAGACTGGAATTGCTATGCCAATGCAGTTTATAGCTTGTTTTAGGATTCATCATTGTGGAGTAGTTAGATTGTATTTTACAGTAGTAGTTATTTCATTTATTAACTCTTAATCATTCCTACTCACTCATTAGGTTACATGGCATTAGTGGTTTTAATAGGAGTTAGTATACATATTCAGGGGCGTGAAAAGATCGGTTGTGTTTATAATTATATCTAGTTGGCCAGTCTGGGCCAAAATGCCCGGGCCGATTTTTAGTCCCAGTCCAGCCCTGCTACTGTGCATAACACACTTTTTTTAACTAAACATTATATGTTTGGCTTTTTTATGTCTTTATTGGATAGGACAGTATAGAGGATAGACAGGAAAGCACAGGGTGGAGAAGGGAACGGGATCGCCAAACGCCTCCGACAGTGTTTTTACAAACGGAAAGGCAAAATTACTTCCTATGTTAATCTATAATGTTGCATTAAGCTCAAGTTGTATTGAACCTGGAATATTGTAGTAAATTTAAACAGAACAAAAGTGTATAATATAGGGCCTTAAAAGCAGATTAAACTAACCCGATCCAAGCCACGATTTGACATCTGAATTTGTATGATTTGATTTGTACGAAAACGTATGACAAAACAAAGCATGAAGTTCCACCACTAACCATAACACTCAATGGGGTGTAAGCAGACCAAATTCGACCAAATTCGAACAAATTCGCTATCAATTCGGTAAAACATAAAATCGTTACAACTGCCATGAGAGTGGTGGATTTAACTTATCTGTACATTAAAAAATAAAATAAATACCTATCATCAAATCGGTTAAAACCAACCTATAATTAAAATCTAATCTGATATAACGCCCTTTTGTGTGTGAATACACCCTCCAAATATCCCGACAGAAAAAAGAATGTTTGCCTAGAGGGGAAACCACATGCACGACTCTAATTCCACATCCTCTGCACATGTTTCAGCAAGAGGCCCACATGCAAAACCATCACAGCAAACCAAAACATCTACGTCATGGTGCACTCGCTCCATCTGGAGAGGCAGATAATGATGCCATCCATATGAATAGGGCACTCTCCGACTGAACAACTACTCAAACAGCCTCGCAGCAAACAACAATCCTTTCACAACACGCTGGAGGGGATCTCATTTATACGTGCCTCTGTCGGCTCCAATAACAGCTTCATGCTTTTGTGTTGGATGGAGGCGCTTAATTTCATGCATTAACTGCGGTATTATTCTCAGGTTTTCAAAAGATGATTTATGATTTTGCAAGGAAGCTTTTTATTTTTGAAAACAAGTAAAAACTTGAGTACGTAGTACGTACTGATGTCATTTTCATTTCATCAACTGTTTGGTTTCAAAGCACAGTTATTTAACCACCACATCTTCTGCTATATTTACAAAACAGAATGATCATATGATGCATTTCCCAGAAGCCCCTGCTGCAGTATGTCTCACCGGTAAAAGTCTAGAAAAACAAAACGGTCACGCCACATTTCAAACCTACACAACCTCCCCAACAAGGTTCAACCCACATAGAAATACACTGTTCAGAAGTCAGTCTGGCTCTCATGTAAGAGTCCTACAAAACATTCATGACCCTGTTTCATCCGCTGAGAACAACATACAGAGTACAGACTACAATATCATTTGATAAATTAAAAAGAGAAATTCAAGCTCAAGAAGAGAAAATATGATATTTATGTTTTCAGATGTATTTGATCTATTATTGAAATGTCAGTTTGTCAAACAAGTAAAAAATATATATGGTCATTGTTTGGCGTGGTGAGGTCCAATTAAAGGTAATTTTTAATTGACTTTAAAGGAAATTTGTCGGATTGTTGGAACCGTAATCAACACAATATTATATATTATATATGCACAGTACTGTGCAAATATCTTAGGCTCATTTGTATTTTTTTGCGTTGTGTGTGCATATATATATATATATATATATATATATATATATATATATATATATATATATATATATATATATATATATATATATATATATATAGGAGCCAATGGTTCCCAAGTCATTTCTAGTGTGAAGCCCAGTAGCATGTATCTCTATACTAAGCGGACAGGAGAAACGGTCAGCTTGTTTCACACCCAGAATGAGCTCCTTCACGCAATCTTTAGTGGGCCACACACACCTGGACACAGGCCAGTCTGCACAGTTAGGACAATAGACATCTTTGTTCCGTCTTCTTCTATATCGCAAATTCCCTCGCCCTTTCTCTTCTTGTAGGACAGATTTAGCTTTCGGGAATTTGTTTGTCCGATGTTCGTGCCGGTTCTCTTTGGGGTCCTTCATAGCTTTGACTATTGAAGTGCATTTCATTTTGTGCCGTCTGTTTGGAACGGACGGGAATGTCACAAAAGACCAGAAACATTCTCTGGGACAGCTGTGAAATATCCAGAAGGTCATCTTTTTCTCATCAAATAAAGTTATTGAAAATATGAATGATGAAATATCATCCTCATCATTTCTGCATAGTACTCGATTGAATCGTTAAAATGGATTGTTCAATTGTTTCCAAGGATGTAAACATGTTTTGGACATTTAAACCGACTAGAGACTCACAATGAAAAGGGGCTTTCGCACAGATAGTTATAGGAACTCGGTTATTATAGGAACTAGTCACCAAGGCGGCCTCCCGAGAACAACATTTCCCCAAGGCCATTTTCCTGGTTGCGTTCGCACCACCAGTAAGAACTCTGAAGTGACATAAGCCGGCCAATAGGGACGTCATTTAAGCACGGCATTCAACAACGTCAACAACGGGTGGATGGAAGACGCCGTGATTATCGCCAGGGGTGCATAAAAATGGTGTGCCGGTGCGCATGCGTGGTAAAAATAAACGATGCGCAGCAGAAAACGCAGAGCGAAGCGCTTTTGAGTACCAACATTTTTGGGGACACGTTTAATTCCTGGAGCAGGACTTTTCTCCATCTCTGGTAACATAGCAATCATGATGATAAGTGTGTTCATTAATTATTAGGGGTGCAACAGATACCAGTTGATCCGTGATCCGTACAGACCAGTCCCCACGATTCGGCACGCATGTGATTAGCAGATTAACTGCTAAGTTTAACCATCATAGAGTGAAAGTTTATCACTGGACGTGTTTTGTCTTACAAATGTACACATTCAAACCATTTTAAAAGCGGAGGACTCAGGACTCGCACGCTGTTATCTGTGCGCACAGCCTCACACACCCGAAGCGCACGAAGAGAAAGAGAGAGAGAAAGAGAGGCGCGTTTCAGTCTGCTTGAACACCAAATTGATTCCTCTTTCACGTTTACTTGCGCTTGAACTGACACATACACACAAAATGATGTTAAAATACCCATCTCGGCAAGTATGCTCTCGGTTATGTCATACGTGAACAGTTGAGAAAGGAACCAGATGTGCATTCGGTCTTAGTGACAGCAGCCTAATATTCCTGCTGTTGTCTGTTATTAATTCTAATAAGTTAAAAAAATACAGCTTAACAAATATGAACCTATACCTAGGATCTTTATTCAGACAAAATTAAAAATGGCCAAACATCTGTGGAAACCCTTCAGTTCAAAAACCGTAAATACGGTTTGTGGCAGTACAAAAATATTTATGTTTGGTACATTTTTGCATATGGAGGTGCCATAAAGTACACTTTTGGATCCTGTCTGTATATTACAAGCTCACTTCTGAAAAAATGCGACAGTAGAGAGAGATTCTTGGCTATAGAATCCTCTAGAAGTGGCTCTGATTGTTTTTCCTGACGCCATCTGTGAAATACAAACTTTCACACTAAGGTTTTACAGTGGCAGAACAAATGGAAAATGAACCCACTGTCTTGGTTGTGCCAGGTTAGAGGGTCCAACTAAAGTTTTCTTCCAACAAAAAACATCCGGATTAATGTCAATATTAGATGATGGCTAAAATAAAAATCATCATTTTATTAACTCAGGCCGTATTAAACTATCATGTCTCACATTGTGTTAGCAAGAGCTGAAGGTATTTTTGTTAATTGAGCTGCATGTCATCAGCTGTTGCCATGGAGATGATACAGCTAGAGGTTAAAGGCAGTGACCCTAAGCTGTCACGACACGCTCTTCCTGCCCTTGTGAAAGGAAAGTGAAAACCTCACTGCGTGAGGCCTGTGTAAAGTGTGACAGGTGCACAAAGAAAATACGGCACACATCCAAAAAAGTATTAATCAGAATAATGAAAATTTAGTACAGGTGTGTTTTTAGCCATAGAGAGGTTGCTTCATACTCTTCTTTTTTTAAAATGATCGTTTTAATAGTCCAATACAAACATTCAAGAATGTTTCAAACTGAACGTTAAATCTATTATGGAAAAACCTTGCATTATTAAAGTCTCTGATTAAGTTTCTCTCTGATGAAACATTTTGGTTGGAAAAAATTATAAATTTAATAAATTAAAAAAATTATTGTAATGGGTTACGGCTGTATTCCGAGCATATTTCATATGTTTATATGCTAGAGAGAATGAAAACTATTTGAACAGATAGAAAAGAGGAAATGGACAAAATCAGGAAGATTGTCTAAAGATTCAGCAAATTAAGGTTTTAATTTAATTAGAACACATTCAAAATAAAAAAAACTTATCTTCTGAAAGACCTATAAGAACATAATGTGTATTATGTTGGTACAAATAAAAAGAAATACAATTTCAATATGGTATTGGTATTACACTAAGAAAACATCCAAAGAAAATCAGAAAAGGTACCGGTGTATAAAATACAGGTAAAACACCTGTGAGAAATCAACATGGAAAAGTACATTAGGGCCTATTTTTATGGTCTTTTTAGAGTGTATACACATGTATTATGTATTTTCCATCTTTCTGTATCTCTACCCAAACATTCAATCTAAAAAACCGACAGAAAAATATCAACAATGTCTGCTCTCTCTGTCTGCTCGGTGACCTTCCACCTGGTCTATGATAATATATGTACAGCCTGTGGCAACGTGCCTATGACTATCACATTTCTTAAAGCATGCAAGATATGCAAGGAGGGGTCCGAGAGACATTGGATAATAACACAGTAGACGTACATCTATAGCACTTTCTTTCTCACCTGCCCACGCCAAAGAATTAAGTTACTGCTAAGGAGACATGATGGATTTAGAATGAATGTTGTGGGGGAAAAAACATATATAACAATATTATAATTTTTAAGTCCATGATACGCTGAGGCAAAACTCACATGTATCTGTATTTCATTATATTAACTTATATTTGATGCTAATGTCTTAAAATGTAATGACCCTGATTTATATATATATATATATATATATATATATATATATATATATATATATATATATATATATAAAAGAAAAACTGAGTTAAAGTGAATATTTTGTTAAAGTTAATAATTAGTATTCACTTTTTATTAAATATACAGAACAACTCCCTATTAATTATAGTGTGCAACAGAGCCCGCACACTTTTTCAGTGGCGTTGGTTCCGAAAGTATTTTCCATTCATTTCTCTCATATGGATTTAAAAAAAGTCTTTGTTAAAGCGTTATAAGCCATGATAAATCAAGCCAACCAGCTACAAGGTGAATCATAACATTACAAACTTTGATTTCAAGCAAAATAGTATTTAAAATCAAATCCAAAGGTACAAGACTGTGTACATTTCGTCTTTAGTGATAGAAAGAACTACAATCCCAAGAAGCATTGCGAACAGCATAATCAAATTAAAATTTGTATATATATATATATTTAAGAATTTTGAGAGTGTAGTAGGGAGACCGACTTGATTACAGCATTCGCAGTGCTTCATGGGAGTAGGCGGAGCTAATGAGATCTTTCGGTGCGTTTTGCTTCTCTCGACTCTCTGATTGGTGGAATTTTCTGTACAGCATCATGTAATGTAGTTTTTCAACACAAAATTAGCTTTTAAACAATTATTTTAAAACTAAGTTGAAATAATGCAAACTACCGTCTTCAACAGAAGCAAATACCATCAATTAACAACCTGGTAGCTCACAGTAAGGCTGTCTTTAAAGTTTTATAAGTTATTGTTAAAAATTTCCCTATGGAAAAAAATGATTTTTTTTTTTTCCCCAGTACCTGACTGTTGCACTCTTATTGTTCAGCTTCCAGTATTACCACGCAACCTGGATGAGTTTGATAACCAATCACAATTCAGCAGTCAAAAATTACTGACATCATCATTAGCAGAATTGAATTCTATCAATGCCAGTTGGTAGCCAGACATTTAAAGGTAGCCATTGACTTCCATAGTATGAAAAAATACTATGGAAGTCAATGGCTATCGTCAACTATCTGGTTACCAACATTTTACAGAATATCTTCTTCTGTTTTCAAACTCATACAAGTTTGGAACAACATGAGAACGAGTAAAAGATGGGATGAACTATCTCTTTAAATTTAATCTTAAAAATGTTTAAAAAGCAAAACCACATCTTAGAAGGGAAGGTCTAAGCTTGTTTAAAGTGGTTTCCCTGCCTGGCCAGCTGAAAAGTGCTTAGGCTTTTTATTTTTATTTGTTCTAGCAGAGATAACACAAGCATGCATGGCATCAACCAACTGCAAATACTTCATTAATAATAGCAACAGTAGAAAACCAGTTACAATAAAACACTGCACCTGGATTTAAAGCGATGTTGGTGACTGAAATCTGAGTCTCGCGCACACATGCATTAGTCTAACTTGGCTTGTTAGTGATTCTCGCTACATTAGGACCGTCCTGGCAGGGAGTCGAAGCTAAATGTGAAATAAATTGCCATGCAAATTACCAGCGATCAAGTCAAAGAATAACGTCTGAACAGTTGGCGGTAAACGAGAGGACACCACTCGTTCTCCACTGCGAAGACACACAGACAGCAGCAAGAGCGTAAATAAACAGCAGAGAAGAGCAGCCTTCGGACAATAGACCCTGGACTCCGCAGTCGCCCCCGGACCCCCTGATGAGACCCCTGCGAGACCCCTGATTCATTCTATACAGATTCATGTCATCAGAGAGTCAGAGAGAATCAGACCCCTTGTGGAAAAACAGAGGAACCTCAGAGACAAACAATGTTTTGTTCATATTTTATAATAAGGTTCATTAATCATATATCATATCAGTAAATAATTCTAAATTAGTTTAAATAAATGTGCATCAAAACTGGTAATAATTGGTTATGCATGAGGTAGTGTTTGGTTTGGTTTGGTTTTATTCAAGTCAAGTCACCTTTATTGATATAGCACTTTATACAATATAGATTGTTTCAAAGCAGCTTTATGATAAAAAAATAATGATCAGTGATGCCAACAGAATTCCGTTCCACTGTAAAGCAGCTCTAAAATAGGCAGTGTCTTAAAGGGGTCATATAATGCCATTTTTGTACAAGTTAATATGAATGTTTAGGGTCTAAATGGAAAGTTTGTAATATACTTTTATTAAAAATTCTCATTAGTATTTTAAGAAAACGCTTATTTTACCTGGTCAAAAACAGCTCTGTTTTCAGCACGCCGTTTCAGCGCATATATGCCTTTAAATGATAATGAGCTTGGCTCACCCCGCCCCTCTGTTCTGCTGGCATTTTGACACAACGCACGTGGAGTGTTGCCTTGACAACAGTTGAGGGTATATTTTGGAGTAAGAATGGCAGCAGGAGTCTCTGAGGACACATCTGTGCAACCGTATCAGTTTGAACCGGAGTAGCACCCGGAACAAGATGACGGCCCCGAAGAAGTTCGACGATTAAGGCTCGAACAGGACGTTTCTGAATGGTTGGTTAACGTAATGTCACTTTGATCTATCTTTGTATGTACTGGCAGGGTAGAGTATGAGATACGAACGCTATGTGTTTACTGATGTATACGTTAGTTCATTGACAGATTGATGTTACAACTAATGGTCATGAAAAACTTTTTTTCCGCGATTTGCAAAGATTAATATAAAGGTTAATAAAACTTTACACTCACTTCTTCTGGAGGTGCAGAGGGAACATAAATAGTTGGTACCGATTCTTTTTTCAGGAGCAGCTTCTTAGCAAATCCAGCTCATACTGACCCTCGTTTATAAAGCAGTCTGGTGAGAAATGATTTGCGCAAACATGAAAGCATTGATGTTGATTGTGAGGAATATTCCCTACGAAAACAAAACTCAGCCACTGCGTGTTCAGCGGTTCGGATTTAGGAGCATCAAAATGACTGCTGTGTTCGTTATTACACCCAAGTATTTATTACCGTTATTACTGCTCCAGCGTATCAACAATGACGGACTATGATGACTGCTCGCTCAGGACGGGTCTGTGTTGAAACGCTGCTGTCAATTAACAATCGTGGTAAGGGCGTCCGACCGTGTGACGTCACACGGTCGAATGGCTCGATTTGAGACAGGGGAAAACATATAAGGAGATTAAAACAAAAACACTGGATGGATTTTTATCTATTATTTTTATATATGATGGTTGTGTACAGACACTGTCAACACACATTTCAGTACAATCAACTTGAAAAAGTGCATGTACCATTATATTACCCCTTTAAATTAAAAGTGTTATCTGATATCTTGATTTGCATGTTGCACATTTTTTATTTATTGGGAGAGATAAATACCAAAATAAATCTGCAACTGTATTATGTTCCCCTTTGTTCTCGGTTTGATCCATTTGGCTGCAGTAGCCACTATAACTGAACAGTAAGTAATGACCCAGAGTCCTGTGGTTTCAGTAGCTTTTTGACCCTGACTTTGACATTCATCTTCAGAATGAGATTACAGCCGTCGTAAATCTCAAGAGTTCACAACCTCCATGTTTTAAACGGCACACAGTTTTCTAGAAGTCACCTGGTCTTGCCAGTGCATGACATGGAGGTGTTATGTGCTGTAATTAAGTCATTCTAAAGGTGAGAATAATAGTTCGCCGCAGGAGATTCAACAATCACCTCATTACGCTCTCAGAAGAAAAAAAAGGAAAGAATGGAATAAATTAGCAAAGTAACAAATGAATTAAGTGACCGACCAATGAACAAGTAAATGAATGAATGAAGGAACAACGGAAGGCATGAAAGAAAGAAAGAAAGAAAGAAAGAAAGAAAGAAAGAAAGAAAGAAAGAAAGAAAGGAAGAAAGAAAGGAAGAAAGAACTGATAAAAATGGAGGACTGAACGAACAATCAAATTAACAAGCAAAGAAAGAAAGAAAGAAAGAAAGAAAGAAAGAAAGAAAGAAAGGAAGAAAGAACTGATAAAAATGGAGGACTGAACGAACAATCAAATTAACAAGCAAACAAACAATTGAAAGAAAGAAAGAAAGAAAGAAAGAAAGAACTGATAAAAATGGAGGACTGAACGAACAATCAAATTAACAAGCAAACAAACAATTGAAAGAAAGAAAGAAAAAATGGAGAAAGAAAGAAAGAACTGACAAAAAATGGAGAACTGAATGAACCAACAAATGAAGCGAACAAACAATTGAAAGAAAGAAAGAAAGAAAAAATGGAGAACTGAATGAACCAACAAATGAAGCGAACAAACAATTGAAAGAAAGAAAGAAAGAACGAAAGAACGAACGGACGAAAGAAAGAACGAAAGAAAGAAAGAAAGAAAGAAAGAAAGAAAGAAAGAAAGAAAGAAAGAAAGAAAGAAAGAAAGAAAGGAAGGCATAAGAAAAGGAATAATGGTACCACTTTATTTGAAGGTGACGTAGTTACATGTTACTACATGTACTTAATAATAACAGTGAATTACTACAAGGAACCCTAAACCAAACCCTAACCGTAACTCAATAGTAAGTTCATTCATATCACTCAGTACTTATTTGAGTAAGTACAGTGTCACTACGTCACCTCAAAATAAAGCGTAACTGAAAAAATAACGAGAAAAAAAGAGGAAAGAAGCAGCAAAAGAGAGAAAGCATTGTTGATGATCTTGCAGGTGTTCTCGGATAACACAGATTCAGTTCCTCATCTGCAGGCTTTCTGTCCACTTCAACTCTGAAACAAAAACTCCACGACCTTCATGATAGAACACACACTCACTCCCACAGCATATCCCACAGCCGTTCCTGCAGAAATGCTCTTCAATTCGCAGGTTTGTCTGCATTAGCTTGACTTTCTCTCAGCTCCCCATTATTATCACTGGATGTCAGTGAGTTATAAATAAACTAGAAGCTGATAAATAAAGGATCGGTGAGTAAACAGTGGTCTAGATGGGGAAATGATTAAAGATTATGAGGCAGGATCCATTTTTCTGTCAGGTTTGGAGTTATGAAACAAAGCTGTCAGTGTCTTGTTTGTTTTAATTTGCTTTTCCAGAAAAAAATCAGTGTGAAATTTGTCATGCTGTGGTACGATCCTCATGCTCTGCGAAACCAGGTCTGATATTTCATTCTGGTGTTCACTGGGCCGGTGAGGTAATTATTCACATTATTATGACAATAGATTTGTCTGCATGATAGAGAAACGTATTATGAGCTGTTGGACTGCAGCAACAGATGGAGCAAATTTGAAACCCACATTAAAACTTTCAAGGTTTTAATTAAAATCCCATTTTTGCGTTCATGAGGTACTCGATTTTCTCTCGCTGGTCTGAAATCCAAAGCAACAGGCCTGTGCAATTGGAAAGGAATCCTGATACTACACTGTGGAACATTCGAAATGAACATTTCGACCTGACTGACAGATAACGTAATTTATGTTGATGAGCGCAGCTTTGTATCGGTCAAAAATGAATCCAAGAATGTGTGCTGAATCAGTAAGTCTCAAGCTCTATGAAATTATTTAGCATATCCCAAAAGTCATGGTACTACACAATGGTACAAAAACATCTCTATCTCTTCGAGTTAGCAGGTGGCGACAAGTAACTGTCTTTATGAGAGAATCAATCATCCGTCCATTCAAGCGATTCGTTCAAAAATGTCACTGAATCATTTTCTAAACCGATTCATTCAAAAATGCTAATTTATGAGTGAGTCGCTGAATCATTTCATTAACCGATTCATTCAAAAACGCCAATTTATGAGTGAGTCACTGAATCATTTCATTAACCGATTCATTCAAAAACACTAATTTAAAGGGTTAGTTTACCCAAAAATGAAAATTAAGTCATTAATTACTCACCCCCATGCTGTACCAACCCCGTAAGGCCTTCGTTCGTCTTCGGAACACAAATGAAGATATTTTTGATTAAATGTGACAGCTGGATCACTCCTCCATAGGCTCCCTAAGGGAATGAATCCTGACGGCCCAGAAAGTCAATGAAGAAAATGTTTAAATATTCCATGTCACAACAGTGGCTCAACTATAAGTTTATCAAGCGACGAGAATACTTTTTGTGCGAAAAAACAAACAAAAATAACGACTTTATTCGACTATTCCTTTTCTTCCTTGTAGGCCTGAAACGAGACTTCAAGAGATTTCAGGATTCATTCCCTTAGGGAGCCTATGGAGGAGTGATCCAGCTGTCACATTTAATCAAAAATATCTTCATTTGTGTTCCGAAGACGAACGAAGGCCTTACGGGGTTGGTACAGCATGGGGGTGAGTAATTAATGACTTAATTTTCATTTTTGGGTGAACTAACCCTTTAAGAGCGAGTCGCTGAATTATTTTCTAAACCGATTCATGCAAAAATGCTAATTTATAAGTGAGTCACTGAATCATTTTCTAAACCGATTCATTCAAAAATGCTAATTTATGAGTGAGTCGCTGAATCATTTTCTAAAGCGATTTATTCAAAAATGCTAATTTATGAGTGAGTCACGGAATCTTTTTCTAAAGCGATTTATTCAAAAATGCTAATTTATGAGGGAGTCACTGAATCATTTTCTAAGCCGATTCCTTCAAAAACGCTAATTTATGAGTGAGTCACTGAATTATTTCATTAACCGTTTCATTCAAAAACGCTAATTTATGAGTGAGTCACTGAATCATTTTCTAAACCGATTCATTCAAAAATGCTAATTTATGAGTGAGTCACTGAATCATTTTCTAAACCGATTCATTCAAAAATGCTAATTTATAAGTGAGTCACTGAATCATTTTCTAAACCGATTCATTCAAAAATGCTAATTTATGAGTGAGTCACGGAATCATTTTCTAAAGCGATTTATTCAAAAATGCTAATTTATGAGGGAGTCACTGAATCATTTTCTAAGCCGATTCCTTCAAAAACGCTAATTTATAAGTGAGTCACTGAATTATTTCATTAACCGTTTCATTCAAAAACGCTAATTTATGAGTGAGTCACGGAACCATTTTCTAACCGATTAATTCAAAAATGCTAATTATGAGTGAGTCACTGATTCGTTTTCTAAACCGATTCATTCAAAAACATAGTATAGTACTACATTTCGTTTGAGTCGCTTCACCTCCATTCACAAATCCTCTCCCGTAGCCCCGTGGGATAGTAAAGCGTCCATAGAATGTGCACTTCAGAATCACATGCTATAAAGTAGGGAAGTGTTCGATTTGGACGCAGCGTTCAGGAAAAAAAACAAGTGACTATTTTCATGAGGGAGTCATTGAATCATTTAGCAAATTCATTCAAAATACTGATTTATTCAAAAATGAAAGGAGTGACCGTCTTTGAGGGAGTCATTAAATCGTTCACTGAAATCATTCAGTGATTCATTAGCACAGCACAAAAACAAAGTATTGCGATATTGTGTGTAAAATGTAAACATTCAATTATTGATCTTTTGTATAAAAGCATTGCAACATTGCTCTTGCAAATGGGATGTTTTCCCGCCTATTAAGATATAAAATATTCAGAAATACAGTGATCTTGCTCATGTGATAATTCCTAAATTACTGGCAGATATTTATAGACGCTCGTTTCTGTCAATTTTTAGATTTTAGATTTCTTTTGCTGTCATCAGCAGCAAACTTAAAGGGATCGAGCTATAGATTATGACAAATATTTAACTCTTTATGAGCTCTTTCCTATAACAGAGCCCCACATTTCCCCACGCATCCCTAACAAAAATCCAGCTCTGAGAAATGTTGTTTACTCAAAATGACATGATAAAGAACCAAATTAATAGACGGCAAGAATTGAAATTCAGTCCATGTTATCCCTACGCAAAACACTCCCATCTGTATTTGTGAAAGACGAGAGGAAATTAAATGCACTTTTAACAACCCTCTTTTATGAACTGAGCTTTACAACATTACCTCCGAAAAGCCGTTTTCAAGGACAAGTGATTTCATGGCCCATGCAGCAAAAAAAAACATGCTTAAAAATATTACAAAATACTGCTGAGATGAACAGTGGAATCAACGGGATAAAGATGATAAAACGCTACTTTTTGGAAAAGTGCACGTAAGCATGGAGTCGCTCCTGAACGCCTTCATCTAAGACTGACACGCTGAACAATGGCTGGGGGTTTTCACAGTCCGCTGGCAGGACAGTTTGAGCCGTGCTGCGTTTCCAAAGAGCTGAAAACATGCTATAAATCTCAGTTTCTGCTGTTTTCTGGCACAGTGCACACACTCTCACGGCCCTCTGCTGTGGTTACGCAGCACAGGACGGATTTCTACACGCAGGCCAAAGACGCCTCTAATACCGTTAGCATTCCCATGCATCTCAGCTGCAGTTGCCCGGCTGGCGCGTGGGACTGTGATGATATCGCTGATAGATACAACGTGGCATTTACCTCCTTCACTAATAAGAAGAACGTGATGACAGGGTCAGTAGCAAATGATGTGTCATATTAATCTACTCGGCAAAAAAGGCCGCATTCATGTAAATGCCACAGTGTCACCGTAGATTTAAGGTCCAATGCTTCATTACATAGACCTAAAACTAACTTTTTGCCTTCTACAAGGTCACACGTCTGCGAAACAAAGACACAGTGTGCTCACGTGCTTCACCAAACACAGGTGACAACAGACACGGTTCATTCCACAGCAGAAGGTGATGTGAATGTCATCGCAGAAATCCTTATTAAAAAAAAAAATATTTTAAGAAGAATCAAATTCCTCTGTTCTATCACTTGGACTTAAAGTCACCATGAAATCAAAATGTGCAGTTGTTATTTTTTATGGAATATTGCAGTATTTGTTAACAATGATTTATCTGTGCACAAGTTTTCAAAATACATCTACTCAGCTAACTAAAGAGATCACGATTCTCACATGATTATGAACACAACTTAAAAAACAACAACGTAATTTACAAGAGGTTCTGACAAAAAGTCTATTTAAAAATGTTTGAATTTTTTTATTTGAATGAATTCGGAAGAAAACGGTTTGAATGAATTATTCAACAACTCAACTCATAAAGTCTTCACTTCTTTCATTACTGGATGAATCAGCGTTTTTGAATAAATCTCTTGAATGAATGATTAAATGACAAATATAGGCTGCATCTGAAATCGCATACTTACCTGCTACATAGTAGGCGAAAAACGAAGAGAAGAAAGACAAAAGAAGCATGTACGAATTCACAGTACTCATAAAAGAGTAGGCAAAAAGTACCCGGATGACCAACTTCTTCCGGCGAGATTCTGAAGTGTGTAAACGATGGATACATTACTATCCCATGAGGCCACGGGAGAGGATTTGTGAATGGCCGTGAAGCGACCCAACTGATGCTGTAGGTCACATGATCATGACAACATTGCGAATGTAGTCCGTCCAGATTACATTCATACTACACACATTCATACTATATAGAACATACTTTTTTAGCGACCATGAAGTTATTACTTATTCAAAATAAGTACCTACTCAAGACAGTATGCGATTTTGGGTGCAGCCATAGTTTTTAACAGTCATTTGTCGCATCGCCACCTAGTGGCGTAACGATGTAATGACACAATATTTACTTTATGCGCATTACTTTCAAAAAGGTGATTTGCTCTATTTTGATCGCTACCGTGTTTATATCTTAACTAAAAACTTTTATCCCTTCTGTTATAATTTGAAAATTTGTAACAGAAATAACCATAACGTGAGGTTGAAAAGATATTTGTGAAGCTGTTTTATACCTATACATGACAACTGCCCTCTCTGAATCAGAGGCAGCGCCAACCCAGATCTGACTGTTCTAGTGCGAAGGTTCAATAGACACAGGCAAATCATTGTCATTTAGGAGTAATATCACATGTGGGTGTTCGAATCGAGATCGCAATCTTTTAACGATTAATCATATATATATATATATATATGGCAAACTGATTCAAACCAGCAACAATAAGTGTTGTTGAATGTGTGTGCTACCACATTTACAGCTATTAGAAAGCAGATTTCTGTTGAAGTAATTTATTTTAGAGATGCACCGATTGATCGGCTGGTGACCGGAATCAGCCGATTTTCACGTGATCGGCCATGATCGGCGACCGGCCGGTCAGTCTGACATAATAGAGGGTATGCGCATGACGTCACCGTCGGCCGGAGTGAATGCGGTCACGCCCACAAGTGGCAAAAAGACTGAGCGGCGGCATTTGTTTTCAGCGTGAATGCCGTGAAAAACACACAAAACACATCTAAAACTGGAAAGAGCTTTGCGATTGACTGTACAACTAGATTTGACCAGAAATCTGAGGTACTGTATATTTTTACAGACTGCAAAAAGCTACAGAACAGACTATATTCTGCATAATTGGATGTTTTTAAATAAACACTGACAAAAAACTATACAAGTTTTAGGGCTGGACGATATGATGATATACAGTATAACATTAATGTAAGTGATCACTCGGATTTAGACCTATCTATATTCTATTTATATAAAACGTTTACAGGCAAATTCTCTTAATTTATTTCCCGGGCGTCGAAATCAGGCACATATAAATGTCAGGAAACACGATTCCTGGCTGCATGTCAATATGGATCACTGGATCTCTGATAAGTTGTAAGGAACACTATATCGAGTCCAACTTTTAGTTTAAACTGATAATAGTTTGTTTTACTCGCGTTTTCGCTGTTTCCCCTATTAACTCCAGCCACGCAGCAGCTCTTTTGCCACTCAGTCCGGCTGAGGGGGGCGTGTTCCGGCGGGGAAGTGACGTTAATGCATTCCCTCTATACGACTTTATGCCGGTCAAATGCACTCGGGCGCCGCATTATTAACATCGCGCAACATCAGCATCACACGTGCACACAGAACGCGCACATGTAGGAAACCTCGTGAATTACGGGCGTTTCACACCGCAAGGTGCAGCGCGTTTTTTTGTTTGTTCGGCGTGCATGTTAATCAATGAGTGCATTCACACCGCGAGCCGGAGCAGCGCGTGAGCGTCGAGCAGGAGTGTCGCGTGAGCAACAGTGAAGCGAGGGTTTTGGCGCCGAGTCTATTTTTGCTGCGCTCAATTTAAGTGAAAGCACACTTTTAATGGACAAAATAAATATGATTTCATCCAAAAAGTGCCCAAAATGCAAAGAATTTGCATGTCTGGTGTGTTTTAACAAGAACTGAAGTAGGCTAGGCTATGTCAGAAAGAACATGAAGACTCAAAAATATTTATAGAAAATTTACCCACTTAAACTTGTTTTTATTATTTCCCAATCGTTTCCCTGCACATGCTCCACTTGTCCTGTTTAGCTTGGCTGGACATGTGTCAGATGAGAGAAGAGCTGTTTGAGAAATATAACTTGCCATTGATATACAAGTGATTGCAATAGGCCTGTGTGTGTGTGTGTGAGAGAGAGAGAGAAAACATTACCTGTTTTCATACAGAAGTATAGTTTGCTAAATATATCAAAATTTTTTAATTGGATATTGGATGTGAAAAGGAAATGGTTCTTCCATAACACTGCACTTTAGATGTGTGTGAATTTCCCACAATAGGAGTCATTTATATAGTTCTATTTTATAGCGATTATCTATTCAAAAAATGTTCTATGCAAAATGTTCTATTAAAGAGAAGATAGAAAATAAATATTTGAGTGTGAGGTAAAGTGGTTTGAAAAAATAAAATCGGAATCGGCTAAAATCGGTATCGGCGGGTCAAACTCAAGGAAAAAATCGGAATCGGGATCGGCCTAGAAAATTGTAATCGGTGCATCTCTAATTTATTTACTTCCAAACTCAGGTGTGTATGTTATCAGAGCGTTCCCCAGAACTCAACAGGAAGTAGCGCACTCATCTGTCCTCAGGGATTCATCATCCACCGCACGAGAGGGACATCTGTGTTTTATCTGAACCCTTTCCAAACACAACCAGAGCCCGAAGAGAGAAAGAAGCATGTGATCTGTAAACTAATTACAGTAGGTGGCAGATCCAGCATAATTCATCACTAAACATTCACATTTGGGAGAAAAACAAATCACCCCCAAACTTTTAGAAAGACGGATCTATTTGAGAACACATTGGTTGGTTTAGATGACAAGAGATTTATAAAATTGTTAACAAATGCACGAGACTGTTGAACAGAAATGACACAGACTTCCTGTGATATGTTGCATGTGTCTGGAGCAGGATTCAGCTGTGTTTGTCAGCGAGATGCCCAGTGTTGGTCTGTTCTCATTATCTCTGATGAATGTCTTTGAAGACCTCTTCTCAGCGAGCGAGGTCATTTGGGTGCCATCATGAAAGCCAAAGAAAGAATGTATTGCAAAAACAGACATGTTCAAAAAAAAAAAAAGGTTTCTCCTTACCTGGGATGACTTCAAATAGGAACTTTCCGCTCTCCTCCCCATTGCTGGGATGTTCGGTGACTCTGTTGCCAGGTAGGAAAATGGTGCCCTAGAGGAACCAAAAAGCCCAAAAATAAAAGAAATAGTCATACACAAACTGCTGAAGAAAGCAAGACGTACGCGAAAAATAAATCACAGTAAGGAAAAAGCTCAGATGCATTGGAGAAAAGAATTGTTGGACTGAGGAAAAATAAAAAAGTTAAATGTGAAAAATCCAATTCTTGAGACTTATTTTTTCAGTTATATATTTTGATGTAGATTTCAATTGAGTTTGATTTAATTTATAGAATTAAAAATTAATAATCTTAATAATAAACAGGTTGATTTAGTTTACTTTTTGATCAAATAAACATATTTGTATATAATTTTGATATATATTTAATTAAATATAAAATATTATATATACATATGTACATGTGTGTGTGTGTGTGTGTGCTGGGCATCTGAAGGCAGAAATCAGCAGCGCTGGCAGTTCAAAGGTTACAGATGGATCCCTTGGGGGTCTGTATAATAGAGCGCAGGCGGCATTAGAGTCGACAAAGCTCTTGCCATTATGTAGAAATCAGATCCTAAGCAGCACTGCGACTGCTATGGCATTATAGATCAGTGTTTGAGAGGCTGGATGAACTGGTGCTTTAAATAGACCCAACATCAGCGCACCACGAGGGCCATGTTACCACCACCAGAGCACTGGTAAAGCAGCCGTTTTCCCCCATTGCTCTCATCTGTCGGTCTCTTTATCCTTCTGATTTCTCGCCCTCCTCCAGCGATGATTTCTTCTCTATTGGTTTGGATTTCTCTGTTTGTCATTTTCTTTCTTATTATTACCATACTATCATGCAGTATGTGTCATGTGCACAGAATGAAAAAGTTCTGTATATTGTACCTCATTATCTACAATACTATATTTCAACATGACAGTATGATATGATCGTACTTGTAGTCAAAGGTTTAACAGACATAGCCAAATCGTTGTCATGTAGGGATAAGATCGAATAGGTGTTCGAAAAGAGGTCGCAATATTTTAAAGATAAATCGTGCAGCTCGAGTGAAGATTGCTTTAAGTTCACTTAAATTAAAAGTTGTTATACTCTTAAAGCCTATTAAATGTTACAAAGTATGGCTTTCAATTATACTTTTATGTTAAATGGCTATAATTACTCCTTTCATCCCCAGAAACTGAGAAAAATCTTGATTAATTGTGATTACAGAAAAATGTGATATATTTTGCAATCGATTGACAGCTCTAATATATATATCATTTTCCAGATAATATTTACACACATTTTTCTTACATTTTTATTTTCTAGAGTAAAAATGTGTTTTTACAGATCAAAATAAATTGTTGTCTAAATTTTAAGAAGGGGTCTCACACAAGGGGATCAGCATATTGGGGTCTATAAAAAAAACGTATGTGATTATTATTTTGTACCTTAAATAAGGGTCTAACCGCTTGAAGGGAATTTCCCACTATTTTACCGCCAGGTGTAACTTCATCCTGCTATTTAAATTACAGAATCAAGATACAAATGACTGACAGTCACATACGGCACAATGAACGCCATTAACACAACACGTGTTGAGCAATGTTTTCATATAGATTTTAATAGTAGCATTACAGTACGCGCCAGGAAACTGGGGTTATTTACGGTATGCGGGGAAACAACTGCAGAGGTCTAAAGTAGTCACCTTTGAGGGAGAGTATTTCATTTATGTGCTATAGTGGGGCTTAAAAGGCACATTTTCATTGGGAGAGAGAGAGCTCAGTTACTTCCTCATCAAATATCAGTGCATATGTTCCGTATCCAGTATCTCGACATGCTTGGACTCTGAGAACATTTAGGATGCAGAGATTTAAGAAGGATACTTAACATACCGGCTGATACATTATTTAAATCTCTCCACTAGAGCTTTGGTTACATGACATTTTCAGAAGAATCTTAATGAAATTGTAAGATTAATAAAAACTAAAGAAAAAATGCAAGGGTGCACTAAATTGATCAAAAGCAATAGTAAAGACATTTATGTTACACAAATACTATATTTCCAATAAATGCTGTTCTTAGTTTGGACTTTTCTATTCAAAGAAACCTGAATAAAGTATCACAGTCTTCAAAAAAAGAATAAACAGCAAATCAGCATATTAGAATGATTTCTGAAGGATCATGTCTAAATTCCTGGCTGTAAATATAAGCGATATAGTGAGGTCTGACTTAATAACGAGTTTGGGTTTTCATAACGAAAATTATAAACATGCAGCAGTGTCCATAAATGTCACAAGCCAGTTGTCATTTTTTAGACTTCATGGAGTCTTTGAACCATTACGATCGGTTTACTATGATATGTGACCCTGCCTGTGAAAACTCAGCTAAAGTATGTTTTTTGTGATTCACTGTTTTCTACATAAAATCATCCTACACAATGTAAAGAACATTCTGTGAAAATATAACCTTGATATCTTTAATATTGACTGAGTAAGGCTATGTCAAAGATTTGCTGAATTTCGGACTCAGAAAATCATGTTTTTGAGAAATTCCAATTTAAAAAAAGCTTTCTTTTAAAACTGCAACACATTTGATCCATAATTACCCTGCATATGTGCCATATACCACATTAAAGCTGAGATTCTCCCATTTTCAGTAATATATAACACATTTATGGGATAATTCTTAAAGTTTTGTAAAATTATTTATTATTTATTATGATGCGCATGTCCAAAAAGCTAAAACCATGAAAACATTGAAACGAATGGGGATACCTCAAGTGCTTGATTGTAGCAACAATTACAAAGTCAATTCAGTGGAATTATTTGTATAACTTTATTAGTAAAGTTAAAATATCAGTGGAAAAAAATGTAAATAATACAAAAACTATTTAACATATAACATTTCAGTATAAAATCTCATTCTCTTACTGGGCCACTGTGTAACATAAAAAAATAAAAATCATGGGATAGTTCACCCAAAAATTACAATTCTGTCATCATTTACTCACCCTCATGTTATTCCAAACCTGTATAAGTTTTTTCTTCTGCTGAATACAAAATAAGATATTTTAAAGAATGTTAGTAACCAGACAGTTGACGGCACCCATTGCTTTCCATAGTAGGAAAAAAAAAATACTATGGAAGTCAATGGGTGCCGCCAACTGTCTGGTTACTAACATTCTTTAAAATATATTTTTTTTGTGTGTGTGTTAAACAGAAGAAAGAAATATATACAGGTTTGGAATAACATGAGGGTGAAGATGAGTAAATATTTTTGTGTGAAATATCCCTTTAACAGGTCAGTCTCAAACTTTGTACACGTTCTAAAATTGTCTAGATGCAAAATATTTGATAATCTCATGGATTCTATTCACAAAAGTATTTAATTTTGGCATTTAAAAGTCAAGTCAAGTCACCTTCATTTATATAGCACTTTTAACAGTAGGCCTATAGATTGTTGCAAAGCAGCCTAATAGGAATAATAGGAAATTTCCATGCATCCTAGGGGTCACATCATTCTGCAAATAATGCTGGACCAACTCTCAATCATTGAAAAATTAAGAACACGTTTCCCTATTGAAATACTTGCAGTTGCAAGAAAAAAAAAAAACTATTTTCAGTTCCACATCTTGACTTCCAGCATTAGAAGCAAATTTTTCTTGTTGGTGTTCCCTCTTCAGATTTGCCTGACCAACTTGGGGTTCAATCACCAACGCTGGCTGCTCCTCATCATCATTTTGGTCACTGCTTGAAAAGCGAGGAAAAATGTTTCAATTCAAAGCAAGATACCTAAAAACATGATGGTGTAACATGCAAGAGGCTAATTCCACATTTAAAGTAGACAATAAAGCATTTTATATGAAAATAGTTTTTCAGTTTAGTCAGAATGGATCTGATTAATTGAGGGGAGGGCTATGAGTGGTAAGACTTAATAATGACAAAACCTTACCGTCAGTTTCGTCCAAGAATGTGTCCTGTTCATCATCATCATCATCACCATCATCACCATCATCCTCCAGAAAATAATCGGCTATAAAACCGGTTATATCATAATTCTACCGAGATTAATATCAAACAAGCTATTTAAGCAATCAACTATTTTCAGTTCCTGCTCATGCTTCGGCGTCGCCATGTCAGATAGTTCATCAAAACGACGGGTCACCATCAAGCAAAATAATGATATTGAGCCCTAAAATGTCCTTAAAATAATATTATTATATTGGCAGAATATTGAGCTACAAAACAAATAAGCTGTTCTTAAAATATTGGCGACGACACGAAACAATCTCCACAGACATCTGAACCCAGCTTGAGTCACATTTTGATTTGTTTTGCCACGCATGTTGACGTGATTGCTGCTCGTGCGGATTGATATTAAGGTCTGTTTACTCTTTCTTATGGTAGAAAAGAAGTTCCTGAACCGAATGGTATAAGAATCATCAGGTGTTGTTGCGCCGAAATAAACACAGAGACGATTGAAATCAATGATTAGGAAGCTCGCGTCTGGTTTTTTTTTCTTTTTTTTTCGCAAAAGTATACCGTTGTGTCAATAAAATCATTCATTTCAGTATTTATCATGTTATAAATGAAATTTGACTATTGCATCTCAAAACCTAAGGTATAATCTATCATTTACAGCAATAAACTCACATGACCTATTTTTGTCATTTTTATGGCTATGACTACTTTGACGCTCTTTTACTCATAATTAGATTCTGCGACTTTAGCCGGGGTTTCACAGGCGGTGTAACATATAAGACTCAGTAAAGTCCTTATAAAAAATACTTGGTCTAGATTGTAGGGTTCCTGGATGTAAGTGGTGCCTGTCATGGTAATACGAGTGAAATAAGTAAAAAGCAGCCACATATGACGATCATTACACAATGACCTCTTTCCCCGGGGTTTTAAAGTCTCTCTGCATGTGGTGCAGAGACTTGCCTCTGTTAAAACATCATAAACCTTTACGAGATCTGAAAGCGGGATCCTGATGACAGTGCGTTCAAGTTGAACTCGAACTTCTTAAGCGGCGGAAACTCTACCTGCCGGAACATTGGTGGGGCTCATGAAGATAGCACAAATTTTAACCCACAATAAGGCAGGTCACCAGTTTGATGTGGGCAGCAGTTCCTGTTTTAGAACCGGAGACTTGAGGGTGGGTTGCTAAAGACATGGGCCCTTCAATTAAAGGCATTTTTGTTGCCCCCAGAGGCATTCCATGTGGAAAAACATGGAAAGACACATCATCAAAAGGCCGGGAACAAAACCCCGGCCCATTCCAGAGCAGAGGAACCATGCGTCTCCTTGTCACACTTCCTTGCTTATTCTACACTAAGAGATGTGAAAGAATTTGTATTTGCTTTGATGAACAACAACAATGATCATGATATGTGGAGTATGGCCCAAAGCATGCTGAGATTACTCAAGCATGCCAACTTTCATATATAACCTACATTTTAAGTGTCCTATTCTGATCTGCATTTGGCCATTTAAAAAAAAAACTTACCATAGTAAGAACACATTTTTCCATTCCACTGTGCTACTTTTCCATTGTTTTTCCTATGTAAACCCACGCTAGACAGACGTCTTTAACCGCTGTGTCTTTTGTAGCGTCTCACGCATGACACGTTCTTCTAAAAATTTCGCACTCAAGTTAAAATAAGTTGACAACACTGTCTCAGCTCGTGTCTCTGCCCGCCTTTCAGACATCTCTGCTTAGATGAAGGACCATCATCTGCAGCTCAACCTTGCGAAGACAGAGCTCCTTGTAATCCCTGCAAACCCATCAATTGACCCCAACTTCGCTGTGCAACTGGGGTCCACAACACTAACACCATCCAGGACAGTAAGGAACCAGGGGATAGTGTTTGATGAACAGCTGAGCTTTTCCACCCACATCTCAACAATGCCCCGGTCATGCAGATTTACGCTCTACAAAATTAGGATAATCAGACCCTTCCAGTCAGAATACGCAACACAGCTACTCGTCCAAGCGCTTGTAATTTCAAGGCTGGACTACTGCAATGCTCTACTAGTGGGAGTTCCAACCAGCACGACTCTGCAGACGACCCAGAATGCAGCAGTTTGTCCAGTCTTCACTCAGCCTAAGGGAACTCAAATCACTCCACTGGCTCCCAGTTCTAACGCTGGCTTTCAGGCTCCCCTCTACCTCAACCCACTACTACAAATGTATGCTCCCTGCCACCAGCTCAGGTCACTGAATGAGCGACGTCTTCTTGTTCCCTCACAACAAGGCAAAAAGTCACTCTCGAAAACCTTTACTCTCTCTGTTACTCTCTGGTGGAATGAGTTGCCAACCTCCACCCGAACTGCTGAGAACATCACATCTTTTAAGAAACAGCTGAAGACGCACCTCTTCCTCAAGCACTTAATGATCACACTTTTAAACCAATGCACCCCTTGGGTTTCCATGGTCATTGCTTTGGGGCAGCAGTTCATCTCCCAGTAAGGTGTTGCACCTCGCTGACCTCTGGAGTCCTGGCTGTTTTATTGCGTCCTCATTAACACCTCAAGCCAGACCTCAACGGTTCATACTTTGACACAACCAACCAGAAATATACTGCAAAGATAGATCAAAGAGAATACCATGGGCCTTCTGGATGATCTGGACAACACGGGAATGGAAACTGTGGGAAGAAGAAATTAGATATTGGGTCCATCAGCCCAGAAAGCTGTCCTACGTTGAGCAGGGGCAGAGGTTAGCTTAATATCATCTCAGGAATTTCCCTCACTGCTTGAGAAAAAATAAAATAAAGAAGCAGAACAAAGCAAAAAAATGATTTGTTTTGTCACTAGTGTTTATCTTTAATTAGATTTCAGTCCCCTTGGTGCCAAAACGAAGTTAACTTCTCAGAAACTTGCCTACACAGAGCCAGCGGGTATGTGGAAATTCCCCACAGAGACGCAAAAATCCAGTCCCAGATCGGATCAGAAGAGCTGCTTCATTTGTTTATCAACCAGTGGAGATTGATGGTGGAGGACCAAAGGGAACAGGAGAATATACAACAAGCAACAATCCAGTACTTAGGCCCGAAAGTCCTTAACGGTCCCATGGAATTAATTAAGGGAAAGCCATTTGCTCTGGAATGGTCTTATTAGGTGCACATTTGAACATTTAACCTTGACTTTTCCTCAGAGGGTTGCCCTCATGTCTTGTTCATTAGTGGCCCCTGTTTGTCCTGCAGCGCTTTTTCACACTTAGAAGCCACATTCACTCACCTTCTTTCTTTCTGCTTTTTAATATACATTCTTTTGCCTGCAGCGAGTGGGAGTGCAACAAATGTGCCCGTATGCAGGTTAAATCAGCTGTTTACGATGCAAGTTATTTTCTCTTTGGGGAGAACATTGGCGGATATTATTTTTTAAAATACAGTCCATTAATATTTTGTTTCTAAAAAAAGCGAGGCCAATTTTTGTACCTTTTTATGGAAAACAAAGCATGATTATTATCATTTTATTCCTTTAGCCTGAGATTGTGCTTGATTTTTTATTATTGTAATACAGATGCTTTTTGCCTCTAACATAGTTTGCATGTAATATACTCCTATATAGATAGTCTAGACAGCAATCTAATGTTTAAAACATTTTAAGTAACTTTATATTACATGAGAAGTGTTTGTCCATCCGTCAGCGCTTCTCTCAAGCATGTTTTTCTGCCGATGCCGACCGAACTCTGTACTAAAAAAACCACTGCAACTGATGCTACAGAATCTACAGTACCGCACTATCTGTATATTCGATTACAGAACAAATGACTTAGTGAGCCAGTTCTTTTAGTGAATCAAAAGCATACAGCACAACAGTGTAGGATGATTCTGAACGAATTGCTCTTATGAACCGGCTATTTTTAGTGAATGAACAACATACAGCGCAACAGTGTAGTATGATTCTGAGCGAATTGCTCTTATGAACCGGCTCTTTTAAGTGCAACAGTGTATAGTACAATTTCGAATTAAAGGCACACTATGCAAGAATTGTACCTTAATATAACAGCTTCAAAATCATTTCAGTGGTAAACAAACTCATAGTAGGGCGAATCATCCTGGTAGTAAAGCTTGGGGGGGACGCCGCTGGAAAAACCAACAATGCAAGTTTGAGAGGAGCGCCCCCGACAAATCTCGCGAGAATGACGACATGCTTTACGGCAACGATGTCACACACATCAATAACAACATTTGAAGCACGAAGACACTTGCGCGCATTTCAGACGTGATACTCGACGATGGAAAAAGCAAAGAAAACGCTGTCGGAAGAGACTAGGAAAAGGAAAGAGAATCTGACCGCGTGAGGAACCGGATAAGAGTCCCACTCGGTCGGGCGTTCACTCATTGGCGCGAGCTAAAAAGCAGCACTGGATGCAACAGTGATGCTGACCTGGCGATCTTGTTGATGGACTAGTAAGTAAATCTTTCTAAGTTTGTGTGCATTTTATTTTGTGATTTCATCGGAATGAATAGAGTCTCCGCAACGGCGATAGATTGAAGAGCGTGTCTGAGTGAAGACTGCGCACGCGCCACCACAAGAGACACTATGTATCCATGACACTGATAGCAGCGGACACGAGCGCTCAGGTTGAGTTCAAAAACACATTTTAGCGCTAGATCTCTTATTTAAAGGCACACTATGCAAGATTTGTACCTTAATATAACAGCTTCAAAGGGGTATCAGGCCGTGAGTGCAGAGACCAGTCTATGGCAGACGCTCTGCGTGAGTGGCATTTACGACTGTAACGTTAAATACAAGTACTCCACAGCGACTCTAGGGGCCGCTGTTTGACAAAAACGGAATTCCTGCATGGTGTGCCTTTAATGGCTCTTATGAACCAACTCTTTTTAGTGAATCAAAAACATATAATCCAACCAGTTTAGGACGATTCTCAACAAATGACTCTTATGAGCCGGTTCTTTGTAGTGAATCAAAAACATAAAGTGCGACCAGTGTAGTAGCGTATGATTCCCAAACAAATGACAAAATATGCAGCATAACAGTGCAGTACGATTTTGAATGAATGAATGACTCTTATGAACTGGTTCCCTTTAAGAGAATAAAAACACACAGCGCCACAGTGTAGTACGATTCCGAATAAATGACTCTCATGAACCAGTTCTCAAAAACATTCAGAGCGACCAGTGTAGTAGCCTATGAATGACTCCCAAAGACTATTTGCAGATTACCATCCTGACAACTTTCAGTTCATATATATGCCACTTAAACTCCTAAAAAATAAAATCTACCACAGAGTAGCCGCAGGTAAACATCATTACCCTCACCGCAGTTTGTGGTTGTCTAACAGAAAGCAGGTGGGAAATTAGCTAGTTTGCCAGGAGTTTAAATCAAAAACTAATTCTGAAATGGACAGCATCCATCAAGCCATTTTGATTGGTCACAAGTGAGTTGCCAAATGTGTTTCTCTGTTTGCTGAAATTCGTTCTGTGCCACTGTGGAGAGCAGAGGAGACTAACCCTAATTACTGGCAGTAATATTATAAATGCCCACAATGACAGACCTGATAAAATCAGGTTTGGCGTCTGGTGTACCTGTAGATAGGGGGGTCTGCCCACAACCAGACTGCTGCAGTTCAGAAATGTGATTAACCTCAACTTTCCATTACCTACATCCAGACCAATGTTCCCCTGTGAGATGCTCTATATACAGTATCTGAAAACAGATATATAGGCCACATAGTCTGTGTATGTGAGTGTGTGTTTCTGTGAGAAAAGGTGTCTTCCTGTGTTTCAAAAAAAAAAGAAATCGTGTTTTGAAAGAAGTCTCTTATGCTCACCAAGGCTGTATTTATTTAATCAAAAACCCAATGAAATTTTGAAAAATGAAATATTACAATTTGAAACAACTGTTTTCTATTTGAAAATATTTTCAAATGTAATTTATTCCTGTGATGCAAAGCTGGATTTTCAGCATCATTACTCCAGTCTTCAGTGTCACATGATCCCTCAGAAAACATTCTGATATGCTGATTTGCTGCTCTAGAAACATTTCTTAGAATGTCTTATTATTATAAACCATGACACATTTTTTTCAGGATTCTTCGATGAACAGCATTTGTTTGAAATACAAATCTTTTGTAACAATGTAAGTCTAAGTAATCATTATAAACGTCTTTACTGTCACTTTTGATCAATTTAATACATCCTTGCTGAATAAAAAAACAGTTTTTATTGTTTCAATCACATCTTACTAGTGTATTGTATATATTTATATGCCACTCAACTCTCACATCATTTGCTACCTAAATATGAAATCAGCCTTTAATTGGTAGATATTAATAGCTAATTTTGAGTTTTGGAAAATGAAATGTTATGGTGCATTAAAATGACTCACTTTTGTTTTCAAGAGCAAATCTATTCAATCATTTCCAGCATCAGCTTAAAGAGTGCACATTAGTCTAGTCCACTAATAAAACCTTACTTGCTACATCTACATTTATTCATTTAGCAAACGCCTTGAAATAAATGCAAATGTAGCCAATAAGCTGGTTTTATTAGAACAGGCTAAATGTATTTCCTGTAAACTGTCTATATTAACCGTATACTTGCGATAGGATTAAATGAAGCAATTTTCCTGTAGTTTGCTAAAAGCTCTGATGGAAGAGGTTTTGTATCTTACAATATAAATCAGCTGAAGTGTGTGATTTCTTCAATGTTAAAATACTTCATCCTATCCCAGTTTAATAAACACATAGCCACATTACTGCCTATTATTTTTGAGCAAACACAGAAAACAGGGTACCAGCCTCCAAAACAAAAGAGACTTGTTATTTATTGGATCCAAAATCAATGTTCATTTAGGCTGCGGAAACAAAATGGCTCATCAACCTCCTTTTTTTTTATATTTCAGAACTCTAATTTCAAACAGCGATTGCACCGAGGCAAAATGTCAAATTGCCAGCTAGCCTCGCATACAAATGACCAATCATGAATAATACGAGAGACATAAGAGGCCACATGAATCACTCTAAATTCCCTTTTTGCTGCAGGTTTGAGCTTTGGTGAGAAAAACCTGCATTCACAACCTGGACTGGCATGAGTCAGTGGAATAATGCAACACACACCATCTCAGAGCTCAGTGGTCTTTCATCTTCATGTTCATTGTTTTGTTGTGTTCAGTTAGGAGGAACAAATTCACTCTGAGCACAAATCCTCTCTAGTTTAATATGATCTTTTCATAGCTCAGAGTCAAAAGCTGCAGTCTGTACAACATTGTACAACAATATCCCTCAGGGTTAAACAGGTTGGCTACCTTCACATTTTCCTTTCAGATCTCTGTTCCAAACTTAGTACGCTGTCGCATGTCAAAAACAACAAACCAACCAAAACAACCACATATAACAGAGTTCTTCACAAGAAACTCAACTAACGCTCACCTTGAGTTTCTGTCATCAAGTACTCAAGCTCATGTCGTTCGAAACCCATTAGAGTTTCGGTCATCTTCAAAAACAAAATTAAGATATTTTTAATGAAATCTGATGGATTTCTCCATTTAATTTCAGCTAAAGGGGCTATAAGTAAGAATTTTCATATATGAATCGCTTTTTGTAATGGCAATGTGTGAACAGCTTGTAACAATACTTAAAAACGAGACCTTCCCCTTCCCCGTTCACGTGCGTTCCCGAGAGCTCTTCCGATCTATAACACATGAAATGAATGCTTATACAATGTTCAGGATAATACCGAAAGAGCTATTCTGTACTGTAACGTCAATGTGTCATGCAAAGAAAAGGGATTGATTCAAAGTATAGTCTCACATAGTCTGATCTACATAGTCTATAGTCACAAGTGAATTTTGTGAACACAAGTGTTATTGAGATGAAAGCATGCTGCACATTTACGTATTCATCTAAACGTCGCTCTCAGCAGCGTGGACGGCGACGGGATGTTCAACAGTATATCGCTGCAAGGGTATTTCCAACTTTTTACTTCTAAGCAAAGAAAGAAAAAGAACTTCAGGGTGAGTACATCGGATCACTGAATCATGTTCAGTCTCTTGTACGTTACACACACACAAGTGCGAACATGAGAAACAAGTTGATGTCTGCATTTCACTTAATGGCCACAGTTGTTGCTAATAACAAGAGTTTATGAATTCTACATATAGCCCCTTTAACATATATTTTATTTTAAGTATTAGTTCACCCAAAAATTAAAATGATCTCCTAATTTACTCACCCTCAAGCCATCCTAGGTGTATATGACTCTCTTCTTTCAGCAAACACAATTGGAGTAATATTAAACAAATATCCTGGCTCTTCCCAGCTTTGTAATGGGAGTGAATGGTACCATAGACTTTGAAGCACAAAAAAAGGACATCCATCCATCATAAAAGTAATCCATACGGCTCTAGTGGGCTAATAAAGGCCTGAAGTAAAGCAATGCGTTTTTGTAAGAAAGAAATCCATATTTATAACTTTATAAACCAGGCATCCTTGGTCATATACACCTAGGATGGCTTGAGGGTGAGTAAATTATGGGATAATAGTTAACTGTAATAACCCCACACATGTTTGTCAGCTTCCAATACACCTGAAAAAGAGGAAAAGAGTCTATTTCCTGCAGCGGTTGTGCAGTGTTGTTCTTCGATTACTGACCAGTGAGAAGCATTGAGCAGTTTAGGGAAGCTGTGTGTTTGCACTCTTGCTTGACATTCTGATATGATTTGTCCTGGGAGATGTGTGATGTAGAGTAGTTTCTAATCACATTAGTCACTAAGTGCTTTCTAAGGCCAATTAGCCATCTTAGCTTACAGATAAAATGCAAATGATCTAAGAAGGACAACAAATGCAATGGAGATAATTCCTTTGTGCAGAGCTTAATGCCGGAGCTCCGGATGCTAATTGCTTCTAATATTGGAGTTCCACCATTGTTTTCTACCACTAATATGATCTAAGAACCTTAAATAAGAAGGGAAGTAAACTCTCTCAAAGTTGTTCTAAGTTGGAAAAGTAAAGTGAACTGAAAAAGCTCCGTCTCTTAAAGTCGGCATGAAACAGAAGCTGTGATTCGCTATTGTGACATATATCCGAGTGAAACGGCTTCCTGAACAAAAAAAAACAACAAAAACAACTACACTTCAGTTTCCTAAAAAGAACAACACCAACATTTTCAGATTTCAGTTCATATCGCTTAATTTCAGATCAGTGTCTGCACGAATTATCTTCCGCACACAATATGGGTGCATTTTTCTGCAGCTGAAATATTGCTTTTTAACAAACTTTTGCGTTTACTGTTGTTTTACGATCTAATCAGATGAGACTCATTAAAAAGGGATATTCTTTAATGGTGACAATACACCTTGCAGTAAAGTTATAGTGCCACACATTTTGTTCGGTGGAGGATGGATGGCACAGAGGACATAAAAAAAGATTACAGAAATAAAACATAAAAGTTAGAGCCAGAACCTCATTCTGCTCAGAATACTAATTACTGTTATATCTAACTCTTCAGAGAGAGAGAGAGAGAGAGAGAGAGAGAGAGAGAGAGAGAGAGAGAGAGAGAGAGAGAGAGAGAGAGAGAGAGAGAGAGAGAGAGAGAGAGCTAGAGAGAGATTCAGACTGGACTGAAATCCAGGATTCTGTTCTTAACTACAGCTGATATCGTGGATAATGAGAGATCACCTGTCACAATTCCACAGCACATTACAAAGGAGAATAAAAGGAAAGACAGAGAGATACTTGCATAAACCTTCTATCTGTCTGGATGTCTCCTAGACTTGGCAAAGTTTTGACACATATCCAAGGTCACAGAACAAGAAAGTTCATGTTTATATATTACTATTGTTTTGGCAATATTGTGCTATTTTACACAGTCATGCCAATAAAGCTCAATTGAATTGAATTGAATTGAATTGAAAGTGTTTCAGAGTGTGTTCACACTTGGTTTGGTTCAGTTAAAGTGAATTCTGGTGCGATTGCTCTGTTTGTACGGATCATTTGAATAAGTGGTGTGACGCTTCCAAATGAAATGCTTCGACTGCAATATGAACGGAAGATGGACCAAAGACATCTAAACCAAACCAAACCAAAAATAGGACGTACTTACATTCTGCCCTAAAATGGCCTGTTTTTTAAAAGTGTAGTAAAAGTAAAAGTGCTGATCAACTCTTAAATTTAAAGGTATCACAATATCGATTAGCAAAAATAAATAATTACCCATATTCACATTAAAAAAAAAAACTGTAGAGTAGATCACAAGTAGATCAGCACTATTTTTCTAAGAAAGCAAATTCCCTTATGATTATGCTCAAAGTTAATGGCCTGTATCCTGTATAAATTAGTATTTCAGGTGTCTATATCCTCCTTTTATACCTGTGATTCATTTTAGCTGACACTGCCTGTTCTCTTTAAAAATCCCTTTTGAACAGATTATCGTCTCCATTGTTTTTCATCCTGCTTTGTAAGTATAACCCCTGATTTCATTTAGTGAGCACTGAAAGATGCTTCGCTCCCTAGACAACCTCTGATGTCTCTAAGTACAGTGGAACAGGAAGAACAAGAGGAAACAGTGGCTCAGCAGGTCATTTAGGACACATTGGTGAATAAGCTCATGAAGACAGATGCTGCTGCGCATATAATCAGGGATTTGATTACGCATTACAATCAAGGAAAAAAAAAATATATATATATATATATATAAATTACAGAAACTAAGTAAGGGTTAATGCCCGACGAGGTGTCCATTGTCAGGTATTAATGGATGACAGCGAGGCCGAAGTGAATGAACTATATTTTTTTACAAGAACTGAAAGATAGAAAATTAAACAAATAAATGTTTTTGCCAGATATAAATATGAGTAAAGATTACTAAATAAAAGTAATATTTTTTTGTAACATTTGCCACAAAATTGTCACGACTAAGGCACAAAAAAAAAAACAAGTCATGAAAAATTATTTCCTTTTTATGAAATTCTTCTAATTTAATGGTCTGTGTTTTACATCAGATAAAATCCCCCCCCCCCCCAAAAAATTGATTTAAAAATAAATCATAAAATGAAATACAAATATTTTTGCCAGATTTGCCACAAAATTCACATAACTTTTTTATTAAAAGTAAATATAAAATAAAACAAATTTCAAACATTAAAAATAAAATAACTTTTCATGAAATATATTTTTGCAAGAACTGAATAAAGATAAAAAAAATATGTTTTTTTTTCATATAATATAAATATAAACACGAGTGAAGAAGACTACTGATTCAAATAAAACAGCAAGCATTAAATATTAGAATTAACCAAATATATTATTACATTTTGTCACATATCCACCAAATTATCCTGATCAAGGCAAAAAATAAGTATTTTTCTTTTTTCACTTTTAAGAATTCCTACTAATTTAATGATCCATGTTTTATTTCACACAAAAATCCCAAAAATCAAAGAAAAATAAAATGTCAAAATAAATAAAGATAGATTTAAAAATTAAAATGAAAGAAGATTTCAAAATAAAATAAAAATGTATTACATTTTTCCAGATTTATTTTAAGAGTTTCAATGATCCTAAAACAGCATTCCGACCTCAGTGTCATCACAACAAGTCCAATTATTCTTCCAGCTGAATTACAATGATTATGCAATCCATACAGCTGGACAAAAAACCCTTTATGAACATCTATCTGTACTTGAGAGCGTAAAATGAACCCACATGCGTTGGTCCTCTGCCCACTAGTGCCCCTCTCAGCATGCCAGTATATGACCTCTGACCCTTCCGGTGGCTGCTGTGTGCATTCCTAACGTGACAGACGCACACGACCCCAGACGGTTGCGAAGAACCCCGCGTGCCTAACTTCACGCTGTTGACGCAAGTGTACAAAGACCCTCTCTATTTCAACTTGAATAACTATACATGGCCAGAAACAGGCACACACTCCAAGGATATGATCCTGTCAGTGTATGTTTGTGTGTGTGTCACATGGCCACGTCTCCTTGGGCAACATCAGGGGGCAGATGTTCATGCACCAGAATGAGACAGCAATTAAGCTAATGAGGCAGGTAACTAATGGAGCCATCGCTTTGAATGAAAATGCTAATTAATAGCCACTTTAATGATAGTGCTTCATCACCTCTCGTGGCTCTGTTGCATTGTGGGACGTCTTAATTGCACTTCACTTCCCTCCTCATTTACAAACAGATGAATTTTGAGATTTATTCTGACAGTATCTGTGGTCTTGGATGTATGATATCACTTTTGTGTCATGATGGGGTTTTTCCTGTCTTATTCTTTTTTTGGTTCCGAAGGTGTAGCCGGTGCATCTCTCTGTTTGCCGCATGACAGTTCGGGGAAATGATGGGCTCTGTGCAAATAGCACAAACGGTGTGCCCTACTTACTTACAGACAAGTTTTCCATCTCCAAAACAAACGCAGCTGGTTGTTTGTGCTGTAGAGAATGTTAAAGCAACAGAGCATGTTGTAGCTGAGATAGTTGGGATTAATGCACTTGTCTTTGGTTCGCTGGTCGCCCGTATTTGTGGAAAAGAGAGACACACAAAGGATCTAAATTGACCATTTGTGTTTTCCTTAAGGAGGCCATATCAAGAACAACAGCTCTTTGGAAATAAAACTATGTAGATATACTGTAACATTCATAACACTCCTTCCACAGTTGGTGTGCGAATTATGACTTTTAGTTGGGTCAACTTATTTTCAAAGAATAATAAAAAAAAAAAAAATGATACACTGTATATTTGGCATATTTAACTCCACAATAATTATATATATTGATATACAAAATATATACATATACATATAAATACAGAAAAAAACGAAATATTGTGAAATATTATTACAATTTAAAATAACTCATTAAAACTATTTTCATATATTTTAAAATATATAACTAATATACTTTTTTTTTTTCCCCCTGACCCTTAGAGAAGAAAGTTTGGGGTCAGTGTTTTGTATACTATAATGTACATCTGTGTTCACTTCACTGAGAGCTCTTCCCTGGCAGAATCCATAATATTCCACGTTTTGAAGTGCATAAGGGATCTCATTCATAAAAAAGAGAGCAGAACAACAGATGCATTGTGGGTCGACAGTTGTTCTTTCCATTTGCCATTAGCTCCCTTTTTCTGAAAGCCTAACCTTGGTGTGTAGGCTGGAGAGATGAACAGAGACAAAATACGTTTGGAAGGGGTTAGGCTAAATCTTGGCCAATGAAAATCACATGCTGCATTGCTTATGAATATTTAAATCTGTTTAACGTTATTCAAAAGCTGTTTTTTCTTCTTCGTTTTTAGATCACTATATATGCTGAAATATGGCAAAATACATTTTTAGTACTCTTGCTTTTTGCAAAAAGAGGTTCACCATGGGAAGACAGGCTGATTTTTTAGGAACTTTCAATCTTTGAGAGTCCTTTTCTTAATACCTTAGAACGAGCAAGGTATTTTAAGGCAAAGACGTTTTCACAAACTTTTCTTACATAAACATCCTGGGCCGACTTTCACAAAATGACTGCATTTATACTATCAAAAGCAGCCCTGGCTTCAAAAGTTTGCATATCCTCGGATTATTCATAAGCTTTGAAGCCACTGATATCAAACAGGAAGGATCATTTTCCAAACAGTTTCATTTAGTCAATAAGCTGCACTGAAGTACAGCAGGTTCTTCTGAAAAACAGTCGAATGCAGAAGTTAGATGACTACACTGTGTCAGTATAGGCCATTGTGGTTTCTTCTTACGGTATAAAGAGCTATCTTGGGAAACACTTTTCGCATTATAAGCATTTTCAAAGCAATGTAATATTAACTATTATCCATGTTTTTCGTAAATAATTGAAAACACCTTTAAAGAGTAAAATGCATTATAAAACATAATAAAACCCATAGAAATTAGGTGTTGATCATGTGTTTATCCTTTAAATGTGAAAATGTCTAAGTAGGCTGGATGGATGGATGGATGGATGGATGGATGGATGGATGGATGGATGGAACAATAAACGATAGAGTAATAAAAGACAGACAAACAGACAGAGATGGATGGATGGATAAATAAATGATAAAGTGATAAAAGACAGACAGACAGAGATGGATGAATGGATAGATAAAAACTGATTGCAGAAATGTAAAAAGAAACCTGCTTTGTTAAACAGCAAACAATAGTCTGTTTCTCATTAGACGAGTGCAGAATACATAGCAGATCTTCTTCTCTCAGCCTCGGCATGAAGAGAGTCAAAACCTGATTTGAATCTTCTGTCTGGTTTGGTGTCAGTGGTTTTCCCTGTAGCACTGCAAGCCGTTGCCATAGAGACCTCCGAGACCAGCGCACATACGTGGAACTATTTTGACTAGTTCTCTGCGCATATGGAATAGTTCACGGCAATGATTAAACAATATGCAAAGGAAAGACAAACGCTGCTCTTTCATGGTTGAATGTCTGGTTATCGTGTCAACAGCCTGTCATAACAGTCACTGACTCATGTCTGCCTTTCCATTTACTCTTCAGATACTCAGCAGTGGCTCTGAGGGAGAAAGCAGATCAAAAGCAGGAGTACATCCTGAGTTTTGATGTTAGCAGGTCATCAGAGGTCTTATGAATCAGATTTGCACATAGTCCACCTCTAGCCACATGGGTTTGATTTATGTTGTGGTGATTCGCATTAATGCACGCACTTTGTCGTGGCAAAGCATGTCTGAGCTCACATGGCCTCTGATTGCTTTCTCGTTCATACACACAGGCACACACTTCACGCTCAAAAAAAGCTCTAATCCAGACATAGTGAGGGATTAACCCTATGGGTGGCACGGTACATGAAAAAACATCCGAACCGTTCGGTTCGCTTGTCTCGGTTCGGAGCGTGTGTGTGTCTCACGGTTCGTCGCATGCGCAATGTAGCCTTGTGCCCGTATATGACCTCAGACGTGTGTTTCCTTTTCGCGTGAAATAAGACGTGTGTGGACATACATATACGAGGCTTGTTCTATGGCAAGCCAAAGTGTTCACAAACGCCTGGCCAGGCGTCCGATTTCACATTGACACGTCAAAAGCGTGCGTTCGACAGCCAGTTTTTGCCATAAAAGCGCGCATTCTTAACGTGAGCTTTGTGCACACAGAAAACGCGCGTCTGAAGCGCGCGTTCGACAGCCAAACGCGCGTCAGAAGCGCGCATTCGACAGACAAACGCGCGTCAAAAGCGTGCGTTTTTGCCATAAAAAGTGCGCGTTCTTAACGTGCGCTTTGTGCACACGGAAAACGCGCGTCAGAAACGCGCGGTTTTTGCATCAAAGCGCGCGTCAGGAACGCGCGTTTGGCTGTCAAAACGCACGCTTTTGACGTGCGCTTTGGGGGTCACCGAAAACGCACGCTTTTGACGCGCGTTTATCGTAACAAAAATGGGCGTCGAAAACGTGTGTTTCGAGTAGGACGTTATGAAGTGTAAACAGGTAAACCACACAGGCAGTGCCAGCGTGTGTGAAGTGTTCATACAGACGAAAAGAACGTGCTCATTCATTTAGTGTTCTCGGAATCGCACGTCGAAAGCGTGAGGTCTTATGTCCCGGTTTCTTGTACTGTCATTAAACCCAAGCTAAACAGCATGGCTTTATCGATGGCAAATTTGACAGAGGAGAGGATTATAATTGGTGAGTTATTATAATCAAGTATAGTTATCATTTAGGTAAAAAAAGAAAACTGCACTTCTACAACATTTATTGATTTTTACTCATGTTAATTTCAACGTTTACTAATGATTATTAAAATAAAAAGGGTGCCAACTATCAGGGTACTAAAAGGGTACACGTCTCAGATTATTAAATAAGTAAATAAAGTTGTAAAAGTAAAGTTTAAAAAGGTTATAGAAGTCTATGGAAATTGTAAAAAAAATTATAAAATACATATTGTTGTATTATATACTATATATATTTACAATACATTTTCAACTCTAAAACTTCAAGAAAACCAATGCTAAATATCTGAAGTTCAGGGCCAGATTTTAGGCTGATGTCTCAATAAATGAACTTTAGGGAAAAAATATTTGTGTGTGCAGTAACAATCTTTTCCACTAGATGATATCCAGACTCCACCAATGACTCTTCGATTTCCATATATGTTTTTAGTGATCTGAACCTTATATTTCCATACTATTCCAAATATTTCTGAAGTAGATATCCTAATAGTTAGGGCAGTAATGTTAATATTTGATTTCAATTAAACCTCTAAAACCCCCAAATGTACGGAATGAATCAAAGCGCGTGTTATAGTTATGTTATAATGTAGAATGGCAAGTGTCCCACGGGTATATATATATATATATATATATATATATACACACATATATATATATATATATATATATATATATGTATATATATATATATATATATATATATATATATATATATATATATATATATATATATGTATATATATATGTATATATATATATATATATATATATATATATATATATATATATATATGTATATATATATATATATATATATATATATATGTATATATATATATATATATATATATATATATATATATATATATATATATATATATATACACATCAGCCTAAAATCTGGCCCTGAACTTGTTCAGATATTTAGCATTGGTTTTCTTGAGGTTTTAGAGTTGAAAGTGAATTGTAAATATATATATTATATAATACAACAAAATGTTTTTTTGTTTTTTTTTTACAATTTTCATAGACTTCTATAACCTTTTTAAACTTTACTTTTACAACTTTGTTTTACTTATTTAATAATCTGAGACGTGTACCGTTTTAGTACCCTGATAGTTGGCAGTGCGTAAGTAATGTTAACAAATACAACTTTTTATTTTAATAATCATTAGTAAACGTTGAAATTAACATGAGCAAAAATCAATAAATGTTGTAGAAGTGCAGTTTTCTTTTTTTACCTAAATGATAACTATACTTGATTATAATAACTCACCAATTATAATCCTCTCCTCTGTCAAATTTGCCATCGATAAAGCCATGCTGTTTAGCTTGGGTTTAATGACAGTACAAGAAACCGGGACATAAGACCTCACGCTTTCGACGTGCGATTCCGAGAACTCTAAATGAATGAGCACGTTCTTTTCGCCTGTATGAACACTTCACACACGCTGGCACTGCCTGTGTGGTTTACCTGTTTACACGTTCATAACGTCCTACTCGAAACACACGTTTTCGACGCCCATTTTTGTTACGATAAACACGCGTCAAAAGCGTGCGTTTTCGGTGACCCCCAATATGGAAAGCCGTTAGGGCCAAAAACACGCGAATTTTAACGCGTATTTCACGCGTATTTCACGCGTATTTCACGTGTAAAATACGCGTATTTTACACGTGAAATACGCGTTGATTATGTCACTCGTATTTCACGCGTATTTTACACGTGAAATACGCGTGAAATACGAGTGACATAATCAACGCGTATTTCACGTGTAAAATACGCGTATTTCACGTGTATTTTACACGTAAAATACGCGTGAAATACGCGTTAAAAATCAGTATGAACGGGTCCGTGTCATTGGCTGCTGAAGACTTGGGTCTAACCATTTGTGTGAGCTTAGAGGGGTGTACCTTTCATAGACTAGGCTACCACCAGTTAACATTCTAGATCAGCTTATTCAGGTTTTTTTGTATAACCTATATGAATAATATATTTAAATAGCAGTTTTATGACAATTTAGATAAAAATAAAATTAACTTGTTTTTCTCCACTCATGCCTTTTTGTAAATAAACACATTAGTGGACATTCTAGCTTTAACATCAAAGCATTAACGTGTGTGGGGAAATCAGTTACAGTGGAGGTAACCAATGCAGGTTTATGATCACTGCAGGTTTCAGATACAGACCACTGTAATCAATATCTGTCTTTGGAAAACAACGTGAGCTTTTGTTGTGCTTACATTTACAGCTATAGCAAGCAGGGGGCGCTTTTTCAAACCTTTTTGTTCTGAAATTGGGCACTCAGACAAACTGTAATTAGGTATACAGGTGATATTATCAATTTAAAGGAATTTAATGACTTAAAGTATTTAAATATGTTATTTAAGGCTTTCAGGATTAGAATGAGAGCTTGTGCTCAGGTCAGGACAGGTATAAGAACTTGATTTGGCTTTCCTGACAGAAGTATTTTACTGCTACCAAAATTAAATATCCTCCTATTTCTTTTCCTATTTATTTTCTTTTTCTTCGTTTTCTTGTGTAGCCCAAAGAAAATAGATAGATTGCATTTTTATGAACAAATATTTTTACCAAGATTGCCCCCTTTTGCATATTAGTACATTTACATATTATTATTATTATAACAGGGACAATGGACAGTAAAGAACTGTCCCAGAATTAGCTACAGAGTTAAATTTCATCTGCAGTCCCTGGCATTTGGCAGATGCTTTTATCCTAAGTGCCTTACATTGCATTTCAATGTACACATTTACGTTCTTATCAGTTCTTGCTTTCCCTGGGAATCGAACCCTTGCATGAATTTTGCAAGCGCTAACATTCTACTGTTTGAGCTACAGGAAAAGTAGGAATTTATCTGTAAAACAAATCAACCCAACTCAAGATTTCTAATATTAAAAGTTAACATTTGATTGTGGAAAAGTTTACAGCTGTGGTTCTTGATCAATGCAATTGTAATGAATATCTGTTAAAACAACATAACCTTGCTTGCAGGGACCAAATTACAGAAACGTCCTATCTTAAAGGTATTGTTCACTCAATTTAAAATTCTGTCTTCATTAACTCACCCTCATGTTGTTTCAAACATACATGAGCCTCTTTGAATGTTTGGTTACTAATATTTGAAGATTATTGGTAACCAAACATTGCTGGTCCCCATTGACTTCCATAATATTTTTTTCCATAGTATGGAAGTTCCAGAAAGAAACTTTGGAACAACATAAGGGTGTAAATGGGTGAACTATCCCTTTAAGCCCCAAGTTATAATCTGACAAGTTCAGTGTTTTAAATTGGTTCCAAAATGAAATCACAGTGGTTACTTAAGACAAGATATTACTCTGACTGAAGTTGTTTCTGCAATACAGCCTCAGGAAACCATTCCAGGTCATAATTTCAAGTCCTCCCTCAGTGTCATATATTATTAACTAATATTCAGGGCAATTTGTACTTACCTCAGACTTGTCAGCAGCTTAATATCCTTTTATCTTAGCTCCATATCCTTTATATCTTTAAACATACAATGCTTTAATAGTAGAATAATACAAATGCAATAAATTAAACTGTGCAATACTCAAATCTATATTTTCTACTGTTTAGTTTCATAAGTAGAGTATATGTACAAGTAATCTTAATTTTTAAGATTTCACATACGCTTTTATTTCTTTTCTTAAATGTGAGCAATGGTGACATGACCAATTTAAACCTGGGATCAATAAATTATATCTATTATATTCAGTGGTTATGAGGAGCAATGTGAGAGAGAAATTTGGCAATCATTGTCTGACCCAGCAAAAAAAACCCACTATAATACATTTTTTATTGATTTTTCTGTTCGCATTTATGAGGGAAAAAACAACGTGTCAGTTCTCGTTTACGGACGTGAGCGTTCTGAAAGCGGCACTAAACGACTTCTTTAAAACTTTCACAGAGACCTCAAACAGAACAGCTGCCTTTCTTTACATTTATTTTCGTTTTATATTAATTATATCTTAATTTTAATCAATGTTTCATGAACCAATTGTCTGGATTTATTTAATAAATATAGCAGAATCACGACATGGAGGCGCCGGCGAGTGAATTGGAGTTCGTCTCATAAATTAACCGAAACTCGGCGTATAATGCACATTCACATTCACAGCGTATTTAGACGCATTTATAATCATTACTTTTACCGGTTCTTTGTGGCAAGCTTTATGCGTGCGGTCGTGCGCTTGAGCACAAATTATGAGCTTTTGGCAATTTTTTTTTTATAATTATTGACAAAATTAGAATATAGTAAAAGGTTTTTTTTGTGTGTGTGAAAGTTTTGGGTGGGCCTGTTGAAAAGTGGGGCCATGCCTGAGCTACAGGACATCGTCTTTAAAAACATAACCTGCGCGAAAGAGAGAGAAAAAATGAATACGTCATTGTACCCAGCACTTCTGAAAATGCACTTCTGAATGCGTCTCTGTCCCCAGCACATTTCAAACCAAACTGACGCCCATGATAACAAAGATAGATTGACAGGTGACACTGCAATGACTACCCTTTTAAATTGCTAATTTAACCCTTTACACTTTTTTTTTTTTTTTTACATCAGCAGGGTTCACTTGGAATGCTCCGAATGCAATGGGCAAACACGGTCCTCAAGGGTCAATGCCCTCTGCCCTGCAGAGTTCAGCTTCATTTCATTTTTTCTAAATGTAATAAATTTTCAGTGAAATCAATTCTGATTTAAAATAGTAATGCATATGTAAAACAAACTGACCCACTGTGCCTTTTATCATGCAGATGATTTGTATGAATTTATGATCACAAGCTTGGATGTGTTCTGTCAGTGCTTGAGGAAGGTAAAGTAAGTGGGGAACTGAAAAAAAAAAAACGAGTTGGCTTTATAGCAGTCTTATTTCAGTAAACTGCTGGTTAGGTATGAAATATGCCACATGGTGTCCGTAAGAGACTTGGTGAAAATATGTTGGAAATTTGAGAGTAACCTGTTTATTTGTCACCACAACAACTCAGTTATTAACAAGGATTGAATGGTACTTAGTTGTGGGTGTATTAGTGTGTGGTTTTCTATAGAAACAGAAAATGCAGAGTAAATATTCTAACATTAAATATTAGAGACAACACGGCACTGACAACATACATTATACATTATACTTCATCTCATTAAACAACAAATTAAACCCCATGTAGCCTACTATTTAAATCGACTGCTGGACGTCGTAATGTTATTGTAGCATAAATCTGATTTAGCATTTTATTAGTAACCCCCACCCCACCTGTTCCACCCACTTTTTAAAACAAAGTTACGTCACTGATTTTTATGTTTATATGTTTACTTAAATGTTATATGGTGTTTTACCAAAGTGTCTAATAATTTTTACAGATAAATTGCTTTAATACCAATTACCAAGGTGACCTGTAAAATACTATCTATACAATCTATCTATTTTCTTTGGGCTACACAAGAAAACGAAGAAAAAGAAAATAAATAGGAAAAGAAATAGGAGGATATTTAATTTTGGTAGCAGTAAAATACTTCTGTCAGGAAAGCCAAATCAAGTTCTTATACCTGTCCTGACCTGAGCACAAGCTCTCATTCTAATCCTGAAAGCCTTAAATAACATATTTAAATACTTTAAGTCATTAAATTCCTTTAAATTGATAATATCACCTGTATACCTAATTACAGTTTGTCTGAGTGCCCAATTTCAGAACAAAAAGGTTTGAAAAAGCGCCCCCTGCTTGCTATAGCTGTAAATGTAAGCACAACAAAAGCTCACGTTGTTTTCCAAAGACAGATATTGATTACAGTGGTCTGTATCTGAAACCTGCAGTGATCATAAACCTGCATTGGTTACCTCCACTGTAACTGATTTCCCCACACACGTTAATGCTTTGATGTTAAAGCTAGAATGTCCACTAATGTGTTTATTTACAAAAAGGCATGAGTGGAGAAAAACAAGTTAATTTTATTTTTATCTAAATTGTCATAAAACTGCTATTTAAATATATTATTCATATAGGTTATACAAAAAAACCTGAATAAGCTGATCTAGAATGTTAACTGGTGGTAGCCTAGTCTATGAAAGGTACACCCCTCTAAGCTCACACAAATGGTTAGACCCAAGTCTTCAGCAGCCAATGACACGGACCCGTTCATACTGATTTTTAACGCGTATTTCACGCGTATTTTACGTGTAAAATACACGTGAAATACGCGTATTTTACACGTGAAATACGCGTTGATTATGTCACTCGTATTTCACGCGTATTTCACGTGTAAAATACGCGTGAAATACGAGTGACATAATCAACGCGTATTTCACGTGTAAAATACGCGTATTTTACACGTGAAATACGCGTGAAATACGCGTTAAAATTCGCGTGTTTTTGGCCCTAACGGCTTTCCATACCCCAAAGCGCACGTCAAAAGCGTGCGTTTTGACAGCCAAACGCGTGTTCCTGACGCGCGCTTTGATGCAAAAACGCACGTTCCTGACGCGCGCTTTGATGCAAAAGCGCACGCTTTTGACGCGCGTTTGGCTGTCGAACGCACGCTTTTGACGTGTCAATGTGCAATCGGACGCCTGGCCAGGCGTTTGTGAACACTTTGGCTTGCCATATTGTTCGACTTGAACCGGCGCTGCACAGAGCGATCGGCGCGAGCGCGACGGCTCCTTATGCTTTTCAATCACTCTCGCGAGTCGCGGTACTTTGATGTCATTCACCGATAGCTCTGTCTAGCGCCGGTTCAAGTCGAACACGCCAGTAAAAGTTGAGTATGGAGTGCTGCAGGTCACGTCACGCGGAGAAGTGGCAAGTGGGAGAGATACGGAAGGCTAACCGGAGTTGGAGGATGCGCCAGCGTCGTATAAGTCCGGTGTGTGGGAATATTTTGGATTTCATGTTATGAGATATAGCAGCTACAGTGGCACTTTAAGTTTAGATAAGAACACCAGTCATATGTTTCCAAATACTGCACTTTAATTTCAAGTGAAAAAAAGTGTATCCTCACTCTCAGGGAATAGAAGCATTGCTGATACTGTTTATGTGTTGAGGTTGAACTTATGTTTCACTTTATGATTATGGCCGTTGCTATTGCTATAGCCTAATTACAGGCAATTATGTTTCATGTATTTTTACTTATTTAAAAGACAGAGTTTTAAGAGTTCCTCTTTTTCTTTTAAAAGATAATATTTTTGTAAGAGCTACACTTAAGTTGGCAGTTTGATAAATACAAGTTAATTTTTAATCTTTGTGTGCTAAAAATGCATATAAGTTCCTGTAGAGATAGTGATACACATTCTAGTTTTCTTGCCAAATAAACGAAAAGCATGTCATCAATGTCTTCTCTCTTGCTGTATCAAAATGTCACCTAGCTTTCCTGTGAGATGGTCCCAATAATGTGCTTAAAGTCAAGTCAAATTCAGTTTGTGCATGATTGCATGATATCACATTTTTGTTAATACTGCATCCTAAATTGTGGATAATTAAGCTATATATCATATGCTGAAGTACATTTCTGGAGTGTTAAAGATTAAAAGAAAAAATAACAAGAACCGTACAGAACCAAAAACCGTGACCCTAAAACCGCGATACAAACCGAACCGTGGGTTTTGTGAACCGTGCTACCCCTAATTAACCCATAGACATTCAATCACTAATTCAACTAATTTGACAGAAATATTTGTACACTTGACCCACAAACCGCTTTAGGGACTTTGAATGGCGGATTATATACAACGAATTATCGTACAAATAGATTACAGACAAACAAGTCCATTCACACAAAACACTATTCACGGAAATTGTTTTAAAATATATTACAGAGGGGTTTATTTATTGTAATATTAGACAAATAAATATCATAATGCAAATATTATAATAATGAAGGAAATATGATTAGAATAATAATTAGAATAGTAATAAACAATTGATTTATTTATTACATTTACTACATAATATTATAAAGTTACACATTAAATATTGTTATAAAATAAAAGTAAATATTATAAAATGTTTACTTAATGAAAGTATAAACTAAATATGATAAATGTCAAAGTAAATATTGTGATAAACCCCTTCTTAAAACTTTATACTAACAGTAAAGTGTTATTAATACTAAAGTGTATTAAAGTAAAGTAAACATTACAATGCAAATATTACAATAATAAAGCAGATATGATGATTGTAACAAAGGTTATATAAGATAAGATCAATAATAATTATATATTTATTTAGTAAAACATATAGTAAATATTTTTAGAAAATAAAATAAAATATTACAAAATGTTTACTTTAAACAATTATGTATAAATTATGATCAATGTAAATCTAAATATTGTGATAAATCTTTATACCACAGCAAAATATTAATAATAGCAAAGTATATTAAAGTAAATAGTATGATGCACATAATTATAAAGTATATGATTAACCATAAGACCATAATAATAAATAATAATTAAGTTATAGTTATTATATTTGCTTTATAATATTATAACATTACACATAATAATATTATTCGAACATTATAGTAAATATTATAAAAATATTATGATAAATAAAATTACTTTGTTATACCATATTATTTATTTACTTATAATGCTTACTGCAATATTTGTACGAAAACATGGGCAAAAAAATGTCATTGCAAGGTTAATTTTCAACAGAACTTCTCAAAGTAGAACACGCTTTAGTATTTTGATAAAAGACTTTCCCATATTTGTGTAAATATTTGCCAGTGGATTCTAGAAGAGCTTCACAGCATCGATCCTTTCTTACGTATTTTAACAACCTCAAACGTGCTCTTCTGAAGAACTTCAAAGACTCTGGATTCCTTTAAAAGGCGTATTCAGTGTCCTTTGTCAACCAAACCCTGAATGAAGACGCTGCCTACTCTTGAAATCCAATATCTGACTGCTGACGAAACCTACGACAAGCTCCACCAGAGCATTAAACATGAAAATTAAAGCAGAACATGGAACTTCAAAGATAGAGAGGAGACGAACCTTAAAATGCAGACGTGAAGGCATAAATCTTTAATATTCCTGTGGGCCTGTCTTCCTCTCTGTGGAGGCGCGAGACGGGGCGGTTTTAAGGGAGATTTATGGAACCTTCTCAAATTCCCGCCTGATTCCATAGCAAACACTTTTGTCCACCTACTCAAGACCAGCTGCATGACCTCGAGGATACAAATCTCCATTGTTGGACGAGGAACCGTGACAAGTCATCATTCAGGAGAGGTTGATGAGAGGTAAAAAGCAGGTCTCTCTTTCCTCACCTCTCTTGTTTGGGCCTTGGCATGAGATTTGAACTTGGAGGATTGTCGTGATATTTGCGTGTGAATGAACTGGCTAAAATGTGTGGAGTGTAAACAATGTAATGTGCACATGTGCGTGTGTTTGCGTGTAAAGACTTGAAAAGAATTTCCTCACCAAAGCCTTGGTCTCGTCCTCGTCCTTGTAGTAGTGCAGCTGGTCTCCTCGGAGGACGAACCAACGCGTGTGCCAGGTCTTCACGAAACCTCCTTGCTTCCGGAGCCAACCGCGTCGCAGGACGTCCTGCCTGGCCGACCCACGCCCGTGTTGAGGGGTGTTGCCCGCGCTGCCAGCCTGCTCTTCCATCACAGATCCGGAAAACCTCCCTGTACCTGAGACAGAAGGCGAGATGGTAATGTTTTAGCATATGATACAAATGAAAGTGGGATAAAAGTCACATGACTAACCTCTCAAGGTTAGGAGGAAGGGCGGTATCATTGCCCTGCTATGACATCATACTGCTCACTCCATCCATGCGGCATTTGCATTTGTCAAGATAAGCAAATTCTCACAAAACATTCGTTTGGCTTCTAAGGTAGTGCTCATTTATTGCGGCCAACAAACATTTGTTCAGATATAAGGGATATCAAAATGTCAGATATAAAAATGAAATGGTCTCTACTTCATAATACTATAAAGTTACATGTCTGTCTATATATATATATATATATATATATATATATATATATATATATATATATATATATACACACACTCACCTAAAGGATTATTAGGAACACCTGTTCAATTTCTCAATGCAATTATCTAATCAACCAATCACATGGCAGTTGCTTCAATGCATTTAGGGGTGTGGTCCTGGTCAAGACAATCTCCTGAACTCCAAACTGAATGTCAGAATGGGAAAGAAATGTGATTTAAGCAATTTTGAGCGAGCATGGTTGGTGCCAGACTATCCGGTATGAGAATTTCACAATCTGCTCAGTTACTGGGATTTTCACGCACAACCATTTCTAGGGTTTACAAAGAAGGTGCAAGAGCTCACCAAAATTGAACAGTTGAAGACTGGAAAAATTTTGCCTGGTCTGATGAGTCTCGATTTCTGTTGAGACATTCAGATGGTAGAGTCAGAATTTGGCGAAAACAGAATGAGAACATGGATCCATCATGCCTTGTTACCACTGTGCAGGCTGGTGGTGGTGGTGTAATGGTGTGGGGGATGTTTTTTTGGCACACTTTAGGCCCCTTAGTGCCAATTGGGCATCGTTTAAATGCCACGGCCTACCTGAGCATTGTTTCTGACCATGTCCATCCCTTTATGGCCACCATGTACCCATCCTCTGATGGCTACTTCCAGCAGGATAATGCACCATGTCACAAAGCTTGAATCATTTCAAATTGGTTTCTTGAACATGACAATGAGTTCACTGTACTAAAATGTCCCCCACAGTCACCAGATCTCAACCCAATAGAGCATCTTTGGGATGTGGTGGAACGGGAGCTTCGTGCCCTGGATGTGCATCCCACAAATCTCCATCAACTGCAAGATGCTATCCTATCAATATGGGCCAACATTTCTAAAGAATGCTTTCAGCACCTTGTTGAATCAATGTCACGTAGAATTAAGGCAGTTCTGAAGGCGAAAGGGGGTCAAACACAGTATTAGTATGGTGTTCCTAATAATCCTTTAGGTGAGTGTATATCTTACAATACAATAAAGTATTATTTAAAACTAAAGCAAATATAATAAATATTATAATTATAAAAAGATGACTAAAATAAAGAAAATATTATACTAATAAAAAAAAAAAATTATAACTCATTGAAATGTATTTATTATATTTACTTAATATAATATTTACTTTAGAATGTATGCATTTGGCAGACGCTTTTATCCAAAGCAACTTACAACATTATACATAGTAAATATTATTAAAAAGTAAAGTGAATATTATATTATGCTCAACACAGCTACATTTACTTGATTAAAAACATACAGTAAAACAGTTCATTTGTGGAATATTATTCAAATTTTATAGCCTGGGTTTCCCCATACTGCCTTACCGCAGCGCGATTCAATTCACGCTGAAAGGCAGTCTGGATACCATGGCCAGATTTTTCGCCTCATTTAGGGAACCAATCACAGAACGGGGAGGGAGCAGCTAGACGATGACGACATCTATGCGACACACGGAAACAGTTTGTTTATATCTATTTAACATGGCTGAAGACGCGAAGCTACTCTTTGATGCAGCCTTAGAACAATGTCTAAGTAGTTTAGAATGCAAGTTCATTTTGAAAAAAGAACATCTTTCGGCGTTAAACCATTTCTTAAACAAGAATGATGTTTTTGCCCTGCTACCAACAGGCTTTGGAAAAAGTCTGATATATCAACTAGCCCCGTTAGTGGCTAAGGCCAGTCGTCATAGTAGACATACGTCATCTGGTATAATTGAAACGATTGGCTATGAGCTACGTACAGGCATATTTGATAGACATTCTTAGCACCCAATAAACTGCGACGGGCATTCTGAAACCACGCCTCAAATACGAGAAATTGCGCATGTGGTTCCCAGACCCAATTCTCAACGAGATTGGGTCTGGCGTTAGCTAGGCTACAAATTTTACTTTTACAACTATTACAACTTTCTATTTTAATATATTTTAAAATGTAAACTAATCCTGCGATGGCAAACCTGAATTTTCACCAGATAGATTGTTTTCAGAATTCTTTGATGAATAGAAAGTTCAACATAGGAGCATTTATTTAAAACAGATATCTTTTGTAACATATTAAATGTCATTACTCTCACCTAACCAATCAAATCAATGTATGTGACAAACATTCCATGTATGTATATATATATATATATTTTTTTTCCCCACAATCTTCAAAATGTTTAAAAAAATAATAATCATTTATGTCACAGTCTGACCTCTGACCCCACTGGCTTTATGTTATGACCTACCGACATTAACTTTCACAATGACCACAAGATCTTTGCAAGTCTATGAGCTCAGGTAGTGATGAATAAAATCAAAAGCTCAGCAAATCTGTGGTCACCAGAGAAGAAGTGACCTCCAGTGCATTTTAACTGATCTCCTCCACCACTCACTCCCCTAGCTCTCCCTTTCCATTCTCTCTCACCTTGCCAAAAGAACACTCAGATGTTGGAATACAACTGTGTGTTTTCATGAGTCTACGAGATCACCAGACCTTCCACAACAACATTCTGGTCAAGAGATTAAAATCGGTGCCACACACAGAGCCAGGAGACATCGTCCAGGAACACAGCATTAAAAATTCAACATCTAAACAGTTGCTGCTTTTGCTGGGAACTGGAGTTATAGATGTGTATCTGTGCACCACAAGTGCTTCAGCAAAGAGAGACAAGACTGGGAATCACATAATCTGCAAAACGAGGCAGTCGGCCAAACACCTGACGTTCATTTAAGTGGCTGTTTGACAGCCAGACATGAAGGTAAGAAATCATAAAAGGGTGTTTTATATGATTGTTTATGATTTTAGATGTAATCTTTCAGAGAAGGAGGGTTGGAAGGTTCTGCCAAGCTACAATCTTCATGCTAGTGCCCATCGAGACATCAAGATCATGTCACGCGTGTCAGTGTAGATTTGTTACTCACTGCCTCAGCATGTGTGATGTTTGGTATTTGTGCGTGTGCTAGTGTGTGTGGGAAACCCTTTCCTTTGAGTAAGTTTGTATTTCTCCCATTCGAATCAAAGAGTGGCACTGGACTTTCATCTGAGGAAACATTCATCACATTTGTTTTTTTTCTCCTCAGTACGACCTCCTTCTTGTAGAGCAGAACAGAGTCTGTCTGCAGCTTTCAAATCTCTGTGGTGTTGTTGTTGTACCAAACACACATTTTCCTATCTTCTTAGAGAGCATTTTAAGCGTAGTAGGTGCACTCTTGACTATTCAAAACATTACGCAGTAAAACTGTGCTGAACAAAACAAAATATGCACACAAAAAAAATCAGCAGGATTGTCTCTAGAACTGGTATACAGTAAACGTGATAAAATGTGTTCTGACTGACATTAAAATTTCATCCAGTACATGTATGCAAGTTTTGTGTTTTATAGAGTAACAAAACATTAGCTTAGCAACATGCTAACGTTAGAATCAAGTCTGTGTGTGTTACGTAGAAAATTAACATAAACGTTTGTGTTTATATAGGAGTGTGTGTGTGTGTGTGTGTGTGTACAGTATATTATATACACACACACTTTTATGTTAGATGTGATTATTCACGATTAATCGATTTGACAGCACTAATATACACTTCCGGTCAGAACTTTGGGGTCTGGGAGAATTTTTTATGTTTTTGAAAAACAGTCTCTAATGCTTAACACGGGTGCATTTATTTGATCAAAAGTAAAAACAGAAACATTGTTTTCGATTTTAATGTATTTAATTTATGCCTGTGATCAAAGCTGAATATTCAGCATCATTACTCCAGTCTTTAGTGTCAAATGATCCTTCAGAAATCATTCTAATATGATGATTTGCTGCTCAACATTATTATCAATGTTGTTATGCTACTTAAAATATGTGGATTTTGTAGAAATTTCAAAAAGGCAGCATTTAAAAAAAAAAATAGAAATCATTTGTGAAATTATAAATTTCTTAACTCTTACTTTTGATCAATTTAATGCATCCTTGTTAAATGAAAGTATTAATTTCTTTCTTTAAAAAAAAAAAATCTTACTAACCCCAAACATTTGAACAGTAGCATAGTTAAGATTCAGAATCAAGATGCTAACTATTGGAATCATAATTCTTTACTATGAACCTTCAAATTTATAAGCCTAATCTTGTCCTTATCCTTCATAACCCATGAGAAGATTACTTCAGGATTTATTTTCTGATTTTGAGGTGAACATGCCGTATCTGCTGAAGAACCGCTACGCTTCATGCAGAGAAAAATAAATGAAAAAGTGTAAAGAAGTAATCCTCTTGTTCGTGTCATATTTAGAGGTCAAGGCTTATTTTCTCGTGCGCTGGGCCTCATTAATGATTCAGACAGTGGCAGAGGCAGAACATGTTGAGCCCCAGACAGGATTTTGAAATACCGCCCCTGCATCTAATTTCCTCAAACAGCTTTGGAAATGAACCCAGATGATGGTGTTTCTCAATGCTGACTGCGCCGGAAACCCAAAAAAAGGTTCAAGCGGGGACATGCACACACTGTTTGCCCTTTGTTTCCTTCGGCAGGAAGCTGAAATGATGTAAGTATCAATACTTAACAACTCAAAACTATAAGTAAGCAAGGTTTTCATCCCAGAAATCACTCCTCTGTTCATTCACACTTAAAACTAAAGGTTACAAAAAGGGGGTTTCACAGCAAGGCCATAGAAGGACCATTTTGGTTTGAACAAACAACTGTTCATTGAAAAGATAAAAAATATATTCTTAGTGTGAAGAACTTACTAAAAACCTAAAGAACATTTTGTCCAGTGGAAAGGACGGATGTTAAAGATTCTTAATGGAACCATAGATGCCAATAAAACTGAGAATTGTGAAGTGCCCATATTAGAATATTACCTTTTATGACGTGTGTAATATAGCTGTTTGTGAATGTAAAAGGTCTGAAAAGTTTTAAAGATCAAAGACAAATAAAGTTATTGATTTTATGCACAGCTGCACTACTTCCTGAACTTTAGCCAGCTCATTATTGGACAAACTAATTAATCCAGGTGTGCCTGATTATTGTTACTGAGGCCAGGCACACCTGGATTAATCAGTTTGTCCAATAATGGCAGACAGGAAACAAAGGAGCTGGCTAAAGTTCAGGAAGTAGTGAAGCTGTGCATAAAGCCTATTGTCTCTTAAAAGAGAGAATCAAGTCGTAACAATAGCCGCGTTTCCACTGCCGGGCTAGGGCCGGGCCAGGGCTAACAGCGAGCCGAGCCAGTGGTCTCGGGCCTTAAGCACCGGGCTTGCGTTTCCACTGCCGGACCAGTAGCCCCGCAGCGCTGCCCTAAACCCCGCCCCTAACACGCCTTTCTGGATCAAACGTCAAACATACAACCCAACCCATTTCAGCGGATATTATGAATTTATTTATTTTTTAAGTTAGGAAGATAGCATGTATATTAACTCACCGGCCGTGGCTGCAATAGTGTCCCGATTGTCTCGCGAGTTTTCACTAACAGAGGGACGGTGACCCAGCACACGTCCATCAAGTCGAACCATGGAAAAATCCTTTTCTGAGCTCCGCTTTGTCCTTTGTGCGTTTTAAGCGCCTTGAACAATACTGCGCCCACAACTTTTCTATTTTTTCCTGAACTTAAAGCGTTGATCGCCGCATGCTTAGCTTAGAAAGTTCAGCATCGATGTATTTAATAACTTCCTCGTTTCTTCACACGCCGTCAAATTGACGTTGTACCCTTTCTTCTGCCCAAATGCTCAGAAGAGCTTTGCAGCGATTATTTTGCGCGATATAAAAAAGTGAAATGTGCATCTTGCTTCAGATCATAACGTTCCATAACACCGATAAACTCCGCCTTTTACCCTGAGCACGCGTCTAGCCCGAGCTGGCCCGCTTTGGCCCAAGGTATTCGACGGGCCAGAAATCCTGGCCGTTGGCCCTGAGGAAGCCCCGATCAAGCCCCGGAAGTGACAGTGGAAACGCGACTGGCCCTGGCACGCACTAGCACGGCTCGGCCCTGGCCCAGCAGTGGAAACGCGGCTAATGTAATACATTTGCATAATGCCAGCCTAAAGTCTTCATTGGCTGCTTGCGAACAATGTCTACTTTGACCCGCTCTTAAACACTAGTTGTAGCTGAGGCCTGGAAGAGTTTGGTCCGTGTTGTGGACATGTCGAGAAGATGCTGTTTTCAGATCCACTTTGAATGCACTTCAAAAGGATGAAGACTCGTGCTGGAATTGATTAGGAAAAACCGACACCATTGTTTGTATCACTGAGTGTCAAGTGCTGAGGAAGACTCCGGAGCTAAAATTCCGATATGGTAATGGCCATTTCATTTCCGTGTTTGTACGTGGGAGACTAAATCACAACAGACTGGGCCAATATGACCAATCAGAGCAGAGTAGATCAATCACAACAGACTGGACCATCTGACCAATCAGAGCAGAGTAGAACAATCACAACAGACTGGGCCAATATGACCAATCAGAGCAGAGTAGATCAATCACAACAGACAGGACCATCTGACCAATCAGAGCAGAATATATCTATCACAACAGACTGGACCATCTGACCAATCAGAGCAGAGTAGATCAATCACAACAGACTGGACCATCTGACTAATCAGAGCAGAGTATATCTATCACAACAGACTGGGCCAATATGACCAATCAGAGCAGAGTAGATCAATCACAACAGACCGGGCCAATATGACCAATCAGAGCAGAGTAGATCAATCACAACAGACTGGACCATCTGACCAATCAGAGCAGAATATATCTATCACAACAGACTGGACCATCTGACCAATCAGAGTAGAGTAGATCAATCACAACAGACTGGACCATCTGACCAATCAGAGCAGAATATATCTATCACAACAGACTGGGTCATCAGACCAATCAGAGCAGAGTAGAACAATCACAACAGACCGGGCCAATATGACCAATCAGAGCAGAGTAGATCAATCACAACAGACTGGACCATCTGACCAATCAGAGCAGAATATATCACAACAGACTGGGTCATCTGACCAATCAGAGCAGAGTAGAACAATCACAACAGACTGGGCCAATATGACCAATCAGAGCAGAGTAGATCTTTCACAACAGACTGGACCATCTGACCAATCAGAGCAGAATATATCTATCACAACAGACTGGACCATCTGACCAATCAGAGTAGAGTAGATCAATCACAACAGACTGGACCATCTGACCAATCAGAGCAGAATATATCTATCACAACAGACTGGGTCATCAGACCAATCAGAGCAGAGTAGAACAATCACAACAGACTGGGCCAATATGACCAATTCATAGCAGAGTAGATCAATCACAACAGACTGGATCATCTGACCAATCAGAGCAGAATATATCTATTAGGGATGTCAATGATTAATCGACGATCGATTAATTGTCGATAATACATTTAATCGATAAAACTTATCGATCATCGATTAAGCAGGATCATACGCGTGCGTGCTGCTCAACCGCGAAACATGTAAGCGAGCGCGCCGGTGTGGTGAAGTGTTGAGTCCCACTGAATGACACACCCCGGAGTTGTTTGGGACTATTTTACACCTTCATCATGACTATAAGTTTGCGTGTGCATTCGCAGCCTTTTGTTTTGTGCAAATGTAAGTTGTAATAGTTTATTTTGTGTACGCTTATCTATATCTGATTTATCTCATATTGGATGCATTTGGTTAAGAATTGACGTGATCTTTAGCGCGCTCAGCTCAAATGTCAATGCACGACTAATAATGATTATTGTGACTGTCATATTACACAAGATTATAAAGAGAACAATATTGTAATAAAACATTGTAAATTATTTGGGTTTAGATGCCATGTCGTGTTGTTCCAGGAAGAGTGCGTCCACCACAACATGAGTCATTCTGAATGGCACGTAACTTAGTTTAAGTTCACTTGTGCATTCACGTCATTTTGTGCAGATATAATTTTGTAAGATTATGTTTATTTTGTATATATCTGATTAATATCAAATAGGATGCGTTTCTTTGAGTTAAATAAACGCTAAGTGCTCAACGGTTATTCGTTCAGCGCGCGCCGCTAAAGCAGAATGCACGACTAATAATAACGATGGTTAATTTGGGACTGTCATATTACATAACATGAGAACACTATTTTATTAAATGGTTGTGAATTCATTGGGTTTAGTTGCCGTTTTCAGTGCGTTGTTCCAGCACGTAAACAGTCACACATTCTGACAAGCACGCATCTGCGGCGGCGTTGGTGACACATTGTATTTGTCGTTATAAATATATTAATTTAATTTATCAATCACATCAAAACATTTTACAATCCTACTAACCCTTTATTTAGATTAAAAACCATTATTATTAATTTGGTGAGGAATAGCTTTTTGAGCATCATTTGCAGACCCTGTAATGCTGTTTGCCATTAATGCTAACGATTAATCGATTAATTGATCGTCAATTTAAACGACGATCGATCATGGGAATTTGTGAAAATTGACATCCCTAATATCTATCACAACAGACTGGGTCATCTGACCAATCAGAGCAGAGTAGAACAATCACAACAGACTGGACCAATATGACCAATCAGAGCAGAGTAGATCTTTCACAACAGACTGGACCATCTGACCAATCAGAGCAGAATATATCTATCACAACAGACTGGACCATCTGACCAATCAGAGCAGAGTAGATCAATCACAACAGACTGGGTCTTCTGACCAATCAGAGCAGAATATATCTATCACAACAGACGGGACCATCTGACCAATCAGAGCAGAGTAGGCTCGCAGAAAGGAGGAGTTTAGAGAGACCGAATCTTCGAACAAACTGTTTCAGACCCTTTGAGAAATGAGGTGATGTGCAATGTATATTATGTTGTTATGTTATGTGTTTTTTGACCTTGGATGCATGTAAATATATTGTAGGAGAATTCCAAAAGAAAATTAGGAATTTTTAAAATAGCATAATAGGGGCAGTGTAAAGAGGGTTTGAGAGTGATTGAGCAAAATTGACATAAATTTGACCGATAACAACTTTTGCGCTCTCTTTCAGATGTAGAATTTGAAAGTCTGATTTTATTCAGAATTGGTTCATTGAGATGGTTCATGCACATACATGAACTGATTAAAAGAATAATTCAAATCACTCCACAGAATTTTATGCAATGAATTATGAGTTGTATTTTGTGTAAATGTATCTTCTGAGAAAGTAGCTGGACTATAAAGTTATAATACTGTATAGTGTTATTTCCTGCAGTAAAAGTAATTTCACAGTGAGAAAAGCAGCACTGCCACGTTATCACATGCACAGAGGTGGTGGTGTGTGTAAGTGTGTGGGTTACGATGAACTCCAGATGTGCCGCCTTAGCAGTCTGCTCGACTAGCGTCATGTGCTTAGCAAGTGCAGGGCTGCGGAGCGGAGAGAGACCCTGCTGATGACTGATGTACTGCCATCACACACACTAAAGCTAAGTTTGGAATTGCATACTGTCACACTACTCTTATTATTTCTGCCGCATTCAGTATTTAAACTGTGGGCATTATGCAAATTTTCAATGTGCATGGAATATCCGGATGACACTAAATTTGCCAAAGTACACAGCATACAGCTTGAGCACACATTGCATGGAATTCTGTATGCCAGATTGTAATGTACAATTGACTTTACATTTCCAAAAGTGAACCCAAAGTAATACTAATATCAGCCACAATTTTTCTTGAATTATCATCTAATCTGACTGCCCAGAGTTTAGGTCAACATGAACTCAAAATTGACCCTATTTATTTCCATAATGCATCTTTTTTTCATTTGTGTGTATTATTCCAAAAACAACACATGAACTTTAGGGAAAATGTGCCTGTTTCAACATTTCTGCAAAATAATATTATGCTGCATTTCGCACGTTTCGTGACACTTTCAAGATGAAATGTCCTGTGAGTGGCGCTAAATGTGCGTTCAGTTTTATCCGAAAATAAAACTGCTAAACGGTTAGTGCTCTATCGCATTTGAAAATAACTTTTAACAATAAATTGTATCCTAAATCTAACCGATAAATAAAACCAAAGCAAACGCAAGATAAAAAAAAAAAAAAAACATTTGTTGAATTAATCATCCTATTTTAGTTTGCTTCTACAAGTCTTTGACTCTTGCAGTTTGATAGGACTCATTTGGAAGTACAATGCTACCAGGTGAGCTACCGAGCAAGTTTACTACATCGGAAAAAACGTACATATGAAGCTGGTTATGTGCTGCAAATGTCAAAATTTATTAGAATTAGAGGTCAACCGATTGTGGATTTTACCGATAACGATAAGTAGGTTGGTCCACGCTGGCCGATAACAGCTTAATTCGTTTTTAAAATGGATTCTGAATGAAAAACAAGCATAACACATAAAATAGTGCTGAACTTTGTTACAAAAATTGAAAAACAATTCTGAACCATGAAAATGTACTGTACTTTTTAAACAATTAACAATACTTTTACTAACCTTAGTTAATGTTACAAGTCATGGAATCTTATTGTAAAGTGTTGCCATTTTTATATAAATCTAAACATGATGACATGATGGCGCCAGTATGCACGGCAAGCCGTCTGTCTCTGTCCCGTTTGCTTAGTTTTATATTTGCTATCGCCCTATTTATTTCTACACACTGTCAAGATGTCTCTGCTCTGCTCGTTTATGATCGCGACACACTTTTCAGCATTAGATTATCTGCTGATATATTGTCTGAAAGACATGATTTGGAAGACCGCTGGGACTCGAGGCTTCCTCCTTTGCTGTCGGATATACCCGAGGACCTGCGCCGTTTACCTGTGGCTCTTCCCCGTAAGAAACGTTACAAGCGACGGGGAAAACGCGGAGGTTTGCTGGTCAGATTCAAGGCTTACCTGGCGTCCACCTGTGTGACGTGTCCTGATGGGCGCTACATTCCTCCTGCCGGGCGCTTGCCGGGGATGAGAGATCGCTGGCTCCGTCACGTTTTTCCGGGCTCATGGATTATTTCCGAGGCTCATCTGCTGACGGTTCCATCTTCTCCCAAGTGGGCTCGGATTAACCGAGCTGGTGTGGTTTTTTCGAATCTGCACCCGCTAGATCACGCGGCACCCCAAGCCAGCGAGGAGCAAACTCTTCGTCTGGCTTTGTTTAATGCTAGATCGCTAGCTAACAAGACTTTTCTCCTCAATGACTTCTTCACTTCTCGGGAGCTAGATTTTATGTTCTTAACAGAAACCTGGCTTCATGATGGTGAGCTCACGTCTTTTTCAGAACTTATTCCTCCCCAATGTGGATTCCTCAGCTCCCCTCGGATCACAGGTAGAGGTGGAGGACTAGCCTCTGTGTTTAAATGTACCTGGGCTGGGATTGTATTAAAATATGACCATTTTATAATTGTTGGTGATTTTAATATACATGTGTGTTGCGAATCCAGACCTTTGTCTAAGGATTTTCTTAATTTAATTGATTCTTTTAATCTTGTGCAGTCTGTCACTGGCCCGACACATGAAAAAGGTCATACTCTGGACCTTGTGCTGTCTTATGGCTTAGATGTGGCTATTAGTGAAATTTGTGACTCTTGTATGTCGGACCATCTGCCTGTTGTATTTACTGTAGTTGGCCCTGCTGGACAGTATCCCTGCTCGCTTATTCAAAGATGTTTTTAACACTGTTGGGCCTAGTATTCTGTCTATGATTAATGCTTCTATCTGCTCAGGGGTTGTTCCAGCTGCTTTTAAACATGCTGTTGTGCAACCACTTTAAAAAAAAAAAAAATCTGGATCCTTCGGTTTTGTCAAATTTTAGACCCATTTCTAAACTTCCATTTCTATCTAAAGTTTTGGAGAAGGTAGTTTTCACTCAACTTCAATCATTTTTAGATGAATTTAGTATTTACGAAAAATTCCAGTCTGGTTTTAAACCCCGCCACAGTACCGAAACTGCCCTTCTAAGAGTTTATAACGATCTTCTCTTAGCAGTTGATTCAGGAAAATCTGCTGTTTTAGTGCTCTTAGACTTGAGCTCTGCCTTTGACACCGTCAACCACTCTATCCTCTTATCCCGGCTCAAACAAAGTGTTGGCATTACGGGCTTAGCCCTTAAATGGTTTGAATCATATCTGGCAGATAGGAGTTTTGCTGTCCACCTTGGGAATTGCTCTTCATCGGTTGCTCCTCTTTCTTGTGGGGTCCCCCAAGGTTCCATTTTGGGTCCTATGCTCTTTTCCTTGTACATGCTGCCATTAGGGTCCATTTTTAAAAAACATAACATTTCTTTTCACTGCTTTGCTGGTGATGTTCAAATTTATTTGCCTGTAAAAAACAATGAGAAGGATAATCTCCAGCCTTTGCTGAACTGCTTGAGTGAACTAAAAATTTGGTTGGATCAGAATTTTCTCTCTCTAAATGATAATAAGACTGAAATTGTTGTGTTTGGTCGCGCGGTACATTTTAATGTCTGTGTAGATGCTCTTGGTATTTTAGGATCCCATGTTCGACCTTTTACCAAGAATCTGGGTGTGATTTTTGATAATGCTTTTAAATTTGATAAACAGATTAGTTCAGTTGTTAAAACCAGTTTTTTCCAGCTGAGGCTTCTGGCGAAGGTCAAGCAATACCTGCTACGCAAAGACTTTGAAAGAGTCATACATGCTTTTATTACGTCCCGTTTAGACTACTGTAATTCTTTGTATGTTGGATTGGAGCAGTCATCCCTTCGTCGGTTACAGTTAGTCCAGAACGCATTGGCAGCTCGACTTCTAACCGGGACTAAAAAGCTCGACCATATTACACCAGTCTTAGCCACGCTGCACTGGCTTCCTGTTTGTTTCAGGATTGAATTTAAAATTGTATTAATGGTTTTTAAAATCTTAAATGGGTTGTCACCGTCTTATTTAACGGAGCTCTTACATGTCCATACACCTGTCAGAGCGCTGAGGTCTTGTGATCAGTTGCTCCTCGATGTGCCCAGATCTAGGTTGAAGAATAAAGGTGACAGAGCCTTTGCAGTGGCTGCTCCATACCTCTGGAATAGTTTACCTATTCATGTAAGGAAAGCTCGGTCCATTGTAACATTCAAGTCCTTGCTTAAGACCCATTATTATGCCTTGGCTTTCAATTCAAGTTGAGCTTTGATATCTTGACCTATTGTTGCTTATTTTTATTGTATATTGTTTGTGTATTTTTTTGTATTTTATTATATTTTTTATCTTGAATTTTGTTAAGCACTTTGGTCAATTATGGTTGTTCTTAAACGTGCTATAAAAATAAACTTGAACTGAACTGAACTGAACTAAACAGTCATGCTTACAGACTGCCATAAATATCTACACAGACGCCATAGCACTGAAACTGTATGTATACTCTCTCACTTCTATTTTAGAATGTCGATAAAAAAAGAACTGAAATCAAATGCGTTTCTGATTTGTTTACATGTTTCTGTCTCATGTCACTTGCTTTATACACTCACCTAAAGGATTATTAGGAACACCTGTTCAATTTCTCATTAATGCAATTATCTAATCAACCAATCACATGGCAGTTGCTTCAATGCATTTAGGGGTGTGGTCCTGGTCAAGACAATCTCCTGAACTCCAAACTGAATGTCAGAATGGGAAAGAAAGGTGATTTAAGCAATTTTGAGCGTGGCATGGTTGTTGGTGCCAGACGGGCCGGTCTGAGTATTTCACAATCTGCTCAGTTACTGGGATTTTCACGCACAACCATTTCTAGGGTTTACAAAGAATGGTGTGAAAAGGGAAAAACATCCAGTATGCGGCAGTCCTGTGGGCGAAAATGCCTTGTTGATGCTAGAGGTCAGAGGAGAATGGGCCGACTGATTCAAGCTGATAGAAGAGCAACTTTGACTGAAATAACCACTCGTTACAACCGAGGTATGCAGCAAAGCATTTGTGAAGCCACAAAACGCACAACCTTGAGGCGCACAACATGTGCTACAACAGCAGAAGACCCCACCGGGTACCACTTATCTCCACTACAAATAGGAAAAAGAGGCTACAATTTGCAAGAGCTCACCAAAATTGGACAGTTGAAGACTGGAAAAATGTTGCCTGGTCTGATGAGTCTCGATTTCTGTTGAGACATTCAGATGGTAGAGTCAGAATTTGGCGTAAACCGAATGAGAACGTGGATCCATCATGCCTTGTTACCACTGTGCAGGCTGGTGGTGGTGTTGTAATGGTGTGGGGGATGTTTTCTTGGCACACTTTAGGCCCCTTAGTGCCAATTGGGCATCGTTTAAATGCCACGGCCTACCTGAGCATTGTTTCTGACCATGTCCATCCCTTTATGGCCACCATGTACCCATCCTTTGATGGCTACTTCCAGCAGGATAATGCACCATGTCACAAAGCTCGAATCATTTCAAATTGGTTTCTTGCACATGACAATGAGTTCACTGTAGGGGTGTAACGGTTCACAAAATTCACGGTTCGGTTCAATACGATACAGTGGTGTCACGGTTCGGTATGTTTTCGATTCAGCAAAAAAATAGAGAAATTTCCTATTTATTAAAAAAAAAAAAAAATGTTAGTCTTCCTACATTTTGAAACTTTTAGTTTTATAAATGGGGCTAATCTTTGAAGGATGAGCAAATAATGTATAATATTTGTTAAAACATAATATTTGAGTTTTGAAGTACTGGAAAAAGATGCGTGATATACTTGAAAGCATTTGACTATTTCTGCCAAACTTCCATAGTTACAGTGAGTGTTACTACAGTAAATCCATGGTGAATGTTGCTGATCTGTGGACTTACGGCCTATAACTAGTTCATTCATGGCACAATGTTTCTCCTGGTTTCCACGCCAGCGCTGTTTGATCCGTTAATAACGGAGAAATTTGAATGATTCTCACTAGATCTCGCAGCAATGTTATTACTTCAGTGGCGAATTCAAATGCGTTCTTCACTGGATCTCTTAGCGCTGTGTAGTGACAGTGACACTTGATCAAGATCGGCTCGCGCTGCACTGACATTGATGGTCCAAACTGATAAACGGTCCGTGAAGCACAAAATAATGAGTTTCGTCTCGCTTTCATTACGTTTGCCATTTGATGTTGCGCAACGTTATGTTGGTTTTTGGTCGGCAGAAAAAATGGTCCAACGAATCGTTCGGTTTGTAATGCGTACCGAACCGAAAGCCTTGTACCGAACGGTTCAATACGAATACGTGTATCGTTACACCCCTAGTTCACTGTACTAAAATGGCCCCCACAGTCACCAGATCTCAAACCAATAGAGCATCTTTGGGATGTGGTGGAACGGGAGCTGCGTGCCCTGGATGTGCATCCCACAAATCTCCATCAACTGCAAGATGCTATCCTATCAATATGGGCCAACATTTCTAAAGAATGCTTTCAACACCTTGTTGAATCAATGCCACGTAGAATTAAGGCAGTTCTGAAGGCGAAAGGGGGTCAAACACAGTATTAGTATGGTGTTCCTAATAATCCTTTAGGTGAGTGTATATGCAAATTCACTGCATAACTAATGCATAAAAGCGTCCAGCTCGATATAAACTAATGCAAATAGGTGACAACAATCATGACATTAAACATTTGGGTCAGACTTGTGTGTCCTTTTTTTTCAGTTTTAACCCCTTGAGGTAGGCTACTAATGTTAGCGTCATATTGACAATATCTACCTACCATACTACAGCTTGAAAAGTCACATCTTTGTACAACGTGTACTGTTTCACATACTATTTTTTTTTCAGTATGCAGTCAGGATTTCATTCAGAACATATCCTTACACAAATATAAACCAACGGTTTTAATTACCTGTCTCCAATACAATAGGGCCAGTCTACATAGATGCCATTAATGTTTTGAGATTTGACTTTTCTAATGCACCTGGTTTGAATGAGTCTATAAATACAGTCAAACACTGTTAATATGCCAAGTCTATGGCTCTGTGATATATTAGTGCTGTCTGCTGTCTGTGTGGGGCGTCACTGAAGTTTCCCATCTATAAACTCCTCTCTGAAGACCCAACAGCTGCGACAGGGACGCTGGGAATGCTCAAAACATCAAACACAGACTCTTACCACAATAATCAGACACAAAAACTCTATTACATATTACAGAAACAACTTTTTCTCTCTCTCTCTCTCTCTCTCTCTCTCTCTCTCTCTCTCTCAAATAAAAAAAATGGCCTGGATGCGCTGGAGATGCCGAATATAATTTAGAAAATATTTGATTGTTGTTCTTATTAGTGATGCTTGGTTAATAACCACCTAACAAACATTCAGAAAACCCTAGCAACCGCAAAACAACATCTCGGCAACCACTCACAACACACTAGCCACTTTGCAGCGAGTTTAGCTTGTTTAAGCACCACTCACATTTTCCACAGAAAATGTAAAACATAGTTTTCTGTTTGCTTTGTACAAAAGCAGCATGAGGCTTCATAACACATCCTCATGTGTGTAATCATGGAAACACACACATTAGAGAGGTGAATAAAATCTAATGTCTCTGCTAGTCGAGCGACAATCAATTTTCCTGTTTGCATAATTTCCTTTTGTACAATTTAGTAAAGCCCTGCTCTTTTCCTCAATTATAATGTCAAACAACTGATGAGGCTAATGGGATAACAAGATAATAGCGGAGGTGACAAGATAGGCGTCGAGTGGGGCGCTTGTCTATAGTATGTGAATGAGTGAGTGTGTGTGTGTGTGCTTATGTGGGCGGATGATTGGACTTTTGATGACGGAGACAGACGTGTCCTCCCGCACAGCCTCTCTGTCTGGCATAAAGGAGTTTATTGATGAGCTTCATGAATTAAATATCCCCTGCAGTCTGCTAAATAAGTGCATTATTAATATTAATCTTTATCAGATCTCCAGTTTTTTTCTAGTTTAAAAGTTCAGAAAGCAAAACAATAAGGAACAGACATGAATTAATAAAGGAATACATACTTAAACACACATACATGCATGCATACATACATATCTGCATATATCAATGCAGATATGAAATTACATGGCATTTTACATGCCATCAAGTCAGGACATAATTTCAGTAAGGGTAAACGATAAACCATTTCTTTACCATATAGTGTTTTGTTATATTTTTTTATCATTATCAGCCAATATACACAATATTGACCAATACCGGGTTTTTTTCTTTCAAAAAATATCATGCTTTTTGCTTCTTTAGCTCAATATATGGTAAAGAGCATACAAACTATAAAAAATTGGCTGTTAACTGCGTGTTCTTTTTATTGTAAAAAAAAAATTATAATAATGTATAATTTTCTCCCTTACACTGACACTTATACAGCAGTCTAAAGTTTGCTTGTTTGCTTTTATTCACAATTCTGGAATCCTACACTGAATATCTCACACTCTTTGACCTTGGGACTGTGTACGTGTGTTTGTCTGAGTCTGGTGTGGGAATATGAGAACAATGTCCATTAACAGGAACATGCATCCAAGAAAATCTCCAGAGGGAACAAAATCCCATGTTTATGGAAAGGAGAAGATGGTTAGACGGTCTCTCACAAGACTGCGGCTCTGACTGGGACACACTGATCTAAAACCTAATGAAAATTCATAGTTCGTTTAACTGTGTTATTTGTAGTTAAGACTATGGGTAACCAAACAATAGACCAATGGCTCCTCATTAACAAGACTACATCCATATGGTTACTTTACAACAAACTATGGTAATTTTGTTTTGAAAACAGTTACAAAAAGTCCCCCGCTTCCTTAAATTATTATAATTATTTAGGAATCTATAACATTTCCACCAAAATAGCATATAGCATATTGTGACTGATTTGCATGCAAAATGCAAATGCCTAACATGTAAATATTCTGAAATTCTTATTCCAGGTCTTTCTTGTTCCTGGCTTTGCTTTTGAAAACCTGTGAACCATCTGCAAGGTCCAAGATTATCATGTACAACCTCCAAGACCAAACTTTTGAAAACCCACAAGTCTTTTCTCATTTTTAACAGCCAACAATTTAAGTTTCGCTTATTTTTACAGAGACATTGACACTTTTTCATCTGAGTCTGAATTCTGTTAAACAACCAATGAAGAAAACCAACAGCTTCAAATAAAAGCACCAGCTAAAACAATGACGTTCTATGACCAGAATATCTGTGTTTTTGCTAAGAAGTAAAAGCTCCTCACTGATCTCTGCAGAAACTGCAGCATGACTGTGAAAGTGTAACATTAACATGCAGATCCAGTCATTCACTGCGGTGAATCTTCAGCCAGTGACTCCACACACTTTATTAATCGCTTCTGATCAATCTCAAAGATCAAATAAACATTTTAAGCCATCCATTTGGAACAAGTAAACAATGGACTCAGCGACCACTGACTTTCATTACAATGGACAGAAAACGCCATGTGTGTTTATGTGTGCCAACATCAATCAATGAAGAACACAAGGATCCCATGGGATGTTATGTTCCGATCTGTGGTATTATGCCTAATAGAGGATTTTACATTTATGTCAATGTTTGACTTGTGTTCCCTGGCACACGGATAAAGAAAACATCCTGTTTAGTTTTCTGTAACATACATCTCAATCAGATATAATGGATTACTTGACAAGACTTTTCCTGCAAGAACTTGGAAACTAAAGTTTTCCCTGAGGATGTCAGGTAAATATGTGTCTCGCAAACATGGATTTTGTGATTTCAGTCCCAATTACCTATTGTTTTGAGGGCAAACTTGGGCATCCTTCGACAAATTTGATCCCGCCTGGACAAAAATCTCTTTGATTCTCCATTTATTTTGACCTCCTTTGAAACTAAAGGTAATTTTCGTGTGAGCGTGAATCTTCTGACTACATGATACATGTTCATTGATATCTTTTCCAACGTGCTGAGTAAATAAGCAAGATGTGTCGTTATTTATTTGTCTAGCAATAAATATTTCAACTTGAATTAATTTGCTCAGCGAGATCCTCTAAAAAACATCACCACCTGTAGAAGAAAAGTTTGTACGTATACTATAGGATGTATGCTTATGAATTGTGATCTGACACATTTTGGACTCATTTGAGATCTCTCTCTTGTAGCATCTGCTCACGCTTAGAACTCTGTGCTTGCTAAGCATGTTTGCTCTGCACATGGGAATGTGACAGAGCTGAGCACACAGAGCAGGCCTCAGTGTTTGACACGGCTTTGTTTGGCCCTTTTATTACTGGGAACCACTTTCTCCAGCTCATGAGAGAGAAGAAAGAGAGAGAGAGAGAGAGAGAGAGAGAGAGATCTGGCCACCTGGACTATAATTTTATGCATTATAAGCATATGCTGATACACTATAATGAGATATCTGAACTATCTGAGATATCTCAATTCTTATGCAGATTTCAGAATGCACTGCAATGAGATCAGTGAAAATGTTTAGCCAGAATGGTGAATAGATGCAAAATGTAATACTAAAACGTAAAAGATCAAATGTAGTTCAAATGGCAATCAACAATTATTTGTCTTGTATAATTTCACTCACTCACTCACACACACACACACACACGTAACCCTAACCCTCTTTCAATGATTTAAAAAAAAAAAGAGAAAAAAAAGAAGAAAACTTTATACTTTTATTCAGCAAGAATGCCTTAAATTGTTCGATAATTTAAAAAAATGCCAAATTTCAGCCTATATATTGGCCTTGGCAATATATCGGTCATAGTTTCCACAAAAATATTAACCAGCACAAATGTTTTCAAAATTGATTTTTATAAGAAATGCATATTCAAATCATTTCTAAAGGATCTTGTGACACTGAAGACCGGAGTAATGATGCAGAAAATTCAGATTTGATATTACAGGAACAAAACAAAAAAAAGATTCAAATCCAAAATATTATTTTAAATTGTAATAATATTTCACAATATAACATTACTATTTATTATCAAATAAATGCCGCCTTGAGCATAAGAGACTTTCAAAAACATAAAAAATATAGGCCAAGCAAGCCCAAATGTTTGAACAGTAGTGTATAGAAGGAAGTGTAATAGATACTTGAATATCAACAAAAAAAAAAAAAAAAACACTAGAAACCTCCTTGCACTCATTGGTCTTAGCAAAAGTTCAGTGCACCTGCACCAGATTCATCAACTAGTGCTTGTGTGCTAAACCAGAACCACTGAAAACCCACAACACATTGCTTATTAAAGGGGCGTTAAGATGGAAAATATGCCATTAATCTGGCATTTTCAGTTACCCCAAAGGGCAGTAAATCCCTTGAGTGGTCATGCATTCTTTATATCAGCCAGTTCTTTGTGTGTCTATAAGTGAGTGGTCTAAAACAGGCACGTCGAGGGCTTTATCCCAGCCATCTGTCTGTCTGTCTGCCTGTCTGTGCTTCAGTCTGACAGCTGCTGGTCACTTCGGTGACAGCTAATGCTGACGGCCACATTCAGCCCAATTGACCGTGAAACACAAAGCCCTGGTACCCAGACCACAAACGCATTAGAGATATTGATGTCTAAAAAAAAGACACACAGAAAGCAGAGAGGAGAAAGAATTATGCATTTTAGCCACATCATGACCTTGCGTGTAAGGTTGCGTAACAAGATTTTAGTAAATAAAAGGAAAGAAATTCAATGCATGTATCCTTTATGAATTAATCAATCCCAGAATGCATTGCAGTGGAAATAAGCATATTACTTCATTGAAAAACAATTACATTTATTAAAAGAGAATTTCTTTTGATATTAACTAACATAAGGATATCAGAATATGTGTCTGCTGAAGAATCCTCATCTTTAGAGGGTTTCTAGCACTGATGGATAAGTTTGTTGATATGGAGAGAACCTGCCAAAAACCACAGAGTGCTGTGAGATACGTCTTTCTGACAGTGTGGTCAGGGTTCGACTGTCACTGCTGTTCGACTGACACGTGACACATGAATCAAGTGAGTATGATGTCATAAGGGCATGCTGCTTGCTTTCACCTATTTTAGAAGATTTAGCAAAAGTATGGTTCCACTTCCTGATTCTATTTTAACTCGGACATCTACATTGTTTCAATACAGTCATTTCAAGAGATTTTAGATGATGTTTTTTTAATATGTCCGGAGTTACACTACCATTCAAATGTGCAAGATCAGTTAGAATTTTTTAAAGAAATTGGTGGTTTTATTCAGCCAGGGATCAAAAGTGACAGTAAAAACGTTTTATATTTATTACAAAACAAGATATGCATTCCAAATAAATGCGGTTCTTTTGAACTTTCTTTTCACCATAATATCCTGGAAAAAATTATCAGTTTCCCAAAAAAATATTACGCTGAACAAGTATAATAAAAAATGCTGATAATAAAAAATATTTCTTAAGTACCAATATTAGATTATAAGAATGATTTCTGAAGGATCATGTGACACTGAAGACTGGAGAAAAATGCTGAAAGCAAATCAGCTTTGTTTATCACAGGAATAAATGACATTTAAAAATATATTGGGGAAACATTTTTATTATTTTAACAATTATTTTTCACAATTTTACCATTTTAATTGTATTTCGGATCAAATAACCTTGTGAGCATAAGAGACTTCTTTCAAAAACATTAAAAATCCTACCAACCCCAAACCTTTGAATGGCAAAATTATTTTAGGAACTTGGTGGTCGTTCTGCATAACTTTTGTGTTCCACAGAGTAAACATTCTAATGTTTTAATCATTACATCGAGTACATGATGACAGAATTTTCAAGATTGGTGAACTTTAATGAGAAATTAAAAAAGGTCATATATAAATATCTTTCACATTGCCACAAGTCAAGTTCTAAATGGCACAATGCCATATGGTTATTAAAATAAACCCCCCTTGAGGAATCCTTCTTAGATCTGTGCAAAACCACACATCTAGGCATATGACTGTCTGAGTCATTTGGGGAAATTTTAGCAGAAGTGGTTGGTAAGTCGATGGGTGTTGGCCTCGGAAGAAACTCACTGGCTTTTTTCATACAAACAAAGGGGAAAAAAAGACTTGCTAAAAATAAAACCTATTGTTAAGGATCGTGATGATGATACTGGAGCCACCTTCAGATTGGGATGGATTTGGCTCTGATTTTTGGAAGTTCAATGGGCTTCAGAATCTGATTCAGTAAAGAAATTATAGCAAACAAATTGCACAGCATTGGCTCTAAAAGAGTCAGTTCACCCTAAAATGGAAATTCTGTCATCAATAATGACGTTCCAAACCTTCTTCAATGGGTTCAATGGGCTTCAAGAAGTTCAAAGTTCAGACTGCCTCTTTTTTTGAGGTTCAGACGGTTTAGACAAGTTAGACCATATTCTTAGTCTCTAGACCTTTACTGCTTTTACAACTAGGTGAGAAACCTTTGCCAAACCTAGAACTTTGCAAACCACAATTCAGGATAGTTGCCTTCTGTAGTGTCTTTCAAACTATAAAGATATCATTCAACTCGTTCTGGGAGAAATTCACAAGCTGTGTTGTTTTAGCATCTGATTCAGTAAAGAAATTATAGCAAACAAATTGCACAGCATTGGCTCTTAAAGAGTCAGTTCACCCTAAAATGAAAATTCTGTCATCAATAATGACGTTCCAAACCTTCTTCAAAAGACTTTCTTCATCCTCGGAACACAAATGAAGATATTTTTAAAGAAATCTGAGAGATTTCTATCCCTCCATTGAAAGTCTATAAAGTCTATGAAAAAAAAACATGAATTGAGCAGTTTGGTAAATGGACTTCATTTATATAGCGCTTTCACAGACCCAATGGCCACCAAAGCGCTTTACATTTTGCCTCACATTCACCCATTCACTCACTCATTCATACACCGACGGTGGTGTCAGTCATGCAAGGCGCCATCCAGCTCGTCGGGAGCAGCTGGGGTTAGGTGTCTTGCTCATGGACACCTCGACACTTGGTCAGGTGGAACCGGGGATTGAACCACCAACCTTCTGGTTTGTAGACAACCTACATGAACCACTGACCCACTGCCGCAGTTTAATCCAAGTCTTCTGCAGAGACATGAACGCTTTAGCTATATGATGAACCGATTTAATTTAGGCTTTTATTCACACATAAACATTGATCAGCTAACAACATACTTAAGCACTTAAATATGGTAAAAAGAAGCTCAACTCTACTTGCTCAAAACGCAAAAACAAACCTCATTGGTTCTTGCGGGAGCACAAACATGCAGGTGTGACACGCCAGGATGAACCTTACTGGTTCTAGCTTGTTTAACAATTTTTATTTTTTACATTTCGAACAGTCAGACTTAAATAGACTTTCCATAGAGGGACAGAAATCTCTCAGATTTCATTAAAAAATATCTTCATCTGTGTTCCCGGAGATGAACGAAAGTCTTATAGGTTGGGACAGGGATGCAACGATATGAAAATTTGGGTAATAGAGATTGGCATGGTAATGGATATGGCAATGTTAATGTATTTGGTCTTGGCGGAATAGATCTGCTATGCAGCGGCAGCAGGGCAAGTACCGAGACTTGCTACTGTCAATACATTCACGGACATTGCTGTGACCATGTAAGACATGCTGCTGCACATGTAACATACATGAATTAACCCCGTAGCAGGTGAAGCTAGGGAAGGGGGAGGGTTCTGAAAGTGCGCTTCAGACTGTTAACAGCAAACAATGCCAAATTTGAATGTTTGAGCAGAAAGCTCAGCCCTACTGATGCAACAGCAACCAATCAGCTGTGCTATGTAGATAATGACATGATTGCTACAAGACCTATCAGACACCACCATTCAGAGTTTCATGTCAGATCTATGAAATTCTTTATATTTGAAAGCCGATAACCAATATATTGGCCGATAAATTTCAATCCAAATTTTTGGGTAAAGAAACCATTCCAAATGTGGCAAACGTGTGCTACATAATAGTGCTACAACACCATTCTCCATCATTTAATCACTAATCGATGAATTACTGCTGCCAGGATTGCTAGCAAAACTACACTAACATTTTTAAATAACATAGTTAGTGAATAAGATTGAAAAAGCTAAAATAGTGACACAATGAATTTGCCTCTCTGACTTTGAATGCTCCCAAACAGCAGATAAGATGGTTTACAGTCAGCGAGCTGCACGCAATGCCTGAACGAGACAGAGACAGACAAGCCCGCATCACAAACACAATCACAGCGTTGGGTCATGCAGGGTTTGATATGGAAAATGAAAGGAGATCACTCCTCTAAATAGCTACGGTTATGTCGCTCTCCCCTTACTGGCAAATAACGTTCTTCCATCAACGTTAAATCATCATAATGTGTCGTAATACAGTTATAAGATTGGAAGAGGGTTAGGACCTCCAGTACAGTATGTTTTGTATGTGATGTCACCCATAGAAAAGAAAAATCACAAATGAGATGTCTTTATAATCTCAGTTTCATAACGAAATTAAATAATTAAGCACACAGATCTGATCAGCATGACCCATTCTGTTTCTGAATTACTGTTGAACTGTGTGCTTCCTTCTCTTCCAGATATCATCATCTCCTACAGTGTCAGAGAGCTGACAGCTTGTTGTGCATTCCAGCCTCTTCCTTTCATTAGTTTCTATCTGCATCTCCATCTACCTCTCCCCCTCTGCCACTCAACTCCACACCTCCTCTAACTCAACATGAACCTCAAACTGACTCCAAGCAGAATTTATTAGTACACAAAATGAGAGATTCTTCTCTGTTCATAAAAAATAAATATGACAATCGAGAGCTCTTTTAAAGGGTTAGTTCACCCAAAAATGAAAATTAAGTAATTAATTACTCACCCCCATGCTGTACCAACCCCGTAAGGCCTTCGTTCGTCTTCGGAACACAAATTAAGATATTTATGATTAAATCTGAGAGGTTCATGACTGCTACATAGGCTCCCTAAGGGAATGACACTTGACGGCCCGGAGAATCATTAAAGAAAATGTTTAAATATTCCGAAGACGAAGGCCTTACGGGGTTGGTACAGCATGGGGGTGAGTAATTAATGACTTAATTTTCATTTTTGAACTAACCCTTTAATATCTCAATCCTTGTAGATAGCAATGAGAATAAATGAAGAGCCGCAAATAGCTTAACAGCTTAGTTCACCCAAAAATGAAAATTCTGTCACTAATTACTCACCCTCATGCCGTTCCAAGACCTTTGTTCATCTTCAGAATACAAATGAAGATATTTTTAATTAAACCCGAGAGTTTCTGACCCTCCCAGACTGCAACGTCATAACACTTCCAAGGCCCAGAAAGGTAGTACATACATCACTTAAATAGTCCATGTGACTCCAGTGGTCCAACCTTAAGGTTATGAAGTGACGAGAATACTTTTTGTGCGCAAAAAAAAATAAAAAAAATAACGACTTTATTCAACAATTTCTTCACTTCTGTGTCAGTCTCTGATGCGGTTCACGTGCGTGTGCTGACGCAGGAAACGGCCAATACTGAGCCGGCGTTCTGAACCCAGAAGCGCTGCACTGTGTTTTCTACGTGAACAACATCAGAGACTGGCATGAAAGAGAAGAAATTGTTGAATAAAGTCGTTATGTTTTTTTTGTGTACAAAAAGTATTCTTGTCGCTTCAAAATTAATGTCGAACCACTAGTCACATGTACTATTTCAACAATGACTTAACTACCTTTCTGGGCCTTGAAAGTGGCAGTTAGCCTAAGTTGCAGTCTATAGGGGCATTAGGGGGTCAGAAAGCTCTCGGATTTCATCAAATATCTTAATTTGTGTTCCGAAGATGAACGAATGTCTTACGGGATTGGAACGACATGAGGGTGAGTAATTAATGACAAAATTGTCATTTTTGGGTGAACTAGCCCTTTAATTTTCCCGAGAAAAACACCCAAGTAATCTCATGTGTCTCCTCTAGTTTTAGAAAATATTTTCTCAATATGCTTAGATTTGCCAAAGTCTGCATTCAAATCTTCCAAGCCGAAATTACCCCGCTAATGCTTTCACACTTTTTTTTACCTCTACTGTTACTGTATGTCAACCATCATTAGTCTATTTTTATTTATCCTTAAGAATTTTAGGAGAAACATCTGAGACAAAGAATGTAAAACAGAACTCTAACCTATGGATGCCCAACACAAGCATTTCAGACTAAACTAAAATCTAAATCATAGCGGGTAAGAACATCTGAGCTATTTTAACACTTCCTAAAATTATCGAATCATAGCTTTGTCAAACAATGATATATGGAACTTAAGGCTTGTTTAACATGGGAAGTTGACAAATAACATGCATGAACTTTTTTTATATCAAGATTTAAGATTAATAGCATGTCATTCAAGCCTATAAAATGTAGCATTTCTTAAAAATACAAATATTTCTTATGTCATATATTTTAAAAAATAACTTTAAAATAACAAAATATTTTAAACTTTTTGAAACTCGTTTAGTTGCAGACAAAGTATAGGCTAAACGTTGTCACTGATTGACATACAAGCCAACCCATAAAGAGCAACACCTAGCCTATTACACACTGATTGTAGTTCATTGTGTGGCTATGACAGAAATAAATATTGCTGCAATCCATACTCTAGTGCTGGATGACCTCTACATAACTGTTAGCAAAACAATATAGGCTATGCGTCTCACGACAGCAAAATAACCACATTCACACAGCCAACTTGTCATTAGCAGCATCCAAATGACTGTAAACGGACTATTATTACCTTGAGAACTGCTATCCAGAAAACGTCCACAGAAATGAAGTGGAAAATTTTCAAAACCAATCCAGTACGTGGATTTACTGTGACCCAAGATTCAATCCCGAACGTGACTCTGTCCGATACAAGTGCAGCATTACTGAGTCAGACAGCCTGGTAAAAAAGTCTGTAAGTTAGCTGCATCCGTAAAATCAAAAAGCTCCATGGGAAAGGCGAGAACCGAAAACAGCAGAGCTGTCATAAACTTTTCCCCTCACTGCTCACACACCACCTGCAATGGGGTCTCTTGGGGAAATCGAGAGCCTCCCTTTGCTCTGTCAGGACGACCACGGGGGACTTGAGTTCAGCCCCTCAACATACAGTCACATACACTACACGAGCATTGCCGATACACAGACAGGAGGACTGCGACCTCAGAGCGAGAGAGCGAGAGAGCGTGAGCTTGTTTGAGGAAGTGTGAGAGGAGGAGAGATCCGAACACCTCACACACACAAACTCCCTGTTCGGTTCAAATTGCATGCAGACTCACAGTGACAGTCCCCATCACTGCCCCTAAATGCGAGATGGTTGTCTTTTTTATACTAGTATTGTGTTTTCAAAACGCTTTTGCTCTAAAAATGTCCGCAGTAGCCTACAGAGTCGTTCACAAGCGGCTCGCGCAGGTGACTTATCTCTACATCGCTGGCAAACGATGGGATGGATTTGCAAGTTTAGTTAATGGATGTATGTAAATATCCACTCATTCCAGTGAACTTTTTGTTTTCTGTGATCTGAGTTAAGCTATTTTTTACAGACTCCCCATCAAATGATTCAGTGCGTGAGTTTCTAAATGATTCAAACTTAATTGTTTCAGAGACCGTTACTGTGAACCGTTTGACCGATTCAGTGAAAAGAACCGACTCAAAAGAGCGATTCATTCGCGAAGTTCTTATTCTAAATACGGGACACACGACATGTTTTAATATCAACAGGGAACAGGTTTCTCATGTGAGCAGGCTATACCAAACTCCCTCATCCCACAAAGAATTTTACTGGGATTGATGACTTTATTTGTGGGTTTTACACAAATGTCTTAATTTAACATTTTACACAAAATTCTAGTCCAAAAAAAAAAAAAAAACAGTGTTTCAGAAGAATAGAGGCTGAATCTCTGGAGTGTCTAATTGCTCTTTCACATATAGCTGTCAATCACCTTAAAGCCTGGTTCACACGGCAGGATAATTAGGCCAATTTTAGCCCCGATTTACCCCTTCCGACAATACACAATGACCTCACTCTTAAAACTGACATTTTCAGAACAATTAAACAAAATTTGCCCTCCAACTTAGCAGGCTAATTGTCTTTATGTCTGTGATCTCATGAAAACCGCACCATTATAATAATTATTTTATTTAAAGAAATGTAGTTGAATCAAGGCAGTTCTTTGATTAAAAATCTGTAGGATCTTGGCTCAAGACTTTTATTTTGACTAAATCTGATCAAACCTGACTCTAAATTGTTTTGGTTCCCATAAAAATCTATACAGTATTTATGACTAAATGAAACCCTTTCAGCTTAACTGTGGCTTGATCTTTGTGTCATATAGTGACACTTCAAACAGAGGTCTAACATCAGAGGACAGCCTACTACATTCCTGAGCATTGCTTTTTCATGACTGTCTTATCAAACCATCAAACAAAACGTGGCAACGAGGTGGGGCTCCACAACCATTTAAACTAAAAAAAAAAGACGTTTGATAAGAAAATATATGCAAGAGGAAGTGCCGTTGTAATCCAAGGTGGGAAACCAATGTTGCTGGAAATGAGAAAATGCCAAAGCAAGGTTAAATCAAGTGTCGTGTCAGAAAGAGGTTTATCTTAAAATTAAATGTGCCAGATATTTGGACAGACTGTGTGCATGTAATATTGGAGGTAACGTGAGACTGAAATTGAATGTTGGTTGATTCTCTTGTCTGTTCTTTTGATCAATTTTATGTACAATACAGGCACATAAAAGTGAAAATTCTTTCGATTCTACAAACAAATTTTTTTCTACTAAAAGCTGCTTCTGTTTATCAGGACAGGATGCTTTTCTATTGTTTGAGATGGTTCTTAAATTGTAGTGTCTTCTCGGTGGTCTTGTCGACAAGATTGCTGCACAGTTTTAAGTGCATAGAGTCAGGCAGGAGGAGAGAGACGTGTGTGTGAGGTAGAGGGAGGATTGACTGCTGTTGCAGACTTTATTACTGCTGGTGTGAGTTATTGAGTTTTCTTGTACAGCTTTGAGACTAATGGTTGGCACTGTAAAAGTGTATGACAAGACAGATCTCTCAGACCATAGGCTACTATATCTAAGATGTCCATGAACATGAATATACATAAAATCTGAATCTGACTCATGCCAGTCCTTTGAATATACTTCATTGAATCTAAATTCTAATAACTGAATCATTCTAATGGGATGTGATTTAGGATCTTAATTTGAATCTAGATCTAAATATAGTTTTGATTCTGGGTCTAGATTTAAATGTGGATTTGAATCTGAATGAAATCTGACTTGTACTAAGCATTTAAAATGTGATTTAATTAATTAACAGTTTTTAATTCATTTAATACTTTAATTGAATCTGATTTGTAATAAATTAATCTGGACCTAATGGGATCTCTTTTGGGACCTGAATCTGGATCCCAATCTTGACCTGAAATTGGATCTGAATCTTGATCTGAATATAGTTTTGGATCCAGGTATAGATTTAAATGTGGTTCTGAATCTGAATTTGGATTTCAATCTAGATATGAATATAGTTTTGGATCCGGGTCTAAATTTAAATGTGGATTCGAATCTGGTTTCGGATCTGAATCTGGATCTGAACATAATTTGGGATCGGGGTCTAGATTTAAATGTGGATTTGAACCTAAATTTGGATCTCAATATGGATCTGAACATATTTTTGCATCTGGTTTTGGGTATGGATCTGGGTCTATAGATTTGAATGTGGATTTGTACCTGAATTTGGATCTTGATCTGAATGAAATCTGACTCACTAAGCATTTAATAATAAATAAAACCTTGTACAGTTTGTAATGATGCACTGTTCCTATTATTTTGCGTTTTTTTTATACGTGTTGTTTACATAAGACTATAGATTGCTGTGCTGTTTTAACAGGGAAAAAACAGCATATTGAAGACTTGGGCATCTGGAAAACTTTATTTAGTCAGTCAGTAAAAAGTAGCAAGTAAAAATAAAAACCTTCACTTGTGGTTGCAATTATCACTCTGACCTGCGTTTATGGCCCATTACGTATGAACATCTAACCCTTTACAATCTAACTTAAAAGTATTTTTGGAGCTGTTATTCTGGGAAGATGCCTCAGATTTTAATGCAATACGATACTGTGCAAACTCACACCACTGATCAGGTCGATTTATGCTACACTGGCTTTAACGTATAATAAAAAAGCATACGTATCTTTATCATGATTAGAACAATTAAAAACATTAACCTTTTTCTGTATCCAGATGGAAATCCGCCTCGCTTCATTGGCGCAGTGTGCCATCCACTCAAGAGGTTCCAGATCTCTGTGTCATTATTAATCATGGTGGTTCTGTTGGGCAGCCATGCTGGATGAAGTGCAGAAGTCACCCACCGCGCAACAGCTGCTGATATTCTATTTCCTACAATGCACAAGGAGAGACAGAGGTCACAGCGCTTACTGGGATCATCAAACTGTTGCCGTGGTGACGACCACTGGAAAGTCTGACTCACCATGGAAGGTTTGAATTTTTTAACTTTTGAGGCACAAAGATTCATTATTTATTGAACACCATTTGTACTCATTAGACCCATGGCTATTAACTTTGACATGGAGCCTTTGGGATGCCCTCTAGTGTTATTATGAATATGCTTGTACTGTATAATGTGCAAACAATAACTGGAATGTTTGGTGTATGCAAAGTGACACTGAAGTGGGGATTTCTGACTCTGTTATTGAAATCTGCTGACACAAATAGATTAAGTGTAACAAAACAAAGTGTTTTCTTTCCACGAGTCTTCTTTCCATGTTATGGAAGCCAAAAAATTAGCCTCTTAACAGCAAATAAATGGACTAAAAGAACTTTTCTGATTTTCTTTTAATTCATACAGTATTAATTGGCCCTATAAATGCACAGCATGGTTCAGAATTGCAGAGGCTGCACCAGGCTCATTTCTTGTGTCCAGAACAGTTGGCCAGGTTCACAGTTTGTGGACGGATGGGGGAGAGCACGCAAACACATGGCATGTTTGTTCAGGGTATGCGTCTTAGTAATTGGACGCTAAAATAATAGATGCTTTCCTGCTACCAGTCAGGCATAAAAGACCAACAGCTGGGCTGGTGTAAGACCTTTAGCAGGGCTATGTGCCATTCAGCAATAAACTAAGAGTCGGAAGTATATGTATATATATATATATATATATATACAACTGGAAGTATATATATATATATATATATATATATATATATATATATATATATATATATATATATATATATATATATATATATATAATAAATGTCCTTTATTAATACTTATATTAATACTTATTACTTATATTTGTGTTTCTTTGATTCCTTGTAAAGCACTTTGGTCAACTTCGGTTGTGTTTTAAATGTGCTCTATAAATAAATGGATTGATTGATTGATTGACTTATTATAATACTTATATAAAATATTATATAGCCATGTCAATTCACCTTTATTTATATAGGTCTTTTTACAATACAAATAGTTTTAAAGCAGCTTTACAGTGATAATAAAAAAAAAGATTGTTTTGGCTGTACAGCAGCTCTAGAAGAAAGTCATTGTCTAGCTTAAGTAAGTTTTTAACTGATTCATTTCTGTTGTAAAAATCATTAGTTATTAACTTACATGACACCATTTTCACCTGAAAACAGAAAACTTTTAATGCGGCCTGGCTGTTCATTTACATGACAATGGCGTTTTGGTGGCCTGAGAACGCAAACTTAATTAAACAATTATTTATATAATTATTGTTATATGAATATTCACAACAATGTGGTTGTGATTCAAAATATGAAAAACAAGTATCTGAAATGTGAATATTTTAACACAACAATATGGTTGACAATTTGTGGGGGTGTAGAGCTAAATTAAAATGTACTTTGATTTATAAAATTTAAATATTTTTAAAATGTTTATTATATTTTAGTTTATAGTACTTAACAGTATTCAACAAGCCATCAAATAAAAAGATCATTACATGAAATTATGTTTTGTTGTAAAACTTGTCTTAGTAAATATTTGGTGTAATGGAATCCCTCCCTAGAGAAATCAGTAAATCTCTTCTCCTTTTATGCAAATTAATGCTACATTTAATAATTTATTAATTGATTTCTTTCATTCTGAATTTTTGCCCGCCCAGACACATACTTTTACAGAGAAAATCCTCAGGTCAGAGGTCATGATGTCCGACACTGTGTGTGTGATGTTTCCCTGGACATATCTTGAAAAACAGTTTTTTCTTTTAGAATGATAAACACGAGACCTTGTTGACCTTTTGATGTACAGCCATACGCATCTGTTCCACCAGCTGTAAACATCACAAATCGTGTCGCTATTCCCATGTGCAAATGTTTTCCTGCGTGTGCGTGTCTGTCCGAAGATTCGTCCTCCATTTCTCACAAACTCTGAGCCCCAGGGCAGTAACCTTACAGTCTTTGCGATGGGACATTCACAGTGTTGAAGTCAGGTCAGGTCAGAGGTCAGAGCAGACCCTTATAAATTGAACAGTAGGGAAAATACTGCTGAGAACGGAACTCGTGAGAGATGTTTGTCCCTGCGAGATGATCCTCCATGTTTACCCAAGCTGGGAGTAGAGAGGAATTTGCTTGTGTGGTGATAGTTTCTGTGTTGACACATTCCACAGTTTCTGAGCTCTCTCATGTCCTGACACATGAAATAGATGGACTCCATCTCTGCTGGGGTTTTGAATACTAGTGCATAAAAGACAAAATAGAAGTGTGTTATTCATTGAACATAAAATGAGATCGCATTTCAACGTTTAAAAAAAGAAAAGAAAGAAAGAAGGTCCAAATATAGAACCTTGAGGGACTTCACCTCGACACCAGCAAAGGATATCTAAGAACTCGGATATGAATCTGGTTCTGATTTATATCTAGCTTTGGTTCTGTATCTGGTTTTGGATCTGGATCTGAATCTGAATTTAGCTCTGAATTAAATCCAGCAGAAGAACTTTTCTAAAAAATGGGCTAAAGACATTGCTATGATGCTAGGGGTGATGTGGATGGTTGCCAGGGAGTCTGCAGTTGCTAAGTTGTTCTGAAGGACTTTTGGCCTGTTTTTATGCAGTTGCAAAGGCATTATGGGTGTTTTGATTTCTAGCCCAAGTCAAAAAAAGTCTCTATTATATTCTTTAACTTAAAGTCACCTGTTAGCACCTTTTTATATCTCTGACATACCAGAAGTCAGTCAGTTCCGATAGAGATGCATGGAGAATTTTCAAATCTGCTTTAAGCTTCAGATGCATTTGAACTTTTGCAGCTAAGAACGTATGCGACTGCCCAGCCACCATTTCAAAAGTGAGGGGGACAGAATGTCAAGTGTAATACCATTTTTTTTTCTTCAGACTTTTGTTGAGGTTTTTGCTTAATTAGCTTAATATTCTATTTATATTTAAAGCTATAAAACAGAAAGAAAGTTGTCCAGTACTTTATATTGCACATGCAGGGGTTTTCCTGGCTTAAAATGAGGCGGAGGTGGTAAAATCGTGTTCATGTATTTTAATAAGATAATAAAATGTGTGTTTTTCGTAGACCATCATATAGTCTGCTGTGGCACAGTATTTTTGTAGGTGGATCTCGGTACCTCTAGGGGGGTCCGGGGGCATGCATGCATTTAACTAATGAAACCTTATTGTAAAGTGTTACTGATCCATGATAGCTAACACTGTCTTTCATACATATAATACATACATTAAATTTACAACATCAACAAACCTAAAAATGAATTTTCCATAATTAGCTTCTTGATTCTCACTGTTTTGTTTGGTAAAGTAAATAATATTTAGTAATATTATCATAATTTCCCTATTTTCATTTGATGTGTTATGCAGTCTAATAATTGTAAAAACATATTTTCTTAGAATGCCAAGGAAAGAAAGAATAAAAACAAAAACAAAAATCAAGGAACTCTCTGATGCAGCCAAAGGAAGCATCCCTCTCACAAGTTGGCTGAAAAGAGAGAATAAAAATTCAGGTACTGTTAAATTAAATTAAATAAACAATTAGTGCCTTTTTTGGTCCCTCCGCCCCTGCCCCTGAGGAGGTCTGTGCACGCCACTGTTGTAAAGTGTTACCAAATTATGATAAACATCATGTACACGTTACGCTGCCTGATTCAAGCAGATAGTGGCTGTTAATGCATGAATATACAAATTCAGAATTAACATTTAGCATGTGTATTCTAATTTGAAGGGCTTTGATAACATATCTGTGAAAATAAATGCATTACGAGTAAAATAGATTGAAAATATTGCATGTTTGTTCGGGTAGTGAATTTACAACAAAACCTGTTAATTATTCAACAAGAGAAATAGGCGGAGTTATTCATCAGTGTGCAACACAATTCGGATAATACATGACAACTTACTTAGGCCTACAGTGCTTAACTTTTTCGTGAAAAAGGAGTGAAGAGTTTTTTGGCATTTTGAACTCTATGAAACTGATGGATTCAGCGCGGGTGCGCGCATGGGCGTGTCGTAGGCTAATGCACGATTGACTGATTACCATGGAAACGTGAAAGTCACGTATGTAGATAGACTATCCTTGACACTTTGGATTTTAAATCTCGATGTAGGGTATACAGTACACACCCGCGAAAACCTCAGCTTGTCGTAGACACACTTGCCCTATGAGGGGGGGGGGGGGGGGGGGGGGGGGTCAAGAACAAAGTAAAAATAATTGCCACTAAATGTCAGAGATATATAGAAAGGAGAGTTGAAGGGATAATATGACAAATCTGTCATCATTTACCCTCAAGTTGTTTCAAACCTGCATGAATTTGTTTCTTCAGCTGAACACAAAAGGTATTTTGAAGAATGTGTATGCCTGTAACCAAACAGTTGTTCGACCCCATTGAATGCCATAGTTGTTTTTTTCTCTCCATACTATGGAAGTCAATGAGGCCCATCACCTGTTTGGTTACCCATATTCCTCCAAATATCTTCTTTTGTGTTCAACAGATTTGGAACTACTTGAGGGTGATTAAATAATGACAAAATTTCCATTTTTTGTTGAACTATACCTTTAAGTCGGTTTCTGACACTTATTTCCACCTGACCACAAGTGTGAAAATTGGGCTTGCGTTGGCATAAAAGGCTCTAACATCAAACAGAGTTAATTTTCAATGAATAATTCAACTAATGATGATTTCCAGGGGTTTTGGGGTGTCTTAAGAAAGTGTCTGAGTTAGGTTGAAGCGATCCGCTGGCAGATCAGGCATGCTAGGACGAGCATGGGACTTGAGTATCAAAGCCGAGGGGTTTGCCCGCGCTGACAGGTGCTGTCAGGGGTCATCACCCTCAGCTGGTTTTATGACCGTCTTATTTTGAGTATTTTAAAAAGTGTTTCAGAAAACAATCTAGTAGCTTAGTAGCTCAGAAGCTCATTTAGTTTTTCGAACAACATTATTTTTTGCAAAAGTCTGCATCTTCCAACAGGGAATTGTGACAAGACAACTTCAAAATTAAGGAAGACAAACAAATACGTAACATCCTAAATTGTCCAATGACTTTACATGCATGCAACAATCAAAAGCAGGGCTGCAATATGAATTTATGCATAACCAAAAATATCTAATTTATTGAATTAACTTTACCCCATTTTCTTTACGCCTCTCTCCAGCACAAAAAGCTGCTATTTGTCAGAACTCTAGAGGGAAAAAATTATAGTGAAGAATGAGATTATGAAAAATATTTCTTGGACATTAGTGCCCTCCAGTGGCCAGAATGCATGAATGCATCTATCTGCATTATTTACTGTACACTATACTGTTCAAAAGTTTGGGGTCTGGGTTTTTTTTTTTTTTAATGAATCAAAAGTGTCAGTATTTATGAAAAATATTTATTTTTCAAATAGATGCTTTTTTTTTTTATTACCTTTCTATTCATCAAAGGACCATTCAAATTGTATCAGGGTTTCCACAAAAATATTAAGCAGCACAAATAATATTATTTGAGCTGAAAATCAGCATATTAGAATTATTTCTGAAGGATCATGTGACACTGAAGACTGGAGTAATGATGCTGAAAATGCAGCTTTGTATCACAGGAATAAATTACATTTAAAATGTATGAAAATAGACAACGGTTCATTTAAATTGTAATAATATTTCACAATATTACTGTTTTTCTATATTTTGATCAAATAAATGCTGAGCATAAGAAACCACTTTCAAAAATATTTAAAAACGTTACAGACACCGAACATATCTGTATACTTTACAATTGAGTTACTGTAATTTCCTCAGTGTTTATAATGTCAACTCACTTGTCGCTTGTTTTGACACGGCTGGTATTTCCACTGATAAAAACTGTGAGTGTTTAATTGTTTGTTTTATTTTTTTTCTGAACTATACCCTTACTGTTTATATTAAGACCAATGGACTTTATTTTGTCAAGATTTTAGTTTGCATTTAAGGTTTATGAGTCGTTCTCCATTTCTTATATGTTTTCACTGTGTTTGTATCACCATTTGGCTTCATTAGTTCTTTTTATTTGGTCTTGCAATGACCAACGATTTTCTTATGAAAATTGTAGATAATGTCCTCAGACATAATGAGCTGTTTGTGTGTTTCATGAGGTTTGTGGAATGATTGTTTTCTTTCCGGACAGATAACAGTCAGTGATGAGAACAACAGCACCGCTCGCACGCTCACACACCCCATGCTACGACAGGAGGGAAAAAACACTGACATCTACATTATTCTGTGATGTGATATGTTGATCTGCCTAAACAGTGATAAGAAGCCCGTGTCTCTTATAAAAACAAAGAGCTATACGTGATGAATAGCCTTGCATTGAAAACATCAATATTTGCATATTTTATGTGGTGGAATGTCCGAAAATAGAAAGAAAAGGTGTACAACCATCTAGACTGATTACATCTAGCATATACTAAAAGACACGAGCAGGTTAAAATAACCCAGAATATTTATCACTGAAAAACAATGTGTTAATATCTCTTGAATAACATTATATTCAGTTATGGGTGGGATCTGAAAGGAAAACGATTCCGTTTGACAGAAACAAATGACAGTTTTTGAATTAAATTTTATTTGTTATGTGTAATTATTTATTTAATTTTTCCTAAAATTTGCTAAAAGTAATCTGCCATCTTATTGATTTATTCTGTAAAGAATCTACCACTAAAGATAATTTAACTTATTTAAAGCAGGTTAAGAAAAATGTACACTATCGTTCAGAAAGTTGTTTTTGTTTTTTTAAAGAAATTTATACTTTTATTCAGCAAGGACTTATTATGTTGGTCAGTAGTAAGAGTAAAGACATTTAGGCTACATTACAAAAAAAAAAAATTGTAACACAAAATGCTGTTCTTTTGAACTTTCAATTAATCAAAGAATCCTGAAAAAAATTACAGTTTCCACAAAAAATATTAAGCAGCACAACTGTTATTTGCATTGATAATAATAATAAATGATTCTTGGAAATCAGCATATTAGAATGATTTCCGAAGGATCATTGAAGACTGGAGTAATGATGCTGAATATTCAGCTTTGAGTCACAGGAATTAATTACATTTTAAAATACATTAATATTAGAAAGTAGTTTTTTCAAACCGTAATATTTTTTCACAATATTGCTATTTTTACTGTATTTTTGATCAAATAAATGCAGCCTTGGTGAGCAAAAGAGACTTCTTTCAAAAACATTAAAAACTCTTACCCCAAAATTCTAAACAGTAGCCAGTGTCAATCCATTTAACACTATTAAGGAAAATGATCCACTGTAATACGATGAAATATGTATATGAAAAACTGGTATTTCATTAAAATGCACAAGCAACAATTGAATGGGCATCAATGTAAAAAATAAATAAACATTTGCTTCCAGATGATGAACAGAAAACAGCCGAACCTTGAGCCATCAGTCAGATTAGGGATCGTGGGAAATTGTTTATTTCACACACACTGTCAACCTAAACACCTCCACAAACAGTGTAAACTTGCGTTAAGTCGTGACCGGTTTTTGTGCAGAAATGTCGGCTTCAAAGCCACTTCGAGACATTATTTCAAGACTCTGTAGGCCTGTGGAATTCCAAACATCTAATCAATTTCTTGTCTGCGTATTTATTCCTAAATTTAGACATCCGATTCATTGTTGTTGAAGTGGACGACCCAGATATCGCTTCATTTCTGTGAAGGTTGTGACAGTTATTCGGCTCACCGTTATGCACTTCGCCCAGGCTAATAAACAACCTGTTGCCGTCGAAATATCAACACGGCGTAAATCAGGCGTATTTACGAGGTGCTTTGTACACCTTTGTTTCTGAAGGGCGATGTTGACGTGTTAGGAGTCAGATAAAGGGTATTTCTCACCAACTCCTTCCTGTTTTTCCGAACAAGGCCTTTGTTTGGCAGCAGGACTCCTGCTCCTCAGTTCTCAGGGGAATGATGAACCGCTACAGTCGTGCCTGAGTGAAGCATAGCAGATCTGTGTTATCAGAGACCTAGCTCTCTCTCTCTCTCTCTCTCTCTCTCTCTCTCTCTCTCTCTCTCTCTCTCTCTCTCTCTCTCTAATTTCTCTAATCTCTATCTCTAATAATTTGTTACGTTTATGAGAATTGAGTTTTTAAATGGGTATGAGTATTTATGTACATTTGAGAAAATAAATGTTTAATGAGGACAGTGTAAACTAAACAGTGTAATCATAAATAAAGGTCTCTCTCTCTCTCTTTCTCTCTCTCTCTCTCTCTCTCTCTCTCTCTCTCTCTCTCTCTCTCTCTCTCTCTCTCTCTCTCTCTCTCTCTATCTCTCTCTCTCTCTATCTCTCTCTCCCTCTCTCTCTCTCTCTCTCTCTCTCTCTCTCTCTCATTTCCGGTATGTCTGGGTGCGAGTTGACCGAGTGTGAGCGTGACTGGAGAGCTTGTTGTGAGTGAAGTTGTCATTTTCTTTTTTTTCCCTTGCTGGTTTTTCTGGTCTTTTCTATTGATTAATTTGTTGGGCCGCTTGCTATCCACTTTGTTGGGAGCATGTCGCCCCCACGCGTGCAGGTTTTGAATTCACTCACGCGGCGTAATGCGGTTAAAGTAGCCGCCGCGGTGATTGTGGAGGAATGTTGTCTTGCCATTGGTGAGGTTGTAGGGCATGGGAGCGTGTTATCCGCCTCCAGAATGAATAGTGCTGTTGTGGTGTTTCTCAATAGCGTAGATGAAGACGGAATAGTAATTGGTGGTGATTTTGTCTCTGTTCTTCCTCTTTCATTGTCCGCCAAGAGAGTCACTTTGTCAAATTCAGAAAACACATACAAACGCCACAACAACTACATATTCAGAAAATACAAATTCAGAAAACGCATACAAACGCCACAACAACTACATATTCAGAAAACACATCCAAATTCAGAAAACAACTTCGTCGATTTCACATCACGTACGCTGCAAATATTCGCAGCACGAGCAAATAGGGAAACGAATTGCAAACTGCAAAAACACAACGGAAATGTTTCCTAGGGGGGCCATAATCAGTGACGGGGTCCGCATCCATCCGGTTGTCTACGGAAGAGGTAAGTGTTTCTCTTTCATTATGACAGACTTGCCGATGTTCTCTGATACCGAAGTGGTTTTGTTTGTTTTTAACATATTCAGTTATTGTCCCCATAATGTATTAGTCCACGCAGATCATTGTTAAACGTTCTGCCAACGTTGTTAGCTGGAAACTAGCTGACTAGCTCGCGTCAGATCACTAAATAGATGCATTACTGGCGTAATGAATGATATCTAAACTATTTATTTATTTTTCAGTTTGAAATTGAAATGCCGTGCAACTGGGGGACGCTCCCAAGTTTTGCCCGTCGTGTGGTCTGAACGTGGGGTTCCTTACGGAGCGTCAGCCTACAGGCAATACTTACTCGAATCCTGAAGGGGGCAGATGTACAATGATCTGCGTGGACTAATACGTTATGGGGACAATAACTTAATATGTTAAAGGGTTAGTTCACCCAAAAATGAAAATTAAGTTATTAATTACTCACCCCCATGCTGTACCAACCCCGTAAGTCCTTCGTTCGTCTTCGGAACACAAATGAAGATATTTTTGATTAAATGTGACAGCTGGATCACTCGTCCATAGGCTCCCTAAGGGAATGAATCCTGATGGCCCAGAGAGTCATTAAAGAAAATGTTTAAATATTCCATGTCGCAACAGTGGCTCAACTATAAGTTTATCAAGCGACGAGAATACTTTTTGTGCGAAAAAACAAACAAAAATAACGACTTTATTCGACTATTCATTTTCTTCCTTGTAGGCCTGAAACGAGACTTCAAGAGATTTCCACGACGCGCACGCGCGAGAACTTAACTGAAGTAGTTGAAGGAGATCGCAATTCTCGCGCATGCGTCGTGGAAATCTCTCGAAGTCTCGTTTCAGGCCTACATTGCTGAATTTAATTTATAATTGTAATTGGGTTGTATTTAATGATGCTATATTTAAATAAAATTGCCTTTGCCATCATGTAAAACCCAGCCATCAATTTAGTATTCCGTCATAGTGACTAAAACAAACAATTTACTCTGTCTCAGTGTATTACAGTTGTTTTACTAAAACTTAATATCAATGCCAACGGCGAGAGAATTTAGTTTTGCAGTGGACAAATCACCTTACTTTGCACGGTGGTAAAAATAAGTCTCATAAGACACTTGAGTAAACGCTCGTGTGTTTTGTGTCTTAATCAACCTTTTCCATACACGTATAAATTATAACTCGTACTCATCGGTCCATTTCAGCAAATGACGTTTTGTGAAGGCCTCTCCTGTTGCTTTGGTGCTTGTCAACACGCGCGTGCACCCCCTGCTGGTAAAGCCGACTACAGCAGATGGCGATTATGATCGGTAATCTACTGCTTTTCCTGCAGAATATGAACCACTGAATTTGTGGAAGCGAATTTTCAAGGCGAAATAAAATGGACCGAAAATTGCCTGTTGAATATTATAGGTTGTATTTTTAAACAGTTTGAACATTTTGGAAGTGAAATATGAAAGGTGAATATGGATTATTGAATTTTTAATATTGAAAATGTGTTTGAAATGTTTTTAATTGAAATATTCACAGCTTAAATATTCAACCATGTTGAATTTCAGCCCATAAAAATGCAAGCCTTAAAAATACAATGGATTAAAATAGAAGCATGGTTAACGCAATGCATATTTTTTTTTCAAATGGTGCAATTCAACATGCTTTTTGTTTCAAAAACATTTGACATTATTTTACTTCCATACTGGTCCGTCACTGATTATGCCACTGATGTGAAATCGACGAAGCTATTTTCTGAATTTGGATGTGTTTTCTGAATATGTAGTTGTTGTGGCGTTTGTATGTGTTTTCTGAATTTGGAAGTGTTTTCTGAATATGTAATTGTTGTGGCGTTGTTTGCATGTGTTTTCTGAATTTGTATGTGTTTTCTGAATATGTAGTTGTTGTGGCGTTTGTATGTGTTGTGACCCTTCTCGGCCACCGTACTTTATCTCGTTATGAAAAATTGGTATCTCCGATCAAGAAGATCCCAATTAATAGCGGTTCACCGTTGTTGAAACACATTGTTTCTTTCAGGCGTTTCGTTTATATGATTATTCAGGACGATGTAGAGTTAGACATGACACTCAATTTTCGAATTGACAACTTTGATTGTTATTTTTGTCACCACCGCGAAATCAAAGTGTTTTGGTCGCGGTAAATCTGGACATTTAGTTCGTAATTGTCCTGACAAAGTTGCAGAAAAGGAAGTAAACGCAGTGAATGGGAGTATTGAAGGCGAGGGTGGCGCGGATGGTGTTGCTGACACTGATTTAGTTGGGGGGGGTGGCGGCTGCAGGTGTTCCCGGTGAGAGTGTTGTTGCGTCGACTTCACTGCGCTGTGAGCACTTGGGGTCGGACACGGTGCCCACTAAAATACTTTTAGAGGCTAGTGTTGAAGATTTACCGAGTGTGGCTCCGGTTTCTGAAGATAAACATGTTGAGCAAATAGAAAGTGAGAGTAATTCAGTGATTTTGCAAGACGAATGTGTAAAGGATGGTGTGGAGAAAGAACATTTTTTAAATACCTTCCAATAAAAGGAAGATAATTGATAAAATGGTTGATGCCAAAATAAGTAAAACGAGTGAAATGCAAGAAAGCATGGATCAAGATACAGAAAGTGATGGTGGGTCTTCTGACTCCAGTGTGACACTTTCTCAGGGGGAGTTTAGTGGTCGGGATTATGAACTTGAGGATATTAAAGGGTCACTCCACCCATTTCAACATTAATCTTTATTGAAAGTGGGTTATATGTGTAGTCCAAATGTAAAAGAAATTTTGAATTTGGTGCCCTCTTGACCGAGAAAAGACAGAAAATAACTTTAGGGCGCATTTGTATGTAAGACAACAACTCCCACAATGCACCACATTGCACAGCTCCGCAAGCCACTCTCACTAATCCAGAACAGCGCGCAAACATCAGAGAAATCACTCTTCCGTCTACAAGGCTAGCTGCCAAAAGAGTTTGAAATTCATTTCACACAAAATGTCTAGTTAGTTGGCTGTGGTGAGCAGGACAAGGGACATGAGAGGACGGCGCGAGTGATAATGAACGACACCTGTGAGACGCAGCGGTCTCATATCTCTCACGGAGGAGCGGAAGCACAAAAGGAACAGGCCTGATTTTATGTTTTGTTTCTGTTGTGTGTGGCCAGCTGGCTTATACTTTTGTTTTGTATTTGTTTATTTTACTATTAAAATGTTTAAATGTTCGCCGGTTCCCGCCTCCTCCTTCCCACAACAACGAACCCCGTTACATTGGCAAACTCATTAGCGAATTACTCCTCCTTTGTATTTCTTTCTATATGGTGAATTATTGCATGATACCTGGATGTTCAGTCAGGCGAAACTAGGATGGTTCACATCACAACACAAACGTCCGTGTGGTCGTCTGATTCAGAGATTTCGTCCAGGAGAAATTGCTATCGTTGAAATTCTCTGCAGCAGACGGACTCTATCTGTGTCTAGCGCACAGCGAGAGCACAGGCACCAGCAGTCCGCCCAGCTCCAGCCAGTCCGGGCTCCTCGTCCACGACAGGCAGCCGCCTCCTGTTCCTCCAGCAGCCTCAGCTGCTCTTCACTATATTGCGGCTCGTAAAGATAGTCACGAACAGCGGATTCGAGCAGCAGAATTTCAAAATCCTCTACTTCCATATCATGTTTAGTTTCTTTCGTCATTGTCATAACTTCCTATCTCCACAGCGCTTGTTAGCTTAGCTTATAAACAAGATGGCTGATATTGATTTCTGTATCTACAAGTGAAGTCCCACCCACTGATCTGTGATAGCTCTGTTAGCGCATTAGGTCCAACCCCCTATGGGCGGATTTGAAAGGGTGGGATCTAGTGCTTGTAGTCTTTACAGAAATCTTACACTTCCTCCTACAATGACGTAAAATGACGATTTTTGCGTCATTGTAGGAGGAAGTGAAAAAGGTAAATAGCAGATTTCTCTCGTCTCAGGCGAAAATGAGAGAGTGTTGCACGACCATTCAATAGTATGACTGGGTTTCTAACAATGGAAAGCTTAATGCAAATGGGTGGAGTGTCCCTTTAAGTTATTCCTCAGATCAACAAAAAATAAAGGAGGAGTGCGCGTGAAGGAATATTTTCCTGATGTTAAACAGTTCGCTGAAAAGGCAAAAAGCTTAATGGCAGAGAGTTGCTTTACTAATAAAGAAGTCTATCTACTTGAATTTGAATTTGAATTTTATTTTAGGATAGCCCCTTGAGATGTAACATCTCATTTTCAAGGGGATCCTGCATCTATATATACATGTACAGACACAAAAGACAACCACACAGCATCCACATAAGAAAAACACAGAAACACATACAAAACATTAACTCGCTCACCTGCCCTTGACCCCACAGATAACTGAGCACACTTAATAAAGTATATTAACCAAAATCAGCCAAATACATTAAACAACTAATGCGTCATTTATCAGTATGCCTTTGTTATGGAATTCTTCTATTATTGCTCTGATTTCAGTGATTCCTAATGATGGCCTCATCTGTTCTCACGAATGTAGTGAGAGGGGGCCTTTGATTGATAATTTACTGTGGTTGGGAGTCAGTGGAGGTAAGGAAAAGCAGGTGGTCAAGGGGTCATCTTGAGTGCATTTGTACGTTATAGCCTAAAGGGTTAAGGGGGCATTTACCTCTCAGGGCCAGGGAGAAATAGGAAAAAAACAAAGTATATCTCTCCTGAGGGGAGGGCAGAAATAAGGCCTTGGAGGGACATAAGATATAAAAAAGACAGACACTGCTTCTCTTTATCTCTCCTCACTGACTCACGAATGTGTATTAGTGATGAAGATCTCTCTTGCAAGAGAATAAATACTTTATAAACTATTAAATTGGACTCAGAGTGTCTCTTACCCAGTGATGATGTTTGTTAATAAGAAAAAAGCCACAACAGTTTTGGTGTCAGAGTGGGGGTTCCTTGGAAGTGCTTTCTGGACCTGAGAGCGGACGGTGTTTGGCCACCTGGACTGAGCAGTTCCAGCTCTACCTCGTAAGCTTGAGAGAGAGGGGCCAACCGCTGTCGGGTCCGGGAGGGGCTCCACTGGAATCAAAAGAAAGCGAACCCGTGGCAACCAACATATCGCTGGTAAGAGACGTCTAAAATATTTTCTTTTGGGGAAAAGTATTTTGTTTCGGGTAAGAAATGTGAGTGTTTATGAGAGTGCAGTGTGCCAGTCCTGAATGTCTCAGAGTCTCTCTCATTCAATGTCAGCTAAAAGCTGTTATCTGAGACTGTGTCATTAGTGATAATAAGCTATTTGAATTAAAACACAGTGTTTCAGTTGAAAATAATAGACACAGAGATGTTAAAAGTAAAGATTATTTGTAAAACTGAATGACTTTAAAGAAGTCTTTAAAATAATAATACAGACCTTAAACGATAGAGGTGACATTTTGATTAGCTCATTTTAGGACCAGTAACAACTTTGTCTCATTTAGTCTCCACCATTCAGGACCGATGGCTCCGTCTACAGATACAGTTCACTGAATGTACGGATGATCTAAATTCGCTGAGTATAGTCTAAGCAGCTAGGTTTCTGCTTTTAAGAAGGTTAATGGATTTAAGATTAAATACAGCTGTTATTAACCTGTCTCCCTGTGTGAACACTATTAGGCAATCCGAATGGCCCTGGTGACTCTTGATTGTGTCTTTCCTAAGCTCCAGAGAACAACAGATTTTGTTGAAGAAAAAGGTCAAAGATTCTGTGATGGGAAAGAGCGGTTACCAGTGGGCACGAGTGACCATCCCAATGACGGGTAAGACCTTCTTTGGCCAGACAGGGGGCAACCTAAGGCAGGGGGGGTCACGTAAAGTCACTGGGCATCTCCTGAATGGAGGTGTTTTATGTGAGACAGGTATGAGAGTTGAGCAGGAGCTGTGAGGCCAGCAGCGTCCTTATGCCGTAAAGGGGAGATGAAGCTGTGACGAGTCCCGGCAGTCTGCCCCATAAAGCAAAGCTCCGCTATACCACAAGCCAGAAGAAACCGCATTAGTTGTATGGCTTGTTTTTCATTGTGACAAGTGTCTGCAACTATACCAGGGGGGACAACACCCTGAGGAGAAGAAAATTATAGATAAAGAGCTAATGGCAATGGGCTTTCAAGAGCCAGCTGAGACCGTGGGGGGATTGCCATTATTAATTGTTGTGGAGACAGTAGCAAAACTTTTTATGTATTGGTTGCCTTATGGGCAAGGAAAATGTATAGAAGTTGATTTAGAACTAGTATGTCTATAACATGGGTTTTTTAACTCCTGAAGGTCGTTAGACATGGTGGTGACTAAAGATGAAGACAGCTTTTGTAGATTTAAGAAAAGTTTGGATAACCAAGGTGGATGGTCAAAGGTTATTGTAATGAATTTAATATTACATTTTGTATAAGTTACAGTCTTAGAAATTTATTTATAGTGAGAGAGACTGCTTGAGCGGAGGAAGGGATGGTAACTGTGTCTGTCTTTCTGTTATCGGCCTGCTAGAGCAAGCTGAAGAAAATAATGATAAGGAACCAAAACAACCCAGCTGACTTGTCTAAAAATCTAATGAATAATGAACAAGACATAGGGCTGTCGCGATAACCGCAATATTGTAGTACCGCGCTTCTGACAAGTCAACCACAGAGGATTCCACGTAACCGCAACAACCGCGATATTCACATTTTTTATAAGGCTATACCCTTCTTGTTTTGAACTTCATGCCTGTGTATTGAATGTTGAACAAGTTCATAATGATAAAAAGACTGTTTATCTTAGTGATGTGTAGCCTACTGAGGCTTCACACAGACTTCACACAGTGAATGAGAGAGATCGGCAGAGCGCGTGCAATTACCGTCAGTTAATAAACTGTCTTTGAAGTCGTGAAAAGGTTGCCGTGTCAAAGGAAAGTGAAATATTTGTCGTATCATCTTTTTAACGTTCACGTCACGGGTATTTCCCATAAATGCGCGTCAGCAGCAGCGCGAGGAGCCGCGGGGAAATAAGCAAGTCACGCATTGAATCAATGCCATATTGGTCTCTAATTTAAGTGAAGCATCAGCTTCAGCGTTACCCATGCGACGCATTGCTGCTCAGCTGAGCCTTGAAAAGTGGAACTCAAAGTTAAAAATAATTAACACCTTGTTTCATTACATCTATTTGAACGAATCAGCTTTTTTGAATGTGTTCGTTGAATGAACGGTTTAATGACTCACCCTGTGACTCACTCAAAGTCCGTTGTCATAACAATATGCGCGCTGAGTGAAAGCCTCTCAATGCGCATATAACCGTTTAGTTTCGGTTACATTGGATACTGAAAATGTCCTCGTTTTTGTCCACATCGTAAACTTTATTTATAGCAACAAATACATATAAATGAAATAAATAAATGGCGGTAATACCGCATATCGCGCTATTGAGCCACTCAACATTACCGCAAGGGAAATTCCATAACCGCGACAGCCCTAACAAGACATGCTTTGAAAGTGGTTAAGAGACCATGTAAAATTAGATAGAAGCTACAGGAAAATGGAAAGGTTAAAATCTTATTTAAAATTTAAATCTTTTAGCAATAATATAAAGAAAAGTGAACATTGAGAATGAGCAGTTAGCATATGTGTGTCTAGTATGAGTGTGTGTGTGATGGTGACAGCACTTTATGTCTTGTATGTGTTAGTTTGGGGTACTAATATTAGAATAGTACTGAAATTAGAACTGAATGAGTTTATCATTACAGATGGGTTAAGGCAAATGACAAATTTTAAAGAAGGCATTAGTTCTGAGTGGATCCGATGAAAAGATGATACAGAACATAGGACGAGCTTTAAATTGATTGTCATCAAGCTCTGTCTGATATTAATTATTTTTGTCTTTTATGATGTTGATTTGAATTACGTTCTGGATCAGTTTAAGTATTTGTGTAAATTGGAATTGTGTAGTTGTAGATCACCATCTGGCATGGGCTGAGATAAATGAAAATGTTGTAGATTTGATGGCAACAACAAAGTGAGATATTGGTCAATTTCGAAGTATCAAGAGAGCCCTTAACATTTATGATTATTGTGAACAAAGGGGGAGAAATGATTGACTGACATTGACCAAGTCTGTACAGCACGACCTGACCTGATAGGGAAAATTGATGACTTTAGAAATGTTTGTAGATGGCTGACTTGAGAGACCAAACAACAGGCCTGAAAAGCAGGATTCGCTGTGAGACTCAGGGCCATTGCCCTTCAAATACTTCGATAAGAAGATGAGATTGGGCTTTAAGTGAAGAATGTAATATTTTGTTTCAGAGGCAGAGAAGGATGTCTGGGCAAAATTTGGCTGAAGGACGCCGTTTGGGTTGGTGTTGATGGCAAATCAAATTAGTTTAAAGTGATGAATGAGCGGGGTCATGCATCAAAAGGGGGATGGTAACAATTGCCAAATATGGTTTACTAAGGGGTTCACATTTGCTGAAAGCCATTGCACAGGTGGGGCAATATTGCTGTCTGTAAGTGTGCCGCACACGCTAACAAAATTGCAGGACTGTTTCAACAGGAGACGCCAGGGCAGATGCAGCAGCGAAGGCCGTGGCAGCACAGCAGACAAAAGAAACTACGTGTATTTTACTATCTGAAAATAACCTCGACATTTGTTTTTCTTTACAGAGCATGCAGACTTTTGATGCAGGGCAGAATGTCCCCTATAAAATAATGGTTATGGATGAATTTGACTAACTATCCTGGCCTGGGTTATTATTGTAGCAGAAAGGTGCCACACCTGCGCAGCGCATAACTTAAATTTTCCTTTTACAGAATGTCAGGATGGGCTGCAGAAAACAGAACTGATTCTGTTCCAAATGTATAAATATTGTTTTTCAGGGGAAAAGGACCCTGAGTGCTATTACGTGAGCAAGAAAATATCCGGTGATAATGTTTCAGGTTGTTGAATCCACAGGTCACACCAAAAGGGACGAGCGGCTAGACAAGCGGTCACTAACAAAATACTTAAGGTCTCCATTCACAGGTGACAGCAGGCAAGAAATGGTTCACTCCAGTGGGGGTGCGGTCGTGATTTAAGGGAAAACCTTATAAGGATCAGAAAATGGTTGGAGAGTGTGACACCTGGGTCCAAGCCTCTCACCTTAGACAACACCAACAGGCCTCAACCATCCAATAGAGCACAAAGTGAGGGATTCAAGGACGTGCTAGTAACGTGCCTCCCGAACCTACGAGGGAAAAACCATTGCAACGGCATGCAAAGTGTCACCCTGGTGAACACGGAACGTCCGTGGGGCGAACGAGATGATCAACACACCTGGAGGAACCAACTGCCAACTGATGGTTTAAGTTTAACAGAAGAATCTGTTTTTGTGATGATTTTGATGATTTTTTTTGATTGAATCAAACTAGGTATTGATTTGATTGATGCAAATGTAGAAAATCTATTAATTTATGTGTAACAAGCAAAAAGACGGACCGTAATGGAGATATTAGAGTTCATTTTGAACAACTAATTTGGTTAGAGGGAATGGGAAAAATTATAAGACTTCTCTGGTTAGATTTGTTAAACAGTGCGTTCAATAGAGCTTACTAAATTGAATTAGAAGTGAATGAAATATGGAAATGGGCGTAGATTAATGGAAGAGGCTTAATGATAGGAGTTAGGATTGTGTGTTATTCTGATAATTTTGTTATTCATGGGTGAATATGATTACAGAGACAGGTGAAAACCTGCTGTCTGTTCAATTGGTGAAAATGACAGTCTATCCCAAAGATGAACAAAATTATGCGACGATACAGTTAGCGGGAGCTACAGTGAGATATGTGTTAAATGTATGTTCTGTTTGTATTTTCTTCTATTTGTTTTTTTTTCTGAGAAAGATTAAGGGCAAAAGATTTAAAGAAGGTTACAAGCAGCGGTCATCCGTGTTACGAGGTGGCGTACAAGGACAGGGTTTGAAACTGAGGGATTTTTATTCTGTTTGTTTTCTTACTGTGTTATAACTATTTATTCCTTACTGGTGTGACTGAGGGTCTGCTTGCAGGAGCGCAGAAACAGTGATTTCTCGTTTAGCCCGGCCCAGTGAAAATGTTTACTTGCTTGCTAAATAATTATGGGGCTTTCCCCCACAAAAAACAGCCTTATGCTTCTTCATTCTAAACTTTTTCTTCACAGGTTCAAGGAGAGTGATTTGTATGTAATGACTTGAACTTGCATTTATTATTACTATTATTACAATGTTTGATTAATCAGTTATCAGAGTATGATAAACAGAGAGGAATTGTTATGGAATTCTTCTATTATTGCTCTGATTTCAGTGATTCCTAATGATGGCCTCATCTGTTCTCACGAATGTAGTGAGAGGGGGCCTTTGATTGATAATTTACTGTGGTTGGGAGTCAGTGGAGGTAAGGAAAAGCAGGTGGTCAAGGGGTCATCTTGAGTGCATTTGTACGTTATAGCCTAAAGGGTTAAGGGGGCATTTACCTCTCAGGGCCAGGGAGAAATAGGAAAAAAACAAAGTATATCTCTCCTGAGGGGAGGGCAGAAATAAGGCCTTGGAGGGACATAAGATATAAAAAAGACAGACACTGCTTCTCTTTATCTCTCCTCACTGACTCACGAATGTGTATTGGTGATGAAGATCTCTCTTGCAAGAGAATAAATACTTTATAAACTATTAAATTGGACTCAGAGTGTCTCTTACTCAGTGATGATGTTTGTTAATAAGAAAAAAGCCACAACACCTTATACAAAATGTAACATGTAGTATAACGTCACATCTCACACAGAAATGTCAAAGAAAAACCAGAAAAGAGAACTATACGACTATACAACTATACGTTTTCTATGTAGATAATTAAATGAAATACCATTCTGGTCCCTAATTACAAGAACATGTAGTTTTAAGAAAAGAAAAAAGTGATGATTTGAATAAACCAATTGAAGAAATAGACCTCAAAAAAAGAGGAAGGTTATTCCAGTCATGAGGGGCTTTATAATGAAATGCTCTCCTACCAGCTACAGAAAGTGACCTTGGAACCTTAAAAAATGTTGGACATTGGAGGTGTCTCAGTGAGTATGTTGAGCAATAGGGTATTAAAAGGAGGTTTAAATATTCAGGACAATTGAAATGAACACATTTAAAGATAAATAGAATCCAGTGGTAGTCCCTTCGTTGTTTAGGTTGCAACCAGTTTAATGAATCATACATAAAACAATGGTGAGTTTTAAATGGACATTTCAATATAAATCTGCAAAAAGAGTTGAATACAACATTAATAGGTTTGAGATTGGACTCAAAGGTATTAGTGTAAACTATGCCTGCATAATCAATAATTGGTATTACCAGTTGAGAGAGAATTTTTTTCTAACTTGAATTGAAAAACAATTAATTGATCTGTACAGAGTGTTAAAGGGTTAGTCTCGTTTCAGGCCTACAAGGAAGAAAAGGAATAGTCAAATAAAGTCGTTATTTTTGTTTGTTTTTTCGCACAAAAAGTATTCTCGTCGCTTGATAAACTTATCACTGTTTACTGAGCTTACTGAGTTTACTGAGCCACTGTTGCGACATGGAATATTTAAACATTTTCTTTAATGACTTTCTGGGCCGTCAAGTTTCATTCCCTTAGGCAGCCTATGGAGGAGTGATCAACCTCTCAGATTTAATCATAAATATCTTCATTTGTGTTCCGAAGACGAACGAAGGCTTTACGGGGTTGGTACAGCATGGGGGTGAGTAATTAATTACTTAATTTTCATTTTTGGGTGAACTAACCCTTTAAGACATCCGTATACTTTCCTAATTATATTATCAATGTGTATCTTAAAGGTTGGAGTCAAGCCAAAGGCCCAAATATTTAAATTCCTCAACAATCTGCATAAGGGACCCATCTAAAAACTTTATTTCAAAACCTGAAGCCAACGACGATTTTGTATCGTGGAAAATACCATGCAGAAGGACTTCTTCATGTTCTACAGAAGTTTATTAATGAACAACCACTGTTGTACTTTATCAAAGTCAGATTGAAGAGTTCTTTGAACGTGCAACAAATCCCGATCAGAGGTGTAGACAACAGTATCATCAGCATAAATCACAATGAGAACAAACTTGTGCCAGGTCATTGATAAAGATTGAAAAAAGTAAGGGGCCTAAAGTTGAGCCTTGAGGAACACCTTTATCAAAAATTAAGTAATCTGACTGGAATCCTTGATAAACAACACATTGACGTATATTATGCAAATAAGAGTTGAACCAAAGCAGAGCATTTTTGTTCAAACCAATAGAGTAAAGCTTATCCAGTAGAAGATAATGGTCAACCATATCAAAGTAGAAAAATTGTCTCTAAAGCCAGATTGATGTGGAGATAAGATATTGTAGTTATTAATGTACACAGTTAATTGATTAAAAATTAATTTCTCAAATATTTTAGCAACTACACAAATGATGGAAATCGGGCGATAATTATTCACATCCGATTGGTCTCCACCTTTAAAAAGAGGTGTCACTCTTGCAGCTTTCCAAATTTGTGGCACAGTACAAGTAGTTAGTGATAAGTTAAAAAGATCTGCAAGAGGAAAGATCAATATGTGAGCAGCAATTTTGATAAACTTTGCTTCCAGCTCATCTGGTCCTGCACTACAATTTAATTTAAGGTCCTGTAATACATTAAAAACATCAGTAGGCATAATCTTTTTAAATGAAAAAGAGCCAGCAGGCATAGAAGAATAAGAAGACCATGCCAAACCATCAGAGCAAACAGTCATGAAAAAATATTTGTACCTTAATATTTTCATAATAGTTCATTAACAATTCATAATGGTTTCACAGAGAATGCATCAGATTAATTAGCTCATAACTAGACAAATTATGAGTAATGCATATAACTTTATATTCTGGACTGCCAAATTAAAGACTTAATAAGCAGTGCAAAAAAAAAAAAAAAGACAAACCAGATCAGGTCACAGACTACAGCAACGACCCGTCAGCAAGGAAAAAAGGAAATAGGCTATTAAAGCAGAAAAGTCCAAACAGAACTACTGCTGTCCAAACAGTATCAATAAACAAGCAAGCCTTCAAAAAGAGCAATAAGGCCTATCAATACAGTTTAAATAGAAAGTTTAAATAGGACAACAAAGGCCAAAACTGCAAAGCACAGTAAAAAACAAAACACCAGTGAGTTCTAAATAGCAGGAAGGAGTGATGCTACATAGTCACTGGCTTCATCAGCTGAGGAGAACATTTTCCTACCTCCCTCCTTCGCATTGATGGAAAGTCTTGCAGGAAATAATAGCGCAGGCTTAAAGGGTTAGTTCACCCAAAAATGAAAATTAAGTCATTAATTACTCACCCCCATGCTGTACCAACCCCGTAAGACCTTCGTTCGTCTTCGGAACACAAATGAAGATATTTTTGATTAAATGTGACAGCTGGATCACTCCTACATAGGCTCCCTAAGGGAATGAGTCCTGACGTCCCAGAAAGTCACGTGGAAATCTCTTGAAGTCTCGTTTCAGGCCTACAAGGAAGAAAAGGAATAGTCGAATAAAGTCGTTATTTTTGTTTGTTTTTTCGCACAAAAAGTATTCTCGTCGCTTGATAAACTTATAGTTGAGCCACTGTTGTGACATGGAATATTTAAACATTTTCTTCATTGACTTTCTGGGACGTCAGGATTCATTCCCTTAGGGAGCCTATGTAGGAGTGATCCAGCTGTCACATTTAATCAAAAATATCTTCATTTGTGTTCCGAAGACGAACAAAGATCTTACGGGGTTGGTACAGCATGGGGGTGAGTAATTAATGACTTAATTTTCATTTTTGGGTGAACTAACCCTTTAAGTCCAAGTTTGTAGAGGTCCGCCATGACTTCACGATACTTTGATCGCTGTTCCATTACTTCGGGAGTGTAATCATCGTAGATCGCGATAGATGTTCCACGGTACTGAAGCCTTCCCCTTCTAGCTCTTGCTTCACGTATAATAGCCACTTTCTGTTGGTACCTTAGAGGGCGTATGATGACTGGCCGAGGCCGCTGACCTGGGCTCGGTTTAGCAATGCGAGTACGGTGAGCCACTTCACAATCCGGCAGAGAACCCAGAACACCCTCACCGAACACTTCCATCAGAAGCCCCGAAAAGAAGGAGGTGGGCTGACCGCCCTCAATTGATTCAGATTGACTTAAGAAAATTGTGAGGAGTCTCAATACTGCTTTTAATTAATCAATGTCAGTTAATTAAAAAAAAAAGAATGGCTGATGTTCTGTGGCGTTTTGGGTGGTTTTTCTTTTCCTTATTATTATTATGAGTGAAATTCATGTAGCTACTTTGAATGTTAATGGGGCAAGAGCTTCGGGAAAAAGAGCTACAATGTATGAAGTAATGAAGTAAAAAATATTGATGTTGTTTTATTACAAGAAACTCATAGCGACTTAAAAAAATGCTGCTGACTGGGCAAGGGAGTTTGATGGCATCCCTGTGTTAAGCCATAACACTTCAATAAGTGGGGGAGTAGCCATTTTATTTGCAAATAATTTTAGTCCCATATCTTAAGATGTTGATGAGATAATAAAAGGTAGGCTTTTAAAAGTGAGAGCTGTTGTTGAAAGCTATGTGTTTATTTTTATTTGTGTATATGTTCCAACTGCACCTGTTGAAAGAATGTCTTTTTTAGACATACTATGTTCAACTCTACATAACTGTTGTTCTGAAGACTTCTTGTTCCTTGGTGGTGATTTCAATTGTACTGAGCATAATCTAGATCGGAATCACATTGAGCCTCATTTGGCTTCGCGTAAACGTTTAATTCATATTATTAAAAAGTATGATTTATGTGATATTTGGAGATCTTTAAATGGTAATGAGAGACAGTACACTTGGGTTCACACGCGTGATAAGGTTATGTCATTAGCTAGGCTGGACAGATTTAACAGTTTTAATCACCATCTTAGTATTTTAAATAAATGTTATATAACATCAGTAAGTTTTTCGGATCACAGTATGGTGCACTGTAAGCTTATTTTGAGCTCAATAAAACCAAAAAGCGCATACTGGCATTTTAATGCTAATTTGTTAAGTGATCATTTTTTTAAGGAGTCATTTAAGTACTTCTGGGATGTAGTCATCTTTTTATTCATTGCAACAGTGGTAGGATGTTGGTAAGATACAAATAAGGCAGTTTACCCAACAGTATACTCACAACGTTACTAAGGAGTGGACTCGTTCTTTAGAGCTTTTAGAGGGAGAGATAATTGAATCTCAAAATCTGGCACAATCTACTGGCAAGACACATTATTTAGAAGTCTGTTCAAGGAAGAAAGCTCAGTTAGCTGATCTACTGGGGCATAAAGTACAGGGGGGGGGGGGGGGCTGGTCCGCTCACGTTTCCAAAGCATTGATCAGATGGATGCACCATCCCAATACTTTTTCAATCTGGAAAAAAAGAATGGTCAGAAACGGTTTATTCATGGTTTGCGCTCCGAAGATGGAGTGTTATTGACAGATCTGGCCGGTATTCGGGGAAGAGCAGTTTGTTTTTATCAAAATTTGTATAGGAGCAAGCTTAAGTCAGAGTGTGGTGTTGACAACGTTTTCCTTGACAGCTTACCAAAGCTGTCAGTCGAAGCCAATGATGAGCTTGAAGGGGTGCTGACCCTGGAAGAGCTCTATAAGGCCCTGCAAACCATGAAGTCTGGGAGTGCCCCAGGAATGGATGGTATCCCAGTTGATTTCTACAAGGCTTTTTTGATGGAAATGGGTGTAGATCTGCTAGAGGTACTGAAGGACAACTTGTTGAAGGGCGGGTTGCCATTGAGTTGCCGAAGAGCGGTGATCACTAATTCCAAAAAAGGGGGACCTTACAGATATTAAGAACTGGCGCCCTGTCTCGCTTCTCTGCAGTGATTATAAAATACTTTCTAAGGCATTGAGTAACAGATTGGCTGGAGTGTTGGGTCAGGTTATCCATCCGGATCAGACGTACTGTGTCCCTAGTAGATCAATATTTGTTCATATTTCTTTAATTCAATATATTTTTCATGTCTCTAAGTTGTTACATTTGGACTGTGGCTTGCTATCTTTGGATCAGGAGAAGGCTTTTGACCGAGTGGAGCACTCATATTTGTGGAGTACTTTAACAGCTTTTGGTTTTAGCAAAAATTTTATAGACATGATTAGAGTACTCTATTGTAACGTTGAGAGTACGCTGAAAATAAATGGTGGCTTATGTGCTCCCTTTCAGGTTCTCAGGGATATCAGACAAGGTCTTTGCTTCAGCAGATAAGAAGCCAATTAAGTGGGTTGTTTTTACCAGTTTGTAATAAAAAGATTTGTTTGTCAGCCTATGATATTGTGGTGATGATTAACAGACAAAGTGATGTGCAAATTTTATTTTATTTAATTGAAGAATTTAGACTGTTGTCGTCTGCAAAGGTTAATTGGAAAAAAAGTAATGCTTTATTATTAGGACAATGGGCTGATGGTAAACCTTGCCTTCCTGATGGGATGGTTTGGGGAAATGGAGGTATGAAATATCTAGGAGTTTATCTAGGGGATGACAGTGTGTTACAAAAAAATTGGGAGGGGTTGGTGGAAAAAATTAAAGGGCGCTTGGAAAAGTGGAAATGGTTATTACCGAATATGTCCTGTAGGGGGCGAACTCTCATTGACAACAATTTAGTGGCATCTTCACTTTGGCATAAGTTGGCACGTGTAGACCCTTCACCACAGTTTTTAACGGAAGTTCAAGCTGCTCTGGTGAACTTTTTTTGGGACAAACTACACTGGGTCCCTCAGAGTGTTTTATACTCCCCAAAGATGAAGGTGGGCAAGGTTTGATTCACTTACAAAGTAGAATGGCTGCCTTTCGGTTACAGTTTTTAAAAAGGTTACTTGATGGTTCTAAAGATTTCAGTTGGCGTGCTGTGAGTTGTACTATTTTGCACACTATAGGGGGGTTCGGTCTGGACAAATCCCTCTTTTTAATGGATCCAACTAAACTGGATTTATCGGAACTGCCTGCCTTCTATCGAAATCTTTTCAAGGTGTGGAGCTTTTTTCGTGTTTATAAGTCTGAGAACTCATATTCTCTCCACTGGCTGTTGCAGGAGCCACTGATACTTGGGGCCCGTTTGGACATTGCCATTCACTGCTATTTGCTGGGGTTTAGCAACATTTTCCTGCAATCCAAGGTCTTTACGCTGGGACATTTGTTGACATTAACCGGGCCTCAATTTGAGAATGTGGACGCCATATCCGAACATTTAGGAATCAGATCAGTTCGTTTATTAACTCGTTTTCTGGTCAAACTTAAAGCCTGTTTTACAGGTGAAGAGGAACATTTGTTAAGAGACTTTTTTTAAAGGAGTTTATACTCCTGATGTTGATGATCCTTTTCCATGTTTGATTATTCAACCCAATCTTGAAGAGGGTACAGGTTTTGCTGAAATCAGGTGAATCTTTGTATTTAGAATCCTTGTCTAGTGAAGGAAAAAAACTGTATAGAGCCTGTGTTTTGGTTTTTAATAAGAAAATGTTAGAAAAGAGAACTAATACACCATGGTGTTCTGTTTTTAAACTGAGAAAGGATGTAAAACCTGAATGGAGATCATTATATAAGCCACCATTGTCTAAAAGGTTTGGTGATATACAATGGAGAATTCTTCATGGTGCCATTGCTGTCAATTCTTTTATTTCGAAGTTGAATCCTGAAATTAATCCTGCTTGCCCTTTTTGTCCCCAAAAAGAGACTGTTTTTCATGCTTTTATGCTTTGTTTTAGATTATAACCTTTGTTTATGAGAATAAGAGAATTGTTTTGTAGGTTTGATGAAACTTTTTGTATTGAGACCTTCATTTTGGGTGTTAAGTACTTTCAGAAAAATCATTTCACCTGTCAATTGTTGAATTTCATCTTAGGGCAAGCAAAAATGGCTATTCATATTAGCAGGAACAAATTTATATTATATCTATTTATTTATATCTATTTATATTTTCAAAAATAAAAAAATCTCTCTCTCTCTCTCTCTCTCTCTCTCTCTCTCTCTCTCTCTCGCTCTCTCTCTCAAATTCAAATGAGCTTTATTGGCATAACTTATACAGTATTGGCCATTACATAGGCAATGAACAAATAATCAATAAATTAATAATGTAAACAAATGCATGAATTCATTACATATATATATCAAAATGAAAATAAACACACACACAAAAAAAAAATACAGTTTTGAACCAGCATTCAGACTTTAGTTTTGTCCACTGGCTGACTCTCGTAGTTTAGGCTATTACATACTTTGCTGCTGTTGTGATTGAGCAAGAGTTTTCTCCCAAAATATGAATTATATATTCATTCCTCTCTCTCTCTCTCTCTCTCTCTCTCTCTCTCTCTCTCTCTCTCTCTCTCTCTCTCTCTCTCTCTCTCTCTCTCTCTCTCTCTCTCTCTCTCTCTCTATCTCTCTATCTCTCTCTCTATCTCTCTATCTCTCTATCAGCATGTTTCGTGTCTTGACCGGGTCATGGTCACACATTTTCCTAATGAAAAAACAAAACTAGACTAGGCTACTGAGTGTGTCAGTTTATCTTGAAAAACTCCACAAATAGGCCTACATTGTAAAATGTATTTTATTCCTGTGATGGCAAAGCTGAATTTTTAGCATCATTACTCCAGTCTTCAGAAATCATTCATGCTGATTTGCTGCTCAAGAAACTTATCGATGTTTTTTCTGCTTAATATCTTTGTGGAGATTGTGATACACTACAATTAAAAAGATTGGGGGCATATTAGAATGGTTTCTGAAGGATCGTGTGACACTAAAGACTGGAGTGATGATACTGAAAATGCAGCTTTGCATCACAGGAATAAATTACATTTTTAAATACATTTAAAATATTTCACAATATTACTGTTTTTACCATATGTTTGATCAAGAAAATCCAGCTTTAACTGAGCATTCAAAAACAGAGAAAAAACTTGCTGACTCTAAAGGTTTTAATGGTTAACAGATACATTTTGTTGAAATGTACTGCAGTAAATTGTTTTATCATAATATTGTGTAAAAGTGCTAAAGGATGTTCACTGTCTAACATGTCATATAATTGGGGTTTATATTGAGGTAGATTTTAACGAACATCCTGATTCATCTTTGTTAGATCTGCTCTAAATCTTGACGGTTAAAGTTGCAGAAGAGCAAATATTGTGTGTGTGTGTGTGTGTGTGAGAGAGAGGGTGAGAGAGAGAGAGAGTCAAAAGCAGTGCCATAAAGTCAAAGGTGTCTCATACTTAAGCTCATTGTGGCTTATAGAGGAAAGAATCGTTGCGCCTGTTGAGGAAACAATGCATGAAAAGAAGGAAAATCCTCAAGAAACGGTACTCTAAAAATAAGCTTTGGCAGGAAGGTGAGCTTTTTGGCCATTAAAACCCCTAGGTGGAAATGACTTGATGGTATATGCTGTTCTATATCATTGTAGGCCTATGACCCAAATGACAGTGAACGTAGGCTACACATTTCACGCTGGACTTAAATATGGGATGTGTTCATGTTTACACTGAGACACTTTGTGTGTCAAAACTAAGATTTGATTTCATTCAGAGACACGTCAATAAATGTGTCGTGCGGAAGATATTGTGTAAACCTGCTGCGGTGACGGAAGCGTAACATTCCTCTTTTCCCGTCCTGTCCTGTGGTGACGTGTGTCAGCTGACAAATTCCAGCCGTTTTTGAATCCTGTCCCAGAGGCAGACACAACAACAACAGGAAGTAAGGCCATTTTCACAGGTGTCAGGAAACACAGGAAATAAACAAGTGGGATGCTGGGAAACGGCCTCATATGAGAACTCTGCGAGGTGAGGGATCTGACGGTTATTAATAGTCAGCGGTGGGTATTTTCAGAGCATCTGCTGTAGTTCTGTTCAGGATGAGGACGTGTCACTGGGCAGTTTTCATACAGAAACCTCTGTAAAGGAGGTTAGAGCATCTGGATAAACTTTATTTCAAAGTTTATGTTTAATTTTTAAGGGTTTAGAATATTTGGATTTGGTTTTGTAGTTGAAATATGTTTAATTGTAGGCAGGGGGGGGGGGGGGGGGGGGGTAAAAGTCTAATTACACAATTAAATACAATCTAATACAATTGATTGTATTTTTTAAATTGATTTAATTACAAATAATCTAATCATTTTGTTCTCAGTGGTTTTGGATGTTGGTTTTAAGACACATAGACAGCTCTGTCATGGAAAAAAAGTGTTTTACTTTTTCTGTTTAAAGTTACTAAAAATCTATTAATGTTCCTAGAATATATTTTGAGTAAAGATATGCTTTAGAACAGTTTGTTTTTAAAAGACAGTACTTCAAATATATAAGATAAAGGTATAATTCTCTAATCAGTGTTGTCAAGCCTATATACAATGTGACATGTGTGTGTGTGTATATACAGTATATTATTCTGTATGTATGTATATGTGTGCATGTGTATGTGTATGTATATATATAATGTAGCCTATGTACATGTATGTGTGTATATATAAACATTAGTTATCATTTTGGATTTTTTTCACACTTTTAAAATATTCCAAAAAGAGATTCCACTTTAAAAACTTGACAAAACAGAAAAGAAAGAAACGGCAAAATAAACCAAGATATTTTTTCTCAGAATGACATGGTTTTAATTAAAATCTCATACATAAAGCAGTAAGAATTCATATTATCTCTTTCAATGGGGGTTTACTGTAAAACAAAGATTTACAGATAATAATTTACAAACATATTAGAAGGATATACAGTCCATAAATTATAATAATCTCCTTGGCCTTAATATACCACATTAAAAACATCATTGTTTAGCATTACAGAGACCATGAGGTCAAATATGTGATGGCATATTAAAGTCATAACTGATGCTAATGCTGATCAGTCCTGGAACTGAGCCTGGTGTAGACTCTTAGAATGAGTTTGCCATTAAATATGATTATATAAACATTGCATGTTTAATTGTAATACATTCTTAATGTAAAAGTGTTTGTGTGTGTTCATTCAGTTCAACCATCATTTTAACATCTCATTTGAGTGTTTCAGCATAATGAGTTGCTGAGGTAACATTATTATTGTGTTACTAAACTCTGATGGATGATCGTGTGTGTGTGTGTGTGTGTGTGTGTGTGTGTGTGAGAGCAAGTGACTTGAATTCATGGTGACATGCTTTGGAATAAATACATAACTGGCATACACATCTGTAAAATATACAGAATAAAACATATCGTCTTCCTTTTAAACATATTAAAATATATCCGTTTGCTCCTTGAATATATTATGCTACATGTACACTAACTAAACTGAAGAGTGTGAGTTTCTGTCAGCGAGGGGGGAGGAAATTGCGAGCGGAGGACCGATTGCTGCTGGTTTCAGTGTTCGTGTCACCCGAGCCCAGATCATTACCTGTCATATGATTAAAACAATATTTAGTACAAATAATAATCTACAAAATTTCACATCAAAGGACACATATCAAAGGTGATTTTTAAAAATGTATTACTAAAATTAATTACTTTGTGCAATTTAATAAACAATAAACTCACCTTCATTTGAATGAGATTTCAGCATGGCCATTTTAGCCAAGAATTTAAAGGACAGACAAGCGCCCGTCTCTCTGTCACACAGTCCACTTGCTTTACAGTTGCATGCTTTCCGACATTCCATACCGTACGTCCCATACATGCATTCTAATAAGAGGAAAAAAAGAGATGTTACAGCTAATTTAGCCAGTACAGAATCTGGAGGTAAATATTTGCCATGACTTTTCCACTTGCCATTGGCAAATACTCTCTTTCTGAAGATGTTTGCTCATTGCTGATCCAGTATTCGTGTATAAAGTGTAAAAGGATCAGAAAGGCTCACTTACATCTAACACTCGTGGTAAGACTCGGTCTGAGTGTGAGGAATTGGTGTGGAGGGAGCGTGTTCCACTAATACAAAGTGTTCATTCACCAACTCACGTTGTTCTTACATAATAAATGAAGTGATCATTTGAGGGGCGCTAGAAGGACTCCACAGAAAAGACACTCTGGGGTTAGTTTTCTTTAGTATGCTGAACTGTTCTTTAACCTGTGACCTGAGACCACACAAAAACCTTCAGCTAACATGAGGCTTGGTAAATATTTGAATATCCTAAAAAGAAAAATCTGCATTGAACGGGTGAGATGAAGCTGTGTGACACATAAACAATTCAAAAATCAATTCTGAAATTGTGAGGACAGTTAACGGACATTAAATATTATATATTATAAAGATTTTGTAATAATATTTTTTTCCCCTTGCATACGCATAGTTTCTTCTACACAAATTGTTTTGAAATTCCTTTATGATTCTTCTTTTTAAAAAAAGCCTTTATAAAAACTATATTGACCATAGGAGACACAATATTAAAGGTTTGATTTATATATATAAATTCTAATTTAAAATGGCTTTATTGGCAGGACTGTAAATAATAAAATATTGCTAAACCGTGGAATACATAGAATAATAATAAAAACATCAAAATAATAGAAGAATATATTATAACATAACTTACATTTAAATAAACAGTGTTTCATTAGAACATCTTTGAGCATAATTGATTTATATATATATATATATAATTCACATTTATAATTTTTTTTTTTACAATTATTTAGCAAAAAATATAGGATACATCTCATGTAAATTGATGTATATAGAGTAGATATATAGAGTATATAGAGATAGATAGATAGATAGATAGATAGATAGATAGATAGATAGATAGATAGATAGATAGATAGATAGATAGATAGATAACTTCAATTTACATGAGATAGCGGTATATTATGGATGATAAGTAAGTGCAAGTAGACTATATATATATATATAGACTATATATATATATATATATATATATATATATAGTCTATATATATATAGTATATATATATATATATATATATATATAGTCTATATATATATATATATATATATATATATATATAGATAGATAGATATATTCAATAATTTGATTTATATAAAGAGATGATGTGATTCATCTCTTTGGTGAGAGAAAAGTAATAATTCAATGTCTTTCTATGTCTTCGTGTCACCTTAATTTAATTTATTTGTAAGTGTTCTCTTGCTCTGAAAGTTGCATTTGATTTTAACTTCAGTTGTGGTTAATCCTGAAAACATCACTGATCACAAAATCCCCCCCCCCCCCAATCCCCCCCATCTGCCTAAACAGGTGCACACAGCAGACTGTACCTTTACAGATGCCATATTCATCTCCATAATCATCCTCGTCCTTGTAGAAGTCACAGAAGAGTCCCGGTCCGCACTTGACGCCGTGCATCCCGGACACGGTGCGGTAGCAGTGCTCTCCCCGTCCCGCAGCACAGACCTGACAGCATCCGCAGTCATCCAGCACCGTGCGCCTGCAGCGCTGCGTCGAGCCGCACTGCGCGGGGGAGCATCTGTCCGGGCAGTGGACGGCGTATTTACCCCCGGGACCCCACGGGTCAGCACCTCCAAACACCATCAGCAGGAACACTGGGATCGCGTACAAACGCATGACTTGAAGTGATAGCGAAACCCACGCTGGATGCTGTGCACTAGGGAGGAGCTGTTCTCTTCTTAGATGGGACAGTGAATGAAACAGCTCGGGCTGCATGCCTGTCAGCTTTAAACAAGTTTGTTTTGCACATAGTATGCCCTCGTCAATTTCCTCAATCCGGTGTTGTTGTCTATTTGCCAGCCCCCCACCCCTGTTTTAGAAATCCGGCGTGGAAGTGGAATTAGAGCCGTGCTGCCATCCAGGAATTGATGTCATCACTGAAGTCTGGAGTTGTTTGTTTGAAGGTTTTTAAGATGACTCTCGTGACCCTGACGTGAACGTGCATGACAAGATGTTTTCGGTTAGAGGAGCATTAAAATGGTCCTTTCCTATTTTGAGAAGGAAATTAAGTCTCTTCTGTCATTGTAATTATGTCATAAAAAGCATAAACTCCTAAACCCAAACTTGAACATGCAATATTTAATGCAATTATTCTAATAAATACTATAGGCTATTAAATGTGTTCAGGTAAATGAACCAGTCAGTATACAACAAAACAACCACCTAGATTCTTTCTAATTTTATTTATAGAATGACACGAAGAGTGTCTTTGTGGAGATTGTGTGTGTGTGTGTGTGTGAATATGGATACATTCAAAATATAATATATCAAAGTTTCGATTTGCATTCTTTAAGTAGCCTATGATCTGAATAATTTGAAGAAGGGGACCATCAAAATATTATTTCATAAATTGACCCATTTTAGAGGACAGTTTTTTTCCCCCCATAATATAATCTGGTTATTTTTTCTTTTCTCTTCTTTTTTCTTTCTTAAAGAAAACATCAAGATACACTAAAACCAGTAAGCTTTTTTCAATATGTACGCATTTCAATTAATAGTAAAATTCCATCAAATTGAATTGAACAATCCTTACATTTTATTAAGTATTTTAAATGAGTAAGAAAAACTAGAGCTTAATAAAACATTTTGAATAAATCTGGAACACGGGAATGAACCGTTTAGTTTATGTGATTCGTATTCATATACGTAACAAAAGAAAAGGAAAAGAAAATATGTTTAAATTTAAGTTCAAGATTGTTTTTTACAAAATATATATTTTTTAACTCCTTTAGAATTCTTTATTATAATGAATAATAATGAATATTCAACTAGGTACATTTTATGGAATTTTACTATTAATTGAAATACGTAAATCTTGAAAAACGGCTTTTTTAATGTATAATTTATGATGCTTTTTCATAGGCTACTTAGAAAATGTCTTTAAATAATCAAATTTTATTACGTTATTTTACTAAGCATAAATAAGTTTTCCCCTGAGTATTAATGAGACATTTATAAACCTATCTTGAAAGTCAAAGTCTTTGAATTCTCTTTTCTGCAATCTGCGTCCGATTTAGTCTTTATAGGCCTAAATGTTTATATCGGAAATGAACACAAGAAACTAATGCAGCAGCGCTGCAACGAAGGCAACCCGTCACTAGATGGCGCTGTTTCGTTAAATAATGGAAGGAGATCTACGGTAGCGGAAAGGTTTTAACTGGGTGATTTAACTAATTCAACTTCAGTGTGTTCCTCACGCAAAGTCATTTTGTGGCTTCAGAAGATATGTAATAGAGCGCAGTCGTATGGATAACTTTTATGATATTTATTGTGCTTTTTTCGTTCAACCACATCCTGACTCTCTACTCCAGTCCAGTAGGAGGCGGAAATGCACCATCGGTTTGTCAGACGACAGAAGTTCCAGAGCAAGTATTTATTGTGCATGCATTTGTTGTAAACACTCACTTATTTTTTCGGTAGTTTTATATTTTTAGTCATTGCCTTCAACTTGTAGCTTTATATGATGTCGTGCGCTGCTATACATTGTACAAATCGCCACTCACAAGGATGCAAATTTTGTAAATTTCTTTCGGTAAGTTATATTTACTATCTATGAATGATTTGACTTTTATTTATGATTTCTCTCTGCCAATATTTATATAAAAACGTTTTCCGCTGGATGACGTTCTTATTAGCAACAAGTAAACTGATTATTTGTTAAAACAGAATTATTATTTTTTTAACCAGCAGTACATCTTATATTAAATCACATTTTCAACAGTTGAAACGATAATAGGGTGCATTCAGCGATGCATCTTTTGAATCGAATCTTTGAATCTTTCAGTGAATCGGTTGATCCAGTCTGGTCTGAATAAGACTCTCTCTCTCTCTCTCTCTCTCTCTCTCTCTCTCTCCTCTCTCTCTCTCTCTCTCTCTCTCTCTATATATATATATATATATATATATATATATATATATATATATATATATATATATATTCCACTTGTTTTTTATCTTTATCTCTCCTTCAGTTTCCCTTTAGGTGATAAGAGCAGGCTGCAGCAGTGGCTAGTGAATATCAGACGGGACAAGTGGAAGCCAACTCCTTCTTCTCGCCTATGTTCTGTCCACTTTGAAGATATCTGTTTCTTTACAACCCGTCTGGGCAAAGTGCGCCTTACTACAGCTGCTGTTCCCGCCACCATCTTTTCCTTCCCTAAACACTTACAGAAGAAGCCAACACACACCAGGCGAAGGCTTGAGAGGCGTGGGGATGTTGTATTGAGAAACGCTGAAGCTGTGGAGGAGATTGTGAGGGTTATTGTGGATGAAAGCAATGGGGCATCAGAGATTCATCCCGGTGGACGATGCAACATTTCATACAGCCATTTACCCTGCCATCCTTCTGTGCCATCAGACACAGTTTGTCATTCCTTGGATCACACCTACTACATGGCCGAATCACCAGAGAAGCTGCAGAACAGTTTACACTCGGCCAATGCCGAGCTTACAAACTACAGGAAACGGTTGAAACTGCAGAGCGCCAGGATTAGAAGGTTGAAGAAGAAAGTGACTTCTCTGTCCTCCATCCTTTCAGGATTAAGACAAGAGAGAAGACTTTGATTTGCTTTGAATTGTAATAAAAACTCTTTTTGAAAAAAGCGCTGTGGTTTCAGTGTGCTTTTGTTGTAGGTTTGTGATGGGCTTGTCAAGCTCCAAATGACACAGTAAAAGTATTCAAGAATGGGTCCATATGACTCGTGTGCTACTGTATATTCCAAGCCTTCTCAAGCAATATGATTGAAATTTAAGTCAAAACTGTTCTAAATGATTTGTTCATAATCTTTCCATAAACATAAAATGATCGATTAAAAAATAGTGTGAAAAATGGTAAAGTATTCCCATTATAATTGTGTTCCCTTCACTTCACTATTCCCGTCTTAACAGCCTTGAGAGTCTGGATTTGTGGACTCCAGCCTGATCTTACATGCATAGCCAAGAGTTGTTCAAACTTTAAGAACCTTGGACTCCATGGCTGTGGCTTGGCCTGAAAGAGGACGTATGTGATGCATGCTGTTCTGCTTTCCACAGGACTTGCACTATGTATATGAAGAGTTCAGATGCAAAAGCCTCTAAGTGCCATTTGAAATTTTCTTCTAGAATGATCATTTTTATCAAACTTGTACATTTAAGTTTAAGTAATTTCACTTAAATGGCAATGAAGATTACCTATTAATTGTCATTTAAGTGAAATTACTGAACTTAAATATACAAGCTTTATAAAAATTATCATTCTAGAAGAAAATTTCAAATGGCACTTAGAGGCTTTTGCATCTGAACTCTTCATATATACTGTATATATATATATATAATTTAAAATAAATTTAAGTTCAATAATTTGAATGATAGAATATTTCCAATAAAAGAACAAAAAAAATTAATACAAAATTAAATACATTGTTATTGTAGTGTTATCTATATACTATTGTAGTTTGTTATTAATATGTTGAATTAGCTTTTATTTTTAATTTTAGTAAAAAAAAAATCAATTTTAGTCAATTTATTATGTGCTTTTGTCATTTTTATTTTCATTTTTTAATATTACTATTTTAGGTTTAATTTCTTTTTATTTCAGTGTTAGTGTTTTTTGTTGAGTTTTATTTGTTATTCGTTTTATTTCCAGTTAAACTAAATGACAATTACTGAAATAAGTCTAAGTTTTTCATCACATACATACAGTATGCCTTTCAAAAGTTTGAAAACATTGCTATTTTTTTTTTAAAGATGTCACTTTAAAGCATTTATTTGATAAAAAAATCATAAAAACAGTAATATTCTGAAATATTATTACAATTTAAAGTAGTGGTTTTCTATTATTTGAATGTATTTTAAAATGTCATTTATTCCTGTGATGCAAAGCTGAATATTCATCAGCCATTACTCTTCAGTCTTCAGTGTCACATGATCCTTCAGAAACCATTCTTATATGATTTATTAATATAAATATTGGAAACAGTTGTGCTGCTTAATATTTGTTTGGTACCTTTAGGATTCATTGATGAATAAAAAGTTAAAACGAACAGCAATTTCAGCGCTATTTCAATAAACAAAGTGGTATAATAGATTGATTTAACGGTAATAACCCTGATACAATAATGGTAAATAATATCGCAAAAACAAAAGCTAGACATAACGGACCCTTATGATATAAACGCCATGACGTCACGACTCTACGCCTTATGCGTAAAATCCTCCGCTGTACGCGCATTCCCGAAACCGAACGCCGCTATTTTTCATGGCAACAGCTTGCGGAGCGGCAACCTACCCTACTATAAACACCCTCCAGCGCGAGATTAACCGGCATTTCGTCCTCGCATTGCGTAACTCCTCTTTGCCGGGTGGCGTTTAGTTATATTTAATTCAAAAGGGTGTATTTGTGGAAGTAAATACAGGATATGGTTGATAATAAAGCGAAGGATTCACGTCCTTTTTGATAGACAGCAGGTTTAAAGAGCCTTGCGGGGGGCAGGCAGTGGGTTTATCTGCTGGGCGTGAATGACAGAAGGAAGAGAGAATATCAAATCATTTGGTAAGCGTTATTTACACTGTCTTTTTATATTTCATTCGACAATATCTGATAATTGTTTTTCGTATCCGTAATTAATGTGGTTTTAGCTCTTTAAACAGTTGAGCTCGTCATGTCAGCTATTTTTGTATCTATCACTGTTGTTTTTAGTCTCAGCTGATGCAACAATGTACGTCAAGTCTTGTCCAAGTGACAGTTCATACATGTTGTTGTGCTAACTGATCTAATTGTGTTCACATTTTGCATAATGTGTTATATTTGATCAAAACTCAGGGTTTAGATGGATAGTGCATTGTTTGAAAGACCATAACTGATGCATTCTGGTCCACCATGCTTAAGACATAGCAGGGGGGGGGGGGGGGGGGGGGGGGGGGGGGGGGGGGGGGGGGGGGGGGTTCCTTTAGATGCCTGAATGCTAGTGTCCGTACCTGGATTTTAACTAGCTTAACAAAGCAAGCCTCCCTTGGTTAACCAGCCTTGTTAGAAAGACAATACTGGTTGACCAGCATTGTTTTTTGCTTCACAGTATAGTTATACTGGTCCACCATCTAGACAAGCACCAAACTATGAAATTCATGCTGGTCCAATTTGGTCTTTACAGCAGAGAACAGGTGAACCGTGAACTGTCTCCATTGTTTCTTTGAGCAATGCATTTAAAGGGACAGTTCACCCAAAAATGAACCCTAACCCTAATGTTTTCCTGTCCTATGTGGAATGCAAAAATATATTTAGCAGAATTTTGTCAATGCTTATCTTTTCCATACAATGATAGTGAATGGACATGAGGGCTGTCGAGTCGAGCTCCAAAATGACATAAAGCACCTTGAAATATCATATAATTAATTCATGTGAATATTAATCCAACTCGTCAGTGAAGTCAAAAATAACTGGTTCTCTGCATGTCATTTGTTAAGTCAATTCATTTAAATGTACGCAGTGCAAAATATCTTTCGGAGCCAGAATGGAAATTTGGAGTAAATAACTTTAGTAATTTTGATCTGTTCCCAAACAAAACTATCATATAAACTTGGCATATAATGCAGAAGTTCTATGGATTAATTGTATGCTTCTTTTTATTTTATTTTTTGGAGCTTTATAGCTCCAGTCCCCATTTACTTTCATTGTATTTATTTTATGCAAAATATATTAGTTTGAAAAAAGAAATTAATGTCGGTTTGGAACGACGTGAACGTGTGTAAATGATGGCAGAACTTAAACATCAGGCTACTCCAGGGTTACTGTTCCCATAAGAAGTGTACCGACAATCACTTTGGCTAAAATTAATAATCATTTCAGTTGATTATCATAATCATATATAATAATAATTAGTTCTAATAAATAATAATCAGTTAGTTTCTCAAATCTGTGAGAGGAGAACTTCACCGTACTGCATGTTGTATGCTAGTATTGTGCGTGTCGTAATCACCATCTTTATTGTTTACGTCTGCAAACAATTCGATCCAAATCTCATAACAGGCGCCTCTGATATGATTTTTTTTTTATGTGTTCAGGAGACATGTGGCTCTCAGCACAAACCCCAAAGCTCAGCTTTTGAGTTCACAGTTGTGCGTATACTATCTTCTCTTCTTGTCCTATATTTTGATGCCCTCTGTGTGAAATGTGATCACACCGGACAGAAGTTTTAGTTGTCGCAGTTGCCCTGGATTAGTCAGGTGTTCAGACTATCAGCCCCCCAGACCATTTTGACTGGTTGAATTGAATTCACTCTCTCATTTCAACAGAAGGTCAGCAGTGATAGGCACTTGGCAGTGGAAACTCTTGGCTGGGCAGCTTTATGTTTGTCTGACAGATTCAAGCTCAGTCCTTGACCTCTGTGGCTGGGAATGACCCTGTAGTTCCATGCGCTTTTTGTTTCCGGTTAGCATTCTTTGTGCGTTTCCATCATTTGACTGAGATAATTTGCATCTGAGTTTTCAAGAAATACTTGAAAACTTTTCATGAATTATTTCAAATGATCAAATGAGACACCAGATTGATATTTTTTTATTATACACATTTTTACTGGGTCACTCCTGTTATGCAGCACTCTTTTAACTCTGTAACATTACAAAAAAATATAGGCTTGTCTTTTAAAGGGATAGTTCACCCAAAAATGAAAATTCTGTCATCATTTACTCACCCTCAAGTTGTTCCAAACCTGTATGAATTGTATGAAGCAAACCTATATGTAGAAAACCTGTATGAAGAAGATATTTTGAAGATTGTCCATAACCAAACAGTTGATGGCTCCCATTGACTTCCATAGTATTTTTTTATTTATTTTTTTTTTCATATGGAGGTTGATGGGGCCCATCAACCAGTTTTGGTTACCTATTGATTGGTTACCAGGCCGACATTCTTCAAAATATCTGCTTTTGCGTTCAGCAGAAGAACGAAACTCATACAGGTTTGAAACAACTTGAGGGTGAGTAAATGATTAGACGATTTTCATTTTTGGGTGAACTATCCTAACTAAAATAATATTGCCATAAAAATGTGTCACAGACATTCATATTTAGGCTCTGGTCAAATGTGATTATTTACACAAAGACAATGATGGTCAAATTAGTGAGGGATTGAAAGTTGGCTTGCATGAGGGTGTCAATGTTAATATTTAATTTTTATATTTTTAATAGTTAATGTGGATATTTTTAACAATATCAATAACAATATTGAGTTTTTGTTTATAATATCATAATGTTCTCTTACGAGAGGTTCTCTCGTATTGCGTAAGTTTAGCTTACGCTACGGGAAAGATTCATCTTCTCGAGATATTGAAGCCAAAAAATTATCCTTAATTTTGTATTCATTGTCAACGCAGTGCAGCAGCTAGCAGACCTAGAGCAGGCCATCTCGCGTGCTCATTGGCTGCCCTGCTGGCATCTGCTGCAGCCTACCAGTGAGCCCCGCGTGACGTCACGCCCAATGAAGGGCGCTCGCGCCTTCATAGCGTCACAGCCCGCCAGAATGGGCGTGGCTTAGCGTATAAAAGAAGGGGCTGTAGGCTGACTTCCCTGATTTTTCGACTCTTCAGCGAGCTCTCCGCATCGCTGGATCAGAGAGAAGCCACCGCCGCCGTCGAACAGCGAACAGCCAGCTTAGGACAGCGCTGAGGAAGCCGGCCGTCTTCGCCACCTTCAGCCATCCGTGCGAGCTACGCTATCCGGCGACGTATCCTTTTTACACTGTTGTATTCTCTTCTAGCTTACTCCTAAAAGAGCGCGAGTGTCTTTTTAAAGATGCCTCGCTTTTCCTGCGGCTCGTTTAGGGCCCCGGAGACAGCCGGAACCTGTGGCCACTGCGACGCGCTCGCCGGAGAATCTCCCTCGAGCCTCGCCTCTCTTCACCGACGCGCAGCTGCCGCTCACGAGCCTCACTGCCGTCGCGTCTGAGGATGAGGTTGAGGGACACGCCACAAGGGACTGCTGTTCTAACTGCGGCTAGCTTCCTTTACGTTACAAGGAAGCTACCGCGCCCACCATAGAAGCAGTCACTCCGCCCTTTGCGGGACCGCGCAGTGATAAGCGCCGTTCCCAAAGGCAGCCGGAGCCTGTAGCCACAGCGACGCGCTCGCCGGAAAGCCTCCCTCGAGCCTCGCTTTTCACCTTCCCCGCCTCCCTTCACCGACGCGCAGCTGCCGCTCACGAGCCTCACTGCCGTCGCGTCTGAGGATGAGGTCGAGGGACACGCTATGGACTGCTGTTCTAACCGCGGCTAGCTTCCTTTACGTTACAAGGAAGCTGCCGCGCGCGCTCTCATCTGCTCGCGCTACTTAAGCTTTCGTAGTTTCCCCCATGGCTCAGTGGCTAAACTCAAAGCATTCGCGCCAGAGACCCGTGTTCGATCCCGGCTCTCGCAGCAGAAAAAATGTATGCAGCTCTCCTCTATGAGCTCGCGACCAGCTTCCTTACGAACAGAAAGCGAGCGCGCGCCCCCCGAGCGCATGCGTCACCGGCGAAGGAAGGAGAGAGTGTGGTTTTTTGTCCCGCCGAGGCCTGACAAACCCCCTCTTTTTCTCAAACATTTTCCAGCTCCTCCTAGTTCGAGCGGCTGGTAATGTCTATACTGCAGTAGAGAGCCTGTTATAACACGCACGCCTGCAGACAATGCCGACACGCACACGGAAACTGTGATGACGCTCTCTCTCTTATCTGCTCGCGCCAACTAAAGCTTACTATGTTTCCCCTGTGGCTCACTGGTTAAACCCTAAGCTTTCGTGCTAGAGACCCGTGTTCGATTCCCGGCTCTCGCAGCAAAAAAAAAAAAAAAAAAAAATATTATGCAGCTCTCCTCTCTGAGCTCGCGACCAGCTTTCTTGCGTACAGAGAGCGAGCGCGCGCCCCCCGAGCGCATGCGCCACCGGCGAAAGAACGAGAGAGTGTGGTTTTTTGTCCCGCCGAGGCCTGACAAACCCCCTCTTTTTCTCAAACATTTTCCAGCTCCTCCTAGTTCGAGCGGCTGGTAATGTCTATACTGCAGTAGAGAGCCTGTTATAACACGCACGCCTGCAGACAATGCCGACACGCACACGAAAACTGTGATGACGCTCTCTCTTTTATCTGATCGCGCCAACTAAAGCTTATGTTGTTTCCCCTGTGGCTCAGGGGCTAAACCTTAAGCTTTTGCCCCGGAGACCCGTGTTCGATTCCGGCTCCCGCAGCAGATAAAATTTATGCGGCTCTCCTCAGCGAGCCGCCGTATTCAAGTTTATTTCCCTGTCAGTCCCCTTCAATCAGGCTACTGCAGTGGTCCATTTAGCAGCCAACGAGCCGGCTCATTTGCCCTCTCGCCTGCACACATATACGCCGACCCAGAGAAAATCTCAAAAGAATATAATGTCTGGTCCGGCTCACGCCGTTGGTGTTTTAAGTGTAGTGAAAGTGCCCACGCCCCAGTGTTCAGCCCTACACACAAGCACATCAAATCTCGTGTCACTCACAGAGCACACTCTCAGAAAGCGCAGAAAGGCAGCTCGAGTGTTGAATATAAGGAATGTGTCCACAGGTCTGTGCCCACTATCTGCCCGCTCTGTTACACGGTCAATAAAACCGGTTATGAATGTAAGTCTCGTGCCCGCCGGAGAGCGTTCACGCTTACTGACACACACCTCCCCCCCCGGGCGCCGCCCGCGCGTTTGAATGTTATCACAAAACGCAGGGCATTGATAAGACGCTCCCCATCCGTTATGATCGGGGCGTCAAATACACTTGTAAGTCTCGTGCCCGCGCACACGCGCTCACGCTTACAGAAAGCTTTTCCACCCGAAGCGCTGCTTGCGCGTCAAAAAGTGAGAATAAAATGCTCCCCATCCCTTATGATTGGGACACCTCACATAAATCAGACGGTCTCGGCTCTCAGCGAGAGGCCATTGCCCAGAACCGAGAGCGCGCGCGCCGCGCTTTCGGCTCCGGCTCAGTCTCACAAGCCCGCAAATGGCGGCGATCTGAACCCGGAGGCCATTCGCCCCCTAGCGGCTCACATAGCTGCGTTGGAAACTGTCCCAGGGATTTCAGAATGGGTTCTGAGCACAATAAGCAGGGCTATACACTTCCATTCATTGGCCGTCCCCAGCGCTTTCGAGCCCGGACCGCGACGATAGTGAATGTGGAAGTAGCAGACCTACTTCACGCAGAAATAGCAAAGCTGCTGTGCAAAGGGGCTATAGAAAAGGTGCCGCCTTCTCTGAGCGAGTCAGGCTTTACAGCCGTTATTTTCTCGTACCCAAGAAGGACGGAGCCTTCAGACCTATCCTAGATCTGAGACATTTGAACAAAGTGCTTGTGAAAAGACTGTTCAAAATGCTTACGACCAGAAAAAACCTCGCGCACGCTCGCCCGAGGAACTGGTTTATTTCTCTAGATCTGAAGGATGCCTATTTTCAGATTCAGATAATACCCCGTCACTGGCAATTTTTGAGATTTGCCTTCGACGGTCAGGTATATCAATACACCGTCCTGCCGTTCGGCCTGTCTCTAGCACCCCGTGCATTTACGAAGTGCATGTACGCGGCGCTCGCCCCCCTTAGAAGTCAGGGGCTGCGAATATTGAACTATCTGGACAATTGGCTGATTTTGGCACAGTCAGAGACAGAGCTGCTATCTCACAGAACAGTGCTTCGCAGTCACCTGGAAAGCTTGGGTCTCATGGTCAACTGGACCAAGAGCTCATTACAACCCAGCCAGTCAATTTTCTTTTTAGGAATAGAACTGGACTCGGTGACCTATGTCGGCTCGTCTATTGGCACAGCGCGCGCTCCGTGTTCGCCACCTAGCCGCGTCTTTCCAGAAGGACAGCTTTCTCCCTTTGAAAGCATTTTAAAGGATGCTGGGCTGTATGGCATCAGCTGCAGCGGTGCTCCAGCTGGGCCTACTGCGCATGCGCCCGCTCCAACGCTGGTTGAATGCTCGCCCGTCCCACCGGGCTTGGGTTTCTGGCGGTCAGAAAATCAGAGTGACTCAGACCCGCATAGCGGCTCTGCAGCCCTGGTTAGTGGCCGACTGGTACCAGCTGGGAGTAAGGATGGGAACCATCTCTTATCGGAAAGTCATTTCGACAGACGCGTCCAACTGGGGTTGGGGCGCGCTGTTCGAGGGCAGACCGGTCTTCGGCCAGTGGTCAGACCAAGAGAGGTGTTTTCACATAAACTGTCTGGAGATGATAGCGGTCGAGAATGCGCTGAAGCGCTTCCTCCCGTTCATACAGGACCAACATGTTATTGTCCGCTCGGACAACATGTCTGTGGTATCCTATGTAAACCGTCAGGGCGGTGTCAGATCCAGAAATCTCTGCAATCTGACGGAACGCCTCCTTATTTGGTCTCAGATGCACCTGCCCTCGCTGAGGGCGGCGCATGTGCCTAGCCATTTGAACGACGGCCCAGACAAACTGTCCAGGGACAACGTTCCCCCAGGGAATGGTCCCTGGGCCCCCAAACGGTCCAGAAACTGTGGCGCCTATTTGGCAGGGCGGAAGTCGACCTATTTGCGTCAAAAGACAACGCTCAATGCCCGACGTTCTTCTCGAAGGACGAGGACGCGCTGGCCCAGGTTTGGCCCAGCCTCCGGCTATATGCTTTCCCTCCGGTCTCTCTGTTACCACAGGTGATCAAGAGAATCAGGGAAACGCGCCACTCGGTGCTCCTCATAGCCCCGCGTTGGGAGAATCAGATTGGTTCCCGGAGCTAGCACGGCTGTCACATACAGCTCCGTGGCCTATTCCGGTGAGGGCAGATCTCCTCTCTCAGGCTCGCGGCACGATCTGGCATCCCCATCCAGAGCGCTGGTCTCTGCACGCATGGTTGATCAACGGGTACTCGTTGCCCTGCCAGAAGGAGTAATGAACACGATCGCGCAGTCTAGAGCCCCTTCCACGAGAAGGCTCTATGCGTCTAAATGGTCGGTGTTCTCTGGATGGTGCACCGACAGAGGTCTGGACCCGCGGACATGCGGGGTGGCGCATCTATTCTCCTTCCTACAAGGGCTGTTGGATAAGGGAAGGTCCCCATCCACGCTCAAAGTATACAGGGCGGCCGTGGCAGCGTTCGCAGAATCGACGCACGGCCAGTCATTAGGAGGACATGAGTTGGTCATCCGCTTCCTTAGAGGAGCTAGGAGGATGTACCCGCCGCGCCCCCCGTCGGTTCCCATGTGGGATCTTTCACTGGTCCTAGAGGCCCTGAAAGCTTTTCCCTTCGAACCACTAAACTCCGTGGGGTTGAAATATCTATCACTGAAACCGTCTTTCTGACTGCACTGTCGTCAGTAAAACGTGTGAGGGACCTGCATGCGCTGTCTGTCAGCGCATCGTGTCTTGAGTTCGGGCCGTATGACTCTAAAGTCATCCTCAGACCTAGACATGGCTACGTTCCTAAAGTGATGGGCACTCCGTTCAGAGCGCAAGTTATCTCGTTGTCAGCTCTGCCAGCGTCTGACAGCGAAAGTGATGTGAACCTCCTCTGCCCTGTCAGAGTACTGAGGTTTTACACTACGCGCTCCGCCTTATTCAGGCGTTCGGAACAGCTGTTTGTTTCGTTCGGTGGGCGCACCAAGGGTCTCGCCTCCTCGAAACAGAGCCTGTCCAGATGGATAGTGGACGCTATAGCAGCCGCTTACACGTCAAAAGGTCTGCAATGCCCTCTGGGCATCAGGGCTCATTCCACGAGAGGCGTGGCCTCTTCATGGGCATGGTCCAGTGGAATTTCTATCCATGACATTTGTGTAGCGGCGGGCTGGAGCTCCCCGTCTACCTCTGTCAGGTTTTATAACCTAGAAGTTCCTGCCTTGCAGGCTAAACTGTTGTCAGTTAAAAGGGAGGTGTGTTCTGCCCAGACATCCTGCTCAGATCACTCTCACATGACTCAGCTCTCCTGGTTGAGCTGCACTAAGTAGGGTATGTGCCATGTGCCTATACAGACCGGCGCGCTGCTCTGTATTCCCTATGTGTGCGTATGTACAAGTGATGGTACGCGTGGCTGGCCACCTTATTCTCCACCTTACAGGGTTCCCCTGAAAGTTCGGGGTCTCATGGTGGATGCTTGGCGCGCACGGCGTTGACAAAGTGTTCCCGTAGCGTAAGCTAAACTTACGCAATACGAGAGAACCTCTCGTAAGAGAACGATACTCGGTTACTAACGTAACCTCGGTTCTCTCTAGAGAGGGAACGAGTATTGCGTAACCGGCCGTGCTCGCGCCACGAGCGACTTCGCTTCAGTGGTCGAAAAACCAGGGAAGTCGGCCTACAGCCCCTTCTTTTATACGCTAAGCCACGCCCATTCTGGCGGGCTGTGACGCTATGAAGGCGCGAGCGCCCTTCATTGGGCGTGACGTCACGCGGGGCTCACTGGTAGGCTGCAGCAGATGCCAGCAGGGCAGCCAATGAGCACGCGAGATGGCCTGCTCTAGGTCTGCTAGCTGCTGCACTGCGTTGACAATGAATACAAAATTAAGGATAATTTTTTGGCTTCAATATCTCGAGAAGATGAATCTTTCCCGTAGCGTAAGCTAAACTTACGCAATACTCGTTCCCTCTCTAGAGAGAACCGAGGTTACGTTAGTAACCGAGTATCGATTTCTGTAATTTTATCAAACAGGATTGAATTTTTTTAAGTTACACAAAAAAAGTAACAACACATAGCCTAAATAAAATCCCTTGCTGGTGCATACTAATGTTTGAGCTGTTGTTTTCCCATTAAAATGATGTCACTACCTGGAAGATAATGTTATTAAGGAACTGGCTTTTAGTTAAAGGGATTTTACAAAAGACTAACAGGATGGAGAGTGATATTGAGGACACAGAAAAGCCTGTAAATTGATTGCCAATTAAAAGGATTTTCCCAAAGAAAGATCAGTAGATATTTTTATTTTTATCAAACCAAAGTAATTAAAAATGATTGCTAATACACTACCATACAAAAGTTTTGGGTCAGAAAGATTTCTATGTCCAATATGCTGTTCTTATAAACTTTCTATTCATCAACAAATCCTGAACATAATGCATCACATTTCCAAATTCATTTTTAACATCACAACTGTTTTTAACATTGATAATAACAATACATGTTTCTTGAGCAGAAAATCAGCATATTAGAATGTTTTTTTTAAATGTCATGTGACACTGAAGACTGGAGTAATGATGCTGAAAATTCAGCTTTGCATCACAGGAATAAATTACATTTTAAAATACATTAAATAGAAACGGGTATTTTAAATTGTAATAGCCGAATATGTCACATTATTACTGTTTTTACTGTATTTTCCATCAAATAAATGCATTGGTGAGCACAAGAGACTTCTTTCAAAAGCATTAAAAAAAGTGTAGGAAAACTAACCAATATTATTTTCATATTTAAAAATTGTGAGTTTTCTATCCAACACATGTAGACATGTGAACATGAATCTGAACTTCGTCGAAGGAATGACCCAACAGTTATTTTGTCCTCCATTTTAATTTGGAAAGCACACCCATGAGCTATCAGATCAACACTGGTTTAAAACTGCGTGTTCTCTGCCTCTATTTTTAAACATGATCTAAAATTACTATTTGGGTGCATAACTACCTCTTTCTCAGTATTAATAGTAACGTGTAACCTAAGATTGTCTATATTTACACCCATAGCATTGTACTCATGCCAATATGTCAGTGGTAAACACCTCAGAGTTATAAGCTCAGCGTCTCTTTACATAGTCCTCCACATTAAGGACTTGTTGTTGTCATGATTTTTGCAGGATTAGTCAGAGTTCCTGGGGAATGTGACACTCGGTCCCACACCATCTCCCACATAACTGTGAAGCAGCTTTGAGAAGCATCCTTTTTATTTTTATACATAGTGAAACTGTAGAGGTTGGCCGGTGTAATACATTCTGGGCTGTTAGACCGTGGGCAGACGTGGAAGTGCTGGGTCATGTTGCTCATGGACACCAACCAATGGGCAGTGGTGGTAACTTGCTCAAAGTGACAAGAAGGTCACTGGGTTCATTGACGTGAGAGTTTTCAAGCAGAGATGGAGGCAGGCGTCCAGGTTGCTCAATTCCCAGGCTGATGGTGTCTGGTTCATTCAGGTTTTTAGACCTGGATTTTCATTTTAAATCTGAGTCATACTTCCGTCCAAGTGTTGGATTAATCATGTCGGTCAATACTGATTGAAAAGCTACTGAGGTTTCATATTCATATGATCATGTTTTCCGAGAAATAAAATATCATGAGTACGTCTCTCATCCTAACCACCGAAGTTTCCTCATTTCCTCTTTTTATTCTCAAAAACGCAAGTAATCCCTCTTCACAGCTTTGGTATAGTTTGGTATAGTGTGTGATAAGTAAAAGATAATGCATAGTCAGGCTGCCATTCAAAAGTATGGGGTCAGTGAGATTTTTAAAATGTTTTTAAAAGAAGTCTCACATGCTCACTCACCAAGGTCGAATTTATATGCTCGCGTAATACAACGTGATTTACTTGTACGTTTTGGTACGTTCCTGAGTTAAAATTAAAAGTATAGCAAAAGTGAATGCTGGAATAAAAAAAAATGCCTCCATCTTATCTGGAGTTTACAGGTATAGACATAGTTTGAGCTAAAAAAAAAAAAAATTCTTACAGTTTTTAAGTCAAGTCAAGTCAAGTCATCTTCATTTATATAGCGCTTTTAACAATGGATTGTTTCAAAGCAGCTTTACAGAGATAAACATATAATTTAAGGTAACAGATTGTTTTGGCATTATAGCGGTTCTTGAATAATGTTATTTCCAGCTAAAGTTAACTTTGATTGATTCACCTCCGTCGAAATGATCAGACTTTTAAACGCGAACCTGTGATTAACGCTGACGGCATTCACATGCTCATTCAGAATTGATTCTATAGTTATGTGCTTTTTAAAATATGTGCGCAGGTTTATAATTCATACAACCCAGCCTAAACAAACTACTTTTCTTGCCTATAAATTTTGATACAGAATTGGATAAGTGGATACATTCATTGTTATCTTCAAATGAATGCTTACTGTCTCTGGTTGGAAAGAGACCCAGAGAGGAGAAACCCGGGTGCTTTCAGGCTGTTTTCATGGCTGGCATCACCTCTCATTAGGTTATTCGTTGGCTAGTTACAGCCGCTGGAGTCTGTAATCAGTTTTACACATTAGGGTGAAGTCTAAACCTTCTGATTAATGAGTCACAAATATGGGGTAGGGGTCAGTGATTTGCTAATTAATCTGTAATGCATGATTATTGTTGTCTTCGGCAAGTAAGCTGATGTGTTCCTCATATTCTATCAAACCGTGCCTCAGGAAAGTGACCTTGATTCCCTTCTACATATGTTCTCTCGTACATTTCTTACATCCCGACAGGAAGACAAGTGCAGTCTGTCAAGAAATTTCCTTCAGAGAGGCTCTAGAGGAAAGACATGCACATCTTTTTTTGGGGAAGAGCGTAGTCCGATTCTGCCAAAGATATAACCACATGTTCTAGATTGTGGGAGGCCAAATATAATAATTTAGAAAGCAACCATTGTTATACACATATTGGTTGGCTAATCAAGTCAAGTCAAGTCATCTTCATTTATATAGCGCTTTTAACAATGGATTGTTTCAAAGCAGCTTTACAGAGATAAACATAATTTAAGGTAACAGATTGTTTTGGCTTTATAGCGGTTCTTGAATAATGTTACTTCCAGCTAAAGTTAACTTTGATTGATTCACCTCCATTGAAATGATCAGACTTTAAACGCGAACCTGTGATTAACGCTGACGGCGTTCACATGCTCATTCAGAATTGATTCTATAGTTATGTGCTTTTAAAATATGTGCGCAGGTTTGTAATTCATACAACCCAGCCTAAACAAACTACTTTTCTTGCCTATAAATTTTTATACAGAATTTTGTTTTATTTTATCACTTCGGGTACGCGAGCCGGAATTCACAACGCTTTATCTGTAGAGTGGGGAAGGGATCCTCCATAGGGAGAGGATAGTGGATACTTCAGCACTGCATTGTCATCGGGTCCAGGCGGATCTCCTTCGTCAGATCTGGACACGGCCTGGATCCGGCAGGCTGCGGGAAAACCTTGAGATAAACAAAGACACTAATATTAGCGTAGATGCCATTCTTCTTATGATGTAGCGAGTACATCAAGATTTAAGGGAAGTGTTCCCAGTTCCGGCTGACCTAATCTATGCAGCCTAACATTGAATTTATAGAAGTCTATAATGTATTATGTGTATGCTAGGTCAAAGAGATGTGTTTTTAGTCTAGCTTTGAACTGACAGAGTGTGTCTGCTTCCCGGACAATGGTAGGAAGACTGTTCCAAAGTTTTGGTGCTAAATAGGAAAAGGGTCTACCGCCAACAGTCGATTTAGATATTCTAGGTATTATCAACTGAGCCGGAATTTTGAGATCGCAATAGACGTGAAGGACTATAATGCGTTAAGAGCTCGCTCAAGTACTGCGGAGCTAAACCATTTAGTGCTTTGTAGGTAATCAACAATATTTTAAAATTTATACGATGTTTAATAGGGAGCCAATGCAGTGTTGACAGAACCGGGCTAATATGGTCATATTTCCTGGTTCTGGTAAGAACTCGAGCTGCGGCGTTTTGAACTAGCTGTAGTTTATTTATTAAGCGTGCAGGGCAACCACCCAGTAGAGCATTACAATAATCTAGCCTTGAGGTCATGAACGCATGGACTAATTGTTCCGCATTTCCCAATGAGAGCATATGACGTATTTTGGATATATTTTTAAGATGGAAAAATGCAGTTTTACAGATACTAGACACGTGGCTTTCAAAAGAAAGGTTGGTATCAAAGAGCACACCCAGGTTCCTAACCGACGCCGAAGACTTGACAGAGCAGCCATCAAGTGTTAGACAGTATTCTGGGTTATTGCGTGTGGAAGTTTTTTGTCCAATAATTAGAATCTCTGTCTTTTCAGAATTTAGTTGTAGGAAATTACTAGTCATCCAATTTTTTATATCAGCTATGCATTCCGTTACTTTTGTGAATTGGTAAGTTTCGTTGGGTTTTGAAGAAATATACAGCTGAGTATCATCGGCATAACAGTGAAAGCTAACTCCATGTTTCCTAATGATATCTCTATCTCCTAATGGTAGCATGTACAGAGTGAACAGCAGCGGTCCTAGTACTGAGCCTTGTGGTACGCCATACTGAACTTGTGATCGATAAGACATCTCTTCATTTACTGCTACAAACTGATAACGGTCAGTTAAGTATGATTTAAACCATGCTAATGCAATTCCACTAATGCCAACATAGTTTTCTAGTCTATTTAAAAGAATGTTGTGGTCAATGTAGGGCTGCAACTAACGATTATTTTGATAATCGATTAATCAGACGATTATTTTTTCGATTAATCGATTAATCGGATAAAAATTCCAATTTGATTTTTTGTTTATTATAACTAAATAAAACCCTAAATCAGGGTTGTGGTGAGCAGGACGAGGCCGAGGGACGTGAGAGATGCGAGACCGGTGCGTCTCACAGGTGTCGTTCATTATCACTCACGCCACCGGCCTCTCAACGTCCCTCGGCCTCGTCCTGCTCGCCACAAGGGTATTTATGTGTAAAAGTGTACTTTAAAGCAGCACTAAGTAGGAATTCCGTTTTTGTCAAACGGCGACCCCTAGAGTCGCTGTGGAGTACTTGTACTGTCGTGAATAGCACTCACGCAGAGATGGCTCGCACTCACGGCCGGATCCCCTCCCCCTGTACACCGGTACCTGTTCAGTAGGATGGACGCTGTAACGAGTGGAAATAAGGTATGGCCCCTTTAAGAGCTGCGCGCGCCCAACACCACATGTATACTGCGCCGGGTTATTTCTGTTTGATGCTCATTTTATCAGAATTTTATCAGATCTGTTTTTTGCCGTAAAGCAATTCGTTACCTCGCGAGACTTGATATCACACGATACTTCCTAACGCTGAGGCCGGCGGCCCGCCGGCCCAAAGTTGCAAGGGTGGTTTTGCGGCTCACGGGCACCAAGGGGGGTGCGAGACGACCACCATTCAACACGAAATCAGTAATATAAACATTACAATGACTCCAAAGCTGTTCGGTTAAGGTAAAAAAGTTACTTAGTTCACCTTTAAAAAGTGCAAAAGCCACACATTGAGTTTTACTAATATCAATATTTGCTTTGTTTTTAATGATAATTGCTAATGGCAAGTTAACAACCATGATTAATGTAAAATTAATTAAAAATTATATCCAACATATGTTTTAGCAATTTTTGTTAAAACAAATTTACACAGACATGTTTTTCAGATGTGAAGATATAAACTAAAAACATCTCAAATATATAATTCATTTAATTTTCATTTTAAATTAATGGAATTATAAGGATAATAGATAAAATAAATATAGAAAGACTGAAAACAAGCGTGTGAACATAGAGCCGCGGTAGATCGCGTTTGAAAAACAATTAAAACTTAATATTAGACAAATGCTATAAAAAGAACGGGATGGAGGTACGCAGCAAGCTAACAGGGTTGATTAAAAGGACAGGAAAAATTATGCATTAGTGCACAAGCATTCGCTGAAAACCACTGAGTACAGTGACTAAAAACAATCTTTTACTGCTGCTGTTATTAACTGCCTTTATATTTAGTGCTTCACTTTGTAAACACCGTTTTAATTTAACCTATTTCTGCGGTAGCGCTATTTTAATCCATCACTTATGTTGCGAGCGAACTGATGGCGCAACCTGATGCTCGAGACAAAATACAGACATCCCAAGTCTCGCGGAAGATCCGGGAGTCTCCCGCATATTGATAGCGGCTCCCTGATGCCTGCAAATTAGTTCAAACTCCCGGAATCTAGAGCGCGCGAGCAAGAGCGCGCATGCGAGACAGAAGAGACTGTGCTCCAAACATAGACTGTAAAAAAGATCTCGGTCTCTGCGCGCACGGCAGATCGGCGAAGGGAGAGAGACCTTGCCTGTGTCTCATGAAGCGCAGCGCATGTAAGACAGAGAGCATCATGATTGGCCCGTTTCAACCAATCACCAGTAAAAGCTTCCCGTGACGTAAGCAGACCAACTAATCGATAATGACATTCGTTGACAACTATTTTAATAATCGATTTTAATCGATTAAATCGATTAGTTGTTTCAGCCCTAGGTCAATGGTGTCAAATGCAGCACTAAGATCGAGTAACACTAATAGAGAGATACAACCACGATCCGATGATAAGAGCAAATCATTTGTGACTCTAATGAGAGCGGTCTCAGGACTATGGTACGGTCTAAATCCGGACTGAAAATCCTCGCAGATATCATTTCTTTCTAGAAAGGAACATAGTTGTGAAGATACTGCCTTTTCTAATATCTTTGACAGAAAAAGCAGATTCGAGATCGGCCTGTAATTGACTAATTCTGTAGGATCAAGTTGTGGTTTTTTAACAAGCGGTTTTATCATAGCCAGTTTAAAGGTTTTTGGTACGTATCCTAGAGACAAAGATGAATTAATGATATTAAGAAGAGGATATATGACCTCTGGAAACATCTCTTTCAGTAGCTTAGTCGGTATAGGATCTAACATACAAGTTGTCGATTTAGATGAATTAACGAGTTTGCAGAATTCTTCCTCTCCTATAGCAACAAATTAATCAAATTTTTCCTCAGGGAGACTACAATGCACTTCCTGATGCGATACTGTGGTAGACGGTTGCATAGTTATAATTTTGTCCCTGATATTATCAATCTTATAAGTGAAGAAGTTCATAAAGTCATCACTGCTGTGTTGCTTGGACACTTCTGAGCTTGAAGCTTTCTTTTTCGTTAGTTTAGCCACTGTTTCAAATAAATACCTTGGATTATGTTTATTTTCTTCTAATAGGTTTGAAAAATAAGCAGATCTAGCAGCTTTTAAAGCCTCTCTGTAAGCAATCGAGCTCTCTTTCCACGAAATCCGAAATACCTCTAGTTTAGTTTTCTTCCAGTTGCGCTCCATTTTTCTGGCTGCTCTCTTAAGGGCCTGGGTGTGCTCGCTGTACCACGGCGTTGGACTATTTTCTGTAATCTTCTTTAAGCGCAACGGAGCAACTGCGTCTAAAGTGCTGGAAAAGAGAGAGTTAAACGTTTCTGTTGCAATATCAAGTTCTTCTAAGCTATCCGGGATGCTGAGATGATGAAACTGATTAGGAAGATTATTGATAAAGCAATCTTTAGTGGCAGAAGTTATAGGTCTAACGTATTTATAACACAGAGTCGGCTTTGCAGCCTTGGCTAAATGTAATTTACATGAGACTAGATAATGATCTGAGATGTCATCGCTCTGCTGCAGAATTTCAACGGCATCAACATCTATTCCATGTGATAATATTAGATCTAGAGTATGATTACGACAATGAGTAGGTCCTGACACGTGTTGTCTAACTCCAATTGAGTTTACAATGTCTTTAAATGCCAATCCCAATGCATCTTTTTCATTATCTACATGTATATTAAAATCACCAACAATTAGTACTTTATCTGCAGCCAATACTAATTCTGATAGAAAGTCCGCAAATTCTTTGATAAAATCTTTATGGTGCCCTGGTGGCCTGTATACAGTAGCCAGCATAATTCTCAAATGTGATTTATCGTTTACACTATATATTTTTACATTAAGCACCAATACTTCAAAAGAAGTATATTTAAAGCTAGATTTCTTAGTGGTTTTGAAAATATTACTATAAATTACAGCAACACCTCCCCCTTTGCCTTTCAGACGAGGTTCATTTTTATAACTGTAATCTTGTGGGGTTGACTCATTTAAAATAATGTAATCGTTTGGTTTTAGCCAGGTTTCTGTCAAACACAGCGTATCAAGATTATAATCTGAAATCATATCATTAAGTATGAGAGATTTTGAAGTAAGGGATCGAATATTCAGCAACCCAAGCTTTATCATTTGCTCATCTGTATTATATCTGTTTTTTATTTGTTGAACATCAATTACATTTTTAAACTGACGTTTTTTGGATTTCCAAATTCGGGGAACAGACACAGTCTCTATATGATGATATCTAGGTGAAAGAGGCTCTATGTGATGGGATTTATCTGACCTTGGTGACGTGAGGCCGCTAGCAGACGGTCGGTTTAGCCAGTCTGTCTGCTTCCTGACCTGAGCCCCAGATTGTCATGTTTTATCTCTAAGACTATGAGCCAAATTACTAGAGAGAAGAGCAGCACCAGCACAGGAGGGATGGATACCATCTCTTTTCAACAGATCAGGCTTGCCCCAAAAACTTTTCCAATTGTCTACGAATTTTATATTATTCTGCGGACACCACTTCGACAGCCAACCATTCAGTAGGGCCAATCGGCTAACTATCTCATCAGGAAGGGGGCCAGAGCAAATTACAGTGCCTGACATCGTACTTGCGAGTTCACACACCTCTTTAATATTAATTTTGGTGATCTCCGACTGGCGGAGTCGAACATCATTAGTGCCGACATGAATAATGATCTTAGAGAATTTACGATTAGCATTAGCCAGCACTTTTAAATTTGCTTTGATGTCAGGCGCTCTGGCTCCCGGCAAACATGTGACTATGGTGGCTGGTGTCTCTATTTTCACGTTCCGTGTGATCGAATCACCAATTACCAGGGCACAATCAACAGAATTCTCAGTGGGTGTTTCTCAGTGGGGCAAATCGGTTTGTTATGGGAATCGGAACGGAAGAGTGGTTCTTTGATTCGCGACTAGAACGATCTCTCACGGTCACCCATCTGCCCTGCTGCACGGGCTCAACTTCAGCCGGAACCGAATCATGTAAAGAGTTCACTATGTTAGGCGCATCCAAAACACTATCTAAAGATCTAGCATTCTTACCATCCTCAATTAAAGTTTGGATGCGTGTCTCTAGTTCTGAAATCTTCTCAGTCAGCCTGACTGTCTCCTTGCATTTATCACATATAAATCCTATATTGCCATCGGAGAAGGCTATACTAAACATATGACATGTGACACAGGTGACAATAACAGGACAAGAAGATATTACTCACCGTGTTTGTTGACTGATTTCTTACTTACCTGGACTTTATGAACTCAAAGGCGCGGGCGCGCGAGAGAAAATAAATATATAAATGAGCGCACGGGTGGCGCGTTAGCAGGCTAACGTTAGCGAGTTACTAGCGTGCTGTGTTAACAATACCGGAAGCTAGAGATGTAAGGTTAATCTGAGATGTTGGGTAAGCTGTATTCAGTAGTATAAACAACTAGATAGTAAATGATGGCTCAAAACATAAAGAAATACGAGGCTCAGGCGGAGCTTACAGCCTCGAAGCAAACAAACACACAGCAGGCAGCGAGGCAGACAGGAGCAATCGATCAGCGATCAGCTAATAATCTGAATATTATGGGTGAGACCCCCCCCAAATGCCTACAGTGTTAGGTTATGTCCTGGTTTCCATTATGAATGGAAATGCTAGTTCAGACAAACTCTGATTAGATTATTTATTTAAATGTATTAATTTGATTATTTATTAGAATTTATTCAAATCTATTAGGCCCTAGAATTTATTCGAAATTTTTGTGTTTTATCGAATCCCCGGTTCTTGGAAATTTGGAACCAGTTCTCGATACACAATCCTAATTAAAACTGTTTGTTATACACTTTTTTTTAAATGTCTCTTACTTTGTTCTTTCTTTCTCTTTTCCAGCTATGTGCCTCTTGTGTGTGAATAATGTACAGTGATGGTGCCTTCTCAGACACACGTGATGCTCAAGTGGCAGGAGCACCTGAACAGCTCCTGGGCAGCGGAGGACAGCGTTCAGACAGCTACACGGCGCGGAGCGGCTGCTCTCTATGCAAAACTGCTCTACAACAAGGAGGTTGTGGGCTTGGCCCAGCCAGTGCAGGACCTAATGGGTCCACGCTTGCCTGACTTCCAGTATGAATCCAGTGCTGAGGAGGAGAAGGAGGAATATCTATCCGCTCTGCTACACAGTCAACGATGCCTGGCCCACCGCATGCTGGCAAGGACCCCCTTTGCCCTATCCCTGCACCACAGGCTGGTGATCCTCCAGAGGGTGTTCTACGCCCTCCATAGCAAGTATCATGACCGATTCCGAGCGCCGCTCCCCCCACAGCCCTCATCCTCCAGTGCAGAAGGGGGCACTCTGGAGTCAGTGTCTGAGCCTTGGCCAACAGGCAGTTCCCGTTCAAAGTCGGGCACGGACGTTCTTATCGAAATGGGTGTCCGGACTGGGTTGAGTCTCCTTTTTGCTCTACTGAGGCAGAGTTGGCAGCGGGGGCGTCTTGAGAACCCACCAGATGTCGCTTTGTGCAATGAGGTATTGGCCACTGCGTCTTCAGTCCTGGCCGCCCTGCCTCCTCTTTCCTTGGCCAACGAGAACAAGATCCCAACAGTGGGGCTCGACTGTCTTGCGCAAGTTGGAGACTTCCTGAAGAAGACGGCTGTCAGCGGGTCCGGGGCGGATCGGGCGGGTCGCAGGCTAGCCCTGGAGCTCCTTCTCTCGCTAGCCTTACAAAGAGGGTCCTTGCGCTTCCTTCTGGAGTGGGTGGAGGTGGCGTTGGCCGCATCTGCTTCTTCCATCACCTCTGAAACAGTTGGAGTGGGCTACGAGCTGATCCATCAAACACTGCAACAAATGCGCCAGCACACGGTGTGTTCCTACACCATGCGGTTGACCTAGCGGTCATGCTAATAGCATAAGTGAAGTAATATACAGAAATACTAATGGGTAATGGGCACTAGTATAGAAAGCTGTGCCTCTTTTGCACGCAGAGAGAGTATAGAGTTACAGAACTGAGGCTTGGCTAACACCTTCCTCCATTTGTTCATCCCTCCCTCGGCACTTAAACAAAATCATTGTTGCTAATTGTTACTGTACTTCTAATACATTAGCACCATACAGTAGTATACCATTATTCTGTGTTCCTCTCATGGAGGGCAGGAATGGCTCAAACGTTTTTCCTTGCTCTAAATAAGATTGTGGCTTTCATTTGACTGGGAGCTCTTGGCTGACTTCCCAGCACTGAAAGCCGCCTTAGCCACACCAGACCTGCCATGCTCTTATTTATTCATGTCTTAATTAATGGGAAATATGTCTACTTCAAGGCTTTTGTGCTTCAAGTTCAGCAGAACGTGTTCCCCATATTGAAGCAACTGTTTGTTTATAGATTCCCCTACTCCAGAGTTCAAAGTTGATTTGTTCTGTGAAAATATAGCTGGTTAAGCACATTGGTGCCAGTATTGAGACTTGAGACCATCTTTGTAATCTTCAGTCAAAATATAATGAAACAATTTTCTTTTCATGATAATGTTATGTCACCTAGGTTGCTTGGCCACTGGATAACACTAACCAATAGCCAATTAATGATTTAGATGTTGCGTTTGAGCAAACCTTAGTATTTAGGCCACTTTTTACCTCAGAAGTCCTACTCTACATGCTGTTTTCTCAATTCATATTTTATTTTAATCAATTATAGAAGTGGGTTGCTAGAAGTGGAACATAGGTTGCTAATGCGGTTTCCTCTAGCCTTCAAATCCTATAATTGATCATCTGAATGGAAAATTTGAAAACATAAATACATGGTGTTCATTTGATCTTCCTGTGAAGTGACCGACTTCTCTTTGGTGATATATGTTGTACTTCCAAACATTTATTCTGTTTTAACCCCCGTTTCTTGCTATCGACTGCAAGCTCGCATTCAGCCTCTATTCAATCAATAGCCAATTAATAGAAGTCCTCGCCCATTTATATTTCTCTATGATGCATGTCATAATATGGAAGAAAAGATCTGTCACTACTTCCGTTTCATTGTGACTTCAAACAATAAGGTAGCATTTTAATTTGTCAGAGATAATATATATGTATGTTATCAGTTTTTTTTTGGTTCTACAGTATTTTTTGAACGATCTACTGTAGCATTTAATTTGTTGTTTGTTCTTACAGGCTTTTCGTGGTGAATCCGTCAATACTCAGGTGCTGAAGAAAGATGCTGACGGACTCTGTAGCCTCTCGCATGTGGCTCTTTGCCTTTTTGAAGAGGTGTGTTTGTGCGAATAAATCTATGTGTTCACAGACTGTTATATAGGGCTTTAAGATTTCTAATGCCAAGTTGGAGAGACTTTGGCCTCTAAGAGTTTTTATTCTCATAAATAAATCTTTAATCTGTGTGTGTTGTAGATCTGCACCCTGGCCTCTAACTGCTTGTGCTCATGTAACACGGGCTCTTCCTCTTCCTCCGGCTCGGAGAACGACGCCGTCATGGTGTACGTGTGGGGTAGCAACAGCAGCCATCAGCTCGCCGAGGGAACGCTGGAGAAGATTTTACAGCCCAAACTGGCTCAGGGCTTCAGCGATGCACAAATGGTGTGTGTGGGTTTATGTTACTCAAGTGTGATGAAAACCCAAATAACTGGAAGCTGTCATGAAGCTAACATTAGTTCCAACAGAGACAGCATGAGAAGGAAGAGAAAGACCACTTGAAGAAACATTTTATGAGAGAGATCCAAACTCTCAATTTGACGGCTGTACAAAAGAGCTTTTAATTAAAAGAGCCAATTGTTTTGTTGGTGAAGGCACTGTCTGGGCTGTTAGCTCATTTATATTAGATTGACAGTTTTGCGGTCTAATATGAGCTTTATAAGCATTTTTGTCAGATTTTATGGATAGCAGATATGTTAGTTTGGTAAACTGTTTATAAGAAATATTAAACTGTTCATGTAGATAGGAACTGAGCACTTTGATTCATCTTATCAGTGTGACAGAAAAAAAGACGGTGTAAATTAAATTATTAGTTGCACGACAAGAAAATCATCATATGGGGCCAATGACTGTCTTTTTGTTTTTGTGAAATTATATATATTTTTAAAGAGCATCCTTTATATATATATATATATATATACACACTGTACATATATAATTATTATTATTTTTCGTTTTTAATTACAACTTTTAGAGGCAACAAGAAGTGATATGTATATATTTTTTTTTACAGTATATGTTTATAATGCAGTCAGGCTAATTTACCATATGTGACCCTGGACCACAAAACCAGTCACATGGGTCATTTTTTTTAAAATTGAGATCTATACATCATCTGAAAGCAGAATATATAAGCTTTCCATTGATATGTTTTTTTTTTAGGATAGGACAACATTTGGCCGAGATACAACTATTTGCAAATTTGGAATCGGAGGGTGCAAAGAAATCAAAACATTGAGAAAATCGCCTTTTAAAGTTGTCCATTTATGTTCGTGATTGTGCTGCATTCACTCACAAAAATAAATGTTTTATATATTTATGGTAGTAAATTTACAAAATATCTTCATGGAACATGATCTTTACTTCATATCCTAATGATTTTTTGCATAAAAGAAAAATCTATAATTTTGACTCACAAAGACTCATTTGCCACTGCAACAAATATACCCGTGCAACATCGAAGAAAAATTGTATGAGAGAGATCTGGTAATGTGACTGGTTTTGTGATCCAGGGTCACTATTATAAATAATAGCAAACCATCTGTACTGATCAATTTTTTTTAGTTTCCTCTCTAACA
>CM060611.1:40287879-40342879 GCA_030578255.1 Tiaroga cobitis | reverse complement strand
AAATATATCACGGTTTCCACAAAAATATTAAGCAACACATCTGTTTTTTGAATTATGATAATAATAAGAAAAGTTTCTTTACCAAATTAGAATGATTTCTGAAGGATCATGTGACACTAAATACTGGAGTAATGATGCTGAAAATTCAGATTTGACATCACAGGAATAAATTACATTTTAAAACGTCAAAAATAGAGCATTTTAAATTGTAATAAAATTATTATTTCACAATATTACTGTTTCTACTATATTTTCTAATATGTTTCTACTATAAATAAATTAACACATTTAAAAAAAAATCTAAGATGTCTTAAGCATTTATAATTTGCGGGGTTTTTTTCAACTTAAATCACTCAGAATACTGCAGGCCCCTGGACCTCCCCACACCCCGCTCCTCCCCCTGGACCTCCCCACACCCCGCTCCCCCCCCTGGACCGCCCAGACCCCCCCCACCACCACCGCTCCGGATGTGTCTGCTTATTTTGTCAACAAATGTGTGTCCTTACTGTGGTCAATGTAAAAGGTTCTTCCGTCTGCGTGCACTCGTTCCTCCCACCCAGGCTGTGGAGATTCAGAGAGAAAGAAAGATGTTAAAATAATCCAGATGAGACCACCGGGCCTGATAAACCACTCATTCACCAACACAATAACTGTAACAGATAATGTGATGGGAGAAAGGAACAGAAAGATATGAAGATTCCTCAGTTCAGTGTGGGAGAGCTTCCACGACAGGGTTCCACTGGCATGCAGAAGAGAGTTTGTTACACACTCTCGCTCTGACAAACACACACTCGCATTAACATACTGCCCCTCTTTTGAGAACGGAGACTCCAAGACCTGCAAACCCACGTCAATACTAACATCACAGGCAACTGCCAGGCCTGACATAAATCACAGCCAGGGAGTCACATCCAACAATTCATAACCCACAACATCAAGGGAAGCCGTTTGACAACCCACACACGGGATCCGGAGAGGGGACAAGACCTTCGTTCACGACTGAGAGACTGTGAGGCAGCACTGAAGACAGGTGCGACACCATGGCTCTCGTGCTGAACGGGCATCAGCCAAAACTGGTATTGAATGAAGCACAGGATGGATGGATGGATGGATGGATGAATGAATGTGATGGATGGATGCACATGATGAATGGAAGGATATGGATGGATGAACACGTTGGATATGGATGGATGCAAGGGATGGATGTATGGATGTATGCACGCGATGGATGGATGCAAGCGATGGAAAGATGGATAGATGGATATGGATTGAACCACGTGATGGATGGATATGGATGGATGCACACGATGGACGGATAGATGGATGGATGCATGCAATGGATGAATGGATGCACACGATGGACGGATAGATGGATGGATGCACATGATGGATGGATTGATGGATGGATAGATAGATAGATAGTTGGATGGATGCACATGATGGATGGATGGATTGATGGATGGATAGATAGATGGATAGATGCACATGATGGATGGATTGATGGATGGATGCACATGATGGATGGATTGATGGATGGATGCGCATGATGGATGGATTGATGGATGTATAGATCGATGGATGGATGGATGCACATGATGGATGGATTGATGGATGTATAGATCGATGGATGGATGGATGCACATGATGGATGGATTGATGGATGTATAGATCGATGGATGGATGGATGCACATGATGGATGATTGATGGATGGATGGTCAACACAATCAGAAAGGGACACGTGCAGAGAGAAATATAAAGAGAGAAAGATGGAGAAAAACAGTACACAGGAGGAATGGCATAGAGAGCTGAACAGAGACAAATAGAAAACGGACAAATAGAGCTTAATTGAAGGGTTCTGGAAGTAAAAATCCCATTGAAAATCTCAAGGTTATCGATAGTAAGTTTAGCAACAATGACTACGTTTACATGCAGCCAATTTTCGGGTTATGGTGGGGTTAAGGTCACTATTCGGGTTTCTGAAACATTAGGAATAACCCGTTTACATGTGTGAGCAGAGAGAGTTTCTCCTGTATACATGGAATTGCAATATCCCGATGTAAACGGCGACGCACGGTTAGCGTCTGCACGTACGGACAACCTTAAGACGCACTATGCGTCATTTCCGATTCTTCTTCCTGTATCCAAAGACAACAACAATAGTAGCAGCACGCGGATAATGAATAGTTCGGGGCAGATAGCGATCGCCTTTGTTTGCGCTTTGGTGCTGGTACTGACCTCGCTCCAAAAGTATGCTGTGCTGCGTCTAGCCATGTTTACTTCCAGTATACTGCACGCAGGTTTTTGTATGCGCCGAGAAGTTCCTCTACTCAAAAGACCAAGATTCCTTGCGAATAGAACATGCGCAGAACACAAATCACTATGGGGATATGCCGATGCGCGTTTACATGACCAAAAATTCGGGTTAGAAAAGGGGTACCCCAGGTATCATATCCTGGTTTTTAAAATCCAGGATATAAGCATATTCGGGTTTTTGCAGGTGTTTACATGGCCGTGCGCGACCGGGTTATTGCTAATATCCCGGTTTTGAACGGGTTATTGGCTGCATGTAAACGTAGTCAATGTCTTTCAAAACACCTGCTAAGAGTTCTGGAATTGTAGAGTGAATGTACTGTAGCTTTTACATTAGGATATACCATCAGTGCAATATAAAGCAATGGTTCTCATCTGATGGGTCGCAAACCAAAAATCTGTATTTTGTTTCAAATTTATTGACCACTTATTCAATATTTGGCCCAGTTTTTCAATCCATGTGTAAGATAAATCAGACTTTTCCTGCAGTTTCTGCATTTAAAAAACCAGTACATTTTCCGATTCAGACAATATTATTTGAATAATTTTGCATACTGTTTGACCTACGCAGGTAAAGAAAAATTAAAATAAAAGTAAACATGCTGTGTTCATTTATTGGTACCAGTTAATGTGATTAATTACTTTAATTTATTAACCTTTGTCTTTTTTTTTTTTTTTTTTACTCTGAAACACGTTATGATTCATCTTGTTGGTTTGGTTCAAGGCATAAAACTTATTGAAGAATATTCTGAAAAAATACTTCTGGAACCAAGGCCGCTTGTGGGCAGTCAATATTGAGCTCTATAGAGAGAGTGGAAGGACTGATAAAACAGAAATTTAAGAACAAGAAAAGCAAAGACTAACAAAGAAGACTGACAGAAAGAGTGAAAGAGGGAATAAAACAAAAGGGGAAAATAGGCACAGTCATCCATGCCAGCAATGATAAGAAGGGGTGGAGAGGTTGGTGGGCAGGCAGGTAAACACGCAGGCAGAGAGAGGACCGACCTCCTCTGGAAGATTCTGCCACAAACAGCATCGAGCGCAGAGCGCATCACGTTCCCCCACGCCACCGAAAGACCAGAGAGAAATCACACACACACACACACCACCAGCTTGTGAGATAGCAGCACTACAGTAAATGCAGAGGGTATCATTTAGATAGCGTTTAAAAAAAGAAGAAAAATCAAAACAAAATGTGTTAATATATCAATGTTGTTAATGATAACTAAAACTAAAAAACATTGTTTTTGTTAACTGAAAGCTGAAATAAAATAATACAAATATTAGATAACCTTGTTAACTAGTGATGTTGGTTTGACAATTCACTGATAGAAGCTTTGGTTGAAGTACTAATTTTACTAAAACAAATTAATTAAAGCCTGTAGCTAAAAAAAAGAAACAAAAAAAGCCAATTCAAAAAATATTAATAAGTACTATAATAGTATATAAATAATACTAAAATAACTGATGGACAAACGCGGTATTTTAGATATTTGATTTGATAAAAAAAAAATCAATGTTTTGAAGCCACAGCAATGCATATTTTTGCATATATTAAATGTCCATTTTTTTAACATGCATATGGAAATTTCAATATTACATGAAATCATGCATGAAAATAGATGTTTATTAGATAAGTCCCTGTTTGCCGGTTAGTTCCTGGCACGTATTCCCACTGAAAAGCTGAGAAGAGAAGGTGCGATTACCAAACCTCAGCATCTAAGTGTTTCAAAAGGTGAAAAATCTTCAAAATCTTATTATGCAAGATGCATATTGCACCAACTCTTTCTTGCTTAGCGAAAGATCCGTCGAGACAAATTGCTCTCATACACGTATAAAAAAAAGAAAGTGCTCAGTGGTGATAATTTTGTGCTACGCTTAATTTGAGAAACATTTCACGTTTGTTGACACATGGGTTGCGTTTACACTGGCACAAAAAATCGATATTTTTTTACTCACATCTGACACAGATCGGAATTGGTTGCACATGTGTGTAAACAAAAATCCACGCAAGATCAGATTTTTTCACATCCGATCTGAACTACTTCCAAATGTGGTTTTAAATCAGATACATATCTAATATCTGGAAATATGACCTGCGTCTAAACACATATCCGATTCCCCTTTGAATTCCAAGCCAACACAAGGCGAGGGTGACATGTTTGGCCACAACGATAGCTTGTTAATGTTGTATTATGAAGCAGACGTGCCTGTATGCGCTTGCACTAAAACTCAGCTTTTTACCCTTAATAGTTAAGAGAATAGAAACTGGTTTTCAACCTCTGAACCATGGTTCGCTATTGAAAGCTACATTATATTTTTCAGCAGTGAGGTGATAACTTCACTGTTTTGTACATAAACAAGCTTCACTAGACGCACGCTGGCTGTAATTCTCTCTCTAGTTAATTCAGTGGAATTAATAAAAATAAAACATACCACGTTACTTTATTTCAGAATTCTAGGTCTAATGAGCAGTAGGTAAAATAAACTAAAATTAGTTATTTTCCGCTGCAAAATTCCATGACAGCTTTTAACTTATCCATGCTGGGAAATAATCATGGCTACCCGACGTGAATTATGTAAATAATTTTAGTGCGGCCATTAAAAGCCCGAGGATTAACCATGTCACATAGTAAAGCGTTCAAAAACAGAATCATTTTTAGCTAATTATTTTTAGGACGCTAAAGATTTTACCTCTCGTTGGTTTCATACGGATTACATAAACAGAGAATATTTGTTTTTGGTATGATTGCTTCATTTAAAAGTAGACACTTTAAGCTTTTCTAAAGACTCATGTCTGTGTGGCAAGTATTCGCTGAGTTGAGATTCATTTTTGTGATGCGCTTCAGAAAGAAGTTCACAGAGAGTGAGACGGCAGAAAGCACACCCTGTATGTTTTCTCTATTTTACAAAAGTTTTGTCGTTATTGTTAGAGTACACAAATAAAAGTAGACCCTTTACATTTTCGAATGATGTATTACTCTACCAAAAAAAAAAGAAAAAAAAAGACAAAAACGAGCAAAAAAAATCCAGCAAAACGAGCCGGCGTGTTTGTCGACCCCAGAAGGTTAATGTAAATACAGATATCAGATACCAGTCTAGCATGTCTAACGTGAATGTAAACATGCGGGACCAAAAAAAAAATAATGTATATATAAAAAAAAATTTATATATATATATATATATATATAAATCGGATATGGTCAAAAGATCCGATCTGTGCATTAAAGACTTGCAGTGTAAACGCAGCCATGGAGTTTTGAAAGAACTTAACTTCGCTACACACCAAGTCACAACAGCTGTTTCCCTTAGTAAATTCGTTGATTGTGTCTGATTTGAATCTTGCATATCTCTGTTATTGTGAGTTGTATTATGTTGCAGTTCCTTATAAAGTTACCATCCAATCGGCGAGCATTGCATTGACTTGCCAAAGGCCATTATGGCACTTATCGAGGCCAGACTTTATATTCGGGATGTTCTTAGACAAGTTGCATATAGGTAAACAAAAGAAATGATCGCACATGAGCTAATCCACTCAGTTTTTTGTAGCATTGTTCTGTGCATCAGTGTTAAATAACTAGGCTTGAGAATGTAGTTTAATAACAAAGAAATCCATGAAACACCCCAGCCAAATTCCTGTTGTCGTGTCATTTCTTGCTGCTGTTTTGTCAGACTTAATCCTATTTTTTGCTTTGCAGATTGAATTAGTTTCACGATTCTTGTGTGATATGGCTATTGGTTTCATGATCGTGCATTGCCGTGTCACAAACAAGGACACATGTCAGGCGAGGCTGTTGAAAGAGCTCGGGATTGTGGGTAATACTGCTCAACGTCACTCCTTTTATACTCACAGGAAGTGGGCCGAGGTCACCAGGGTCTAGGGATGCTTTTGTCCTCATGTGAACGGGATACTTTAAGCGTGGATCTTCCTGAAAAGAGAGAAAGAGAAAAGAGAGAGAGGTTTACACATGCCCAGATTTTTCCCAGAAGGTTTTATCCTCATTTAGCAGTAAATTGCATTCACTGTCTGCTGCCAAAATGCAGTTCTTCAGACAATAAGTAATTATGAAATGATTGTGGGTGTTTTTTCACGTCTCCATGGGGAGATTATGCAGTAATTACACATAGGCCTAGTGAAATTTAAGTCTTCTCGTGGACATTTTAAAACCACAAGCATAATTTAATAAAAACATACTTTGTAAATCACCATGTACTATTTTAAACAATCGTGAAAAAAAAAACAGACTTAATAATTCCTGGAAGAGAAAATCAATTTGTTTTCATTTGAAACCTTTCTAATTAAAAAGAACCTCTATGGAGGATGCAATACATCGGACACAGACATGGACAAAGGCGAGTCTGTGCTGGGGGAAATTAGGGCGCTGGAGAAAAGCTGAAGTTCCTCTGCCAGTCACCAGGTGGCACAGTGATTCTGAGTGGATCATCCATGCATCAACCAGGGCCTCTCTCCAGATACTGTGTGGGGCACTGAAGTGTGCAATTGTGAGCAAGACTGTGTGTGTGTGTGTGTGTGTGTGTGTGTGTGGGTGTGGGTGTGTGTGTGTGTGTGTGTGTGTGTGTGTGTGTGTGTGTGTGTGTGTGTGTGTGTGTGTGTGTGTGTGTGTGTGTGGCAAGTCTGTTTCCCAAATACCTTTCATGCATCTTAACGCAGGTTAATGAAAAACAAAACAAAAAACAGATCAGATCTAAATTTTAAACATTTGATGAAACCGCAACCACTAAATAATAATAATAATAATAATAACAAAATAATAATAACAACTTGGCTATTTGTATTAAGGACTGATTATTGACATACTATTGCAGTTTTTATATTTTGAATTAGATTTTATTTTCTGTTTTTATTTCAATTTTATTTAAAAAAATATCGTTTAGTTGTTTCTGTCATTTTTATTAGTTCTTTTTAAAATGTCTATATAGTTATTATAATGTTTTAGTTTATTTAGTTTAAGTTTTACTAGTATTTTAACTTAAACTAAATAAAATAAACATTAAAAATGTATTTTATTTTAGCTAGCTGCAGTCAACATTTCTCATTTTTGTTAAAGTAAAGTAATGAAAAGGTTTTTTTTTTTTTTTTTTTATGGTTTTAGTTTACAAAAATAACCCTGATGAAAGACTAATGTTTTCCAAATTATACACATTAAGTAATAAAAGTATAATAATAATTCCTTTTCAGGAAGTATGCTGTATGATACGGAAGCCCTGAACCGCAACTTAAAAATCAAATCTAGCATTTCGAGATTCTCGAAATATTTCGACTTTATTCTCGAAATGCTAGAATGTTTTTTTTTTTCGTTGCGGTTCAGGGCTTCTGTAGTATGATAATAATATGATTCATTAAAATAATATTCATGATTCATTATGCATGGATAATAACAACAACAGCAAACAATAATATAATTAACATAATAAAATATAATAATATATAATTATTATTAAATTATATACATTTTAAGTAATAAAAGTATAGTAATAAAAATGTGATAAGAATAATGAATAAAATAATATTCATTATTCATAAACAACAGCAATGATAATAACAACAATAATTATTATTAAACTGTTAAGCTGAAAACACTGCAGCTGCAAGCAGACAATGCAATTCTTATGTCATGAGAAGAATCAACCAGTCAAGCTACAGGTCAAACTGCTGATGGTATTTGTATCGTAGTAAACAAATGCTTAGTGATGATCTATAAATAGATGATCACATCTGTGCATAAAGCATAGCTACGTCAGCAAATTAGCTCCGTTCCAAAACCTAAAGAGCTGTTGTGCTCCAGCAGCAAACGTGCAAAATATAGTGCACTTATGACTACAATAGAGTTTGCAATTACTGTGCTACTAAAATAACAGCGTGATACTAGGAATTAAAATAAATAGCACACAATTATTGTGTAGAACAGAACATTTTAACTTGCTATTTTTTAGTGATTTTTGGAAATATTTATAGCCAACATTTAATCTCTCTTCACTCAAGGCCAGCTTGCATTTGTTTCTTCAGAGCTCATCACAATGCATTCTGGGATTCCCCTTACCGTGAAGAAAACAGTGGATGCGTCCGAAATCCCTTCCCTACAATATAGTAGGCAAAAAAAAAGTATGTGACAAAAGAATTAGGTCCAAATTCACACTACTTCTGGTGAGATTCTGAAGTGTGCATACGATGGACACTTTACTATGAAGGTAAATTAGTAGCAAAACTCGAGCACGTAGATGTGAATTTGAGAACTTGTACAATAAATATTCGTACTTGTATGTGAACATTTACACTCACAGCTCCGATGTGAAAACCTGTAAAATAAAAATCTGAACTTGAACGCTGAGATTTGCACTCGCAGACAATAGTCACAAACCTGTATTCTGAATCTGAAGCTGCAGACAAGTAGTCACAAATGTGTAAAATGCCATTCACAAAGATACAATGACAGTCACAAACATGTAAAATATATTTGCACTTCTTCTAACATTCAAATTCGCAATACAACCTCAAATTGGCATTTGCAACTTCTCAAATCTGTCACTGAAAGTTCAAATTTCGCGCCTTGACTTTTGCTACTCTTTTCGCGATATATGAGGTGCAAAACTGATTTGTGCACTTGTAACTCAGTGGCGGCGAGAGAGAGAGAGGGGGGGGGGGGGGGGGCGGGAGCGGGGGTGTTCAAAGGAGACGTTTTATTGGTTGGCGCCTAGCCAATGAAATGGGACTTCTATTTCACGCGATGATGTCACGAAACCCGGCTCCTCGTGGATGTTCTGAAACGCTAACATGGCTTAATGCATTACACTGATTTAAAAGAAATTAATGATATTATCAAACTTAGTAAACACCATACTAATAATGTACCGGTATACTACAGAAAAACAGATGAGCACAGAATATGACGAAAGAAAGCAAATTTGTGTTCAGTGCAAATAAACCAGCTGCCTGTGTTTTATTAATAATATAATAATATATTATAATATAATATATTATAATATTATAATTATAATATTATAATATTATGTTTATGGTGTTTCCTGAGTTTGGTCTTTTAATACCACTGTCTAAATTTAACGTGTTGCGTGTTCATATTCTGTGCTCATCTGCTTTTCTGTAGTATACATTATTGTGTTTACTAAGTTTGATAATATCATTAATTTCTTTTAAATCAGTGTAATGCATTAAGCCATGTTAGCGTTTCAGAACATCCACGAGGAGCCGGGTCTCGTGACATCATCGCGTACAATAGAAGTCCCATTTCATTGGCTAAGCGCCAACCAATAAAACGTCTCCTTTGAACACCCCCGCTCCCGCCCCCCTCTCTCTCTCGCCGCCACTGAGTTACAAGTGCACAAATCAGTTTTGCACCTCATATATCACGAAAAGAGTAGCAAAAGTCAAGGCGCGAAATTTGAACTTGCAGTGACAGATTTGAGAAGTTGCAAATGCCAATTTGAGGTTGTACTGCGAATTTGAATGTTAGAAGAAGTGCAAATATATTTTACATGTTTGTGACTGTCATTGTATCTTTGTGAATGGCATTTTACACATTTGTGACTACTTGTCTGCAGCTTCAGATTCAGAATACAGGTTTGTGACTATTGTCTGCGAGTGCAAATCTCAGTGTTCAAGTTCAGATTTTTATTTTACAGGTTTTCACATCGGAGCTCTGAGTGTAAATGTTCACATACAAGTACGAATATTTATTGTACAAGTTCTCAAATTCACATCTACGTGCTCTCGAGTTTTGCTACTCTTTTACCTTCATTCTTTACTATCCCATGAGGCCACAAGAGAGGATTTGTGAATGGCCGAGAAGCGAAAACTGACGCCGGGAGGTTATATGACAGTGACAACATGATGAATGAGGATTATATTAATACTACATACACTCATACTATATAGAACGTACTTTTTTAGCGCTCGCCAAATAAGTACTTATTCAAAATAAGTACACACTCAAGAGAGAATGCGATTTCGGACACAGCCACTAACTTGCAACAGATTTTGTGAGTGTTTGTCTTACCCATGTAGTGTGTCTGCTGTTGTGGTCAATGAAGAAGGGCCGTCCGTTGGGCGCTATTCTCATTTCCCATCCAGGGGGCAGGAAGCTCTGGTTTGCTTTATGCTGTGATTTAGGTGAGCTGTAGGGGGAAGGCTGGGGGGACTGTGGGTTGGAAAACGTGTCCTTTACGGCTCGCCGTATTTGGGCATTATTGGCTCCCTGCAACAGGAAACAGTGTCAACGGTTATCAGACTCCGTTATTTAGGTTTTACAGCTTTTATGTGATAGATTCCTGAACATATTTGAAAAATTATTTTGTAATTGCTCTGATATTCAGGATTAAACAGCTTTATATCATATATTGTTTATTTTATTTGTATTATTATTATTATTATTATTATTATTATTTTTATTTTATGTTAGTATTTTTATGGCACTTAATTTGGAATTATTCTGTATAATTTGTCTTTTGTTTTACCTCTTTTATGTTCTCCTGAATATATTTGTATATTTACATGTTTCTTCAATAAAAAAATAAAAAAAGGTTTTACAGCTTTTTTGTGTAACTAATTAGAATTTTTTTTGTGCAAGAAAGACTTATACGAATGGGAAATGTCATAAAATGTGAAAGACTTGGAAAATGCAGAACGTGTTAATGAGACGGCACGCTGTTTAATCCTGCTAAAATTTTAATTAGCGCACATCAAGATTTCACCTCCATTTCACCTCTTCTTTTCTCTTCCTCTCGCTTTTTCCCCCACAAAACAAATGTTTCCTTTTCAGCTAATTAAAATTCACATGGCCCTGTGTGACTGATCATTTAAACATAAAACCATATTTCTTTCTGTAAACTTTTAAAACCTTTGTGAAATGTTTATCCAATATTCCACAGATCATCTGACTTCAGATGTGGAAAATTGTCCACCTGTCATGTGATTAGTTCTAATTGCTTATCTGACGAATGAATTCTGGGTATTCTCTCCTTCTAAAAGCTAAACTAGCAAAGCAAACAAGAAGAGAAAAAGCAATATAACTGTGTTCCGTACGTGTTAATGACTCTAAAACATGAACTACAATGAATCAGCTCTGAGTTCAAAGTCTATCAAAGTTCAAAGAAATGTAAATTAAAATGGGATATTTTCTTTTTCAAAAGCTTATCGCTTTACTGAAACTTTTATATTCTTCTTCACAGAGATCTAGTAAAAAAAAATAGAAACAGCATTTATTTTTTTAAGTCTACAGCATATATTTATTATATACATTTCAGATAACATATATATATTATATAACAGCTTAAGTCATAAAACAAGCTGAGTCAGCAAGAAGCACAGGGATTTTAATCAATTCCACACCAGGCAGCCCCATGCCTTTTCTGTTAGCTACCATGTTGTTTGCACGGAAGTGTGTGGCTGTAATTAGCAATAATTGCTATGAGAGCAAACATAAGACACTTATTCCCCCCATCCCCAACATCTGCAGATTAGCTACAAGAGCTATTGTTCATTCCATTAGCCAAATCATTCTTCACAGCGGAGACCATTAGCGCCGGCTGAGGCCCATCTTGACGGATACAATTGTTTGCAATTTTCAAAAGGAACATTCTGGATTAAATTACAATTTGGGCTTTATCTCCAGTATAAGAGTTCTGTTGCCATGGACTCATATTTTTGGATTTAGTTTGTAAGAAGCATCACAAAGAATTAATTTTATAATATAAAAATATTATAATATATTTTATTATTTTATATATTATATTCGAATTATAGCATTATAACATATTATATAACATATAGTAACATATAATATAATATTTTATAAAATACACTGAACAAAGTTATAAACGCAACACTTGTTTTTGCCCCCATTTTTCATGAGCTGAACTCAAAGATCTAAGACTTTTTCTACGTACACAAAAGGCCTATTTCGCTCAAATATTGTTCACAAATCTGTCTAAATCTGTGTTAGTGAGCACTTCTCCTTTGCCGAGATAATCCATCCACCTCACAGGTGTGGCATATCAAGATGCTGTTTAGACGACATGATTATTGCACAGGTGTGCCTTAGGCTACCCACAAAAAATGTGCAGTTTTACAGTACTGGGGGCAAAAACTAGTGTTGCATTTATAATTTTGTTCAGTGTATAATATTATATTATACAACCTATTATAATAACATAATACATTATTTAAAAAAAAAGATTATATTATAATAGATATTTTTATTTATAATAATATTATTTATTTTTTGTGCTTTTTAAAACATTAGTGATAAATTATTTCCAGTGGTTATCAGCAACAGGCCACATATACTGTTAATAGAGATATTTAATATAATTTCATATTTTTTATCATCATTTTTCCATATTATGTTAAAAATATATTACATTAAAAGTATGGCCTAGTATAGCACAAGACTTTTTCAGGATCACTAAAATTACTTGTTTAAAGCTATTCCCACTAACATGAATAATGCTTTATGGCTATACTTGCTAATATAACAAAAATATTGCCATATCAGAACAATGGACTATAAAAACAAAATAAGAAGCAGGTTTAAGGTCAGACATGGATTTAGAGCTATAGAACAGAAGGAAACTATGAAGTCATGGCTGTTTGAGAGATTAAACTTCTTTTTGGCAATGGTGACACTTTGGCGAGTTTCACGATAAGCAAACGGACAGCTGCCCCTACCCCTAGTTTCAGGTAGCGTCAAATGATACGAATTCACAAAGCGGGGGTAGAAAACAGCCCTGTTCCCTCCACTCACACGTAAATCGTGATAAGTATATTAAAACTTTATACAAACAAAAGCTGCTCAATTCAACTTTGTATTTATTCTCAAATAAGGAAAACTCCTGAAAGCCGGTGGCAAGATTAAAAATACATCCCAAGATGTTTTACTCTTTATTCAAAGTCTTCAAAGATTTTTTGCAGTTTCTGGGGAGCATTAATAAAATGAATAAAAATGCCATTCTGACTGTGATCTGATTGTAAATACTACAATAAATCCTCTCATCATGTGTTAATAGACAGTATATGTGTGAATCGCATGTGTCCCTATTTGAAGAAAAACAAGTGCATAGTAGTCACTATGCAATATACATCAGAATTCAGCAACTGACCAATCAGAAACAAGTATTCTAGCGAGATTTCATACTGTGCAAAAATTAGGGATGCAGCAAAATTTCGGCTACCAAAAATATTTTCGGTTTTAGGTGGTTTTGGATGGCTAAAATCATTGACCGAAACATGAACACAATGGCCAATCAGAGACATATATATGTTACACTTTATTGTCGTTTAAATATATTTGTATATTATATTTTACCAACAAACTGGAGTAGAAACAAATCTGTTATTAAAAAGTTAATATAAAAACTGCCTTATGCCAACAACTCAGTTTGAGCTATTTGAGTAACGATTATTAAATAAGTTTGATATAATAATAAATTACATTTAAAATATATTAATTGATTATTAATTTATTTTCGTTTTTCGGCCAAGTGCATCCTGAATTTTCGTTTTCAGTTTCAGCCCAGATTTTTCATTTCGGCGCATCCCTAAGAAAAATATAATTGAATATTTATATCTGGGTAGTAGATGACATTAACTTAACCTAAGGTACCCAACTACCCTTTTATCTGCATCAACATTTTCAAGAAAGTGTGGCTGTTTGGACTTAGCATTAAGGTTACCTTAGCATTTAGCATTTAGCCATTTAATAAAACAAACAAATAACAAAAAAGGGTTTGCTGGCAGCTGTAAGAGAATAAGATGACGACTGATAAAGGCACTAAGCTAAATAACGGGATTATTATTTTTTTTCTTTACTGTAAATCGAAGTGAATTAAATTACCCTCAATTGAAAGGTCTGGAGCAGATGGGTCAGGAAATTGTCTCTCGAGTGAAATTTGGGGACATCAGACTTTCATATTAAAACTTATCCACACATAATACAAGGGCTACGACTAATCATTTGCCTCAGCTGTTCATACCTAATAGAAGCCAGTGGCAATGTGCAAAGAACATAATTCTTATTTCCTATCTCGACCAACTGTGTGTGGACATTGTGATTATATTAAAATCATGCCAATATATTGTGCCAGTGACATGATTCAAATCAAAGATGCACAAACACAAGAAAACATCTGTCGAGACTCGAGCTTTGAGCAAACAACTTTTACCTCAGAAGTTTATCTAGAAGGAATTTTTTTTTTTCTTCAGAACTCCATGCCAACACATATAATAAACATTCCTCACATTAAATGAGGGGCACAATTACAATGTGCATGAAACAAAAGACACAATGACCTGCACTGCTTGTCGCTAATTTGCTAGTAAAAGCAAAGCAAAATATGGCAAGTACAAATGTCAAAAAATAACATTTAAATATTGAAATGAAATAAAAATGAAATATTTAATGAGAAATTAGTGTTTTTGAAAGAAATTAATATTTTGTATTCAGCAAGGATGCATAAAATTAATCAAAAGGAACAGTAGCAACATGTAATATTTAAAAAATATTTTGTTTTTATTTAAATTACTATACTTTTGAACTTTCTATTCAAAGAATCCTGAAAAAAAGTATTATGTTTTCCACAAAAATATTCAGCAATCACAGCTCTTTTCAAATTCGATAATGATAAATGTTTCTTAAGCACCAAATAAGAATATCAGAATGATTTCTGAAGGACCATGTGACACTGAAGACTGGAGTAATGATGCTGAAAATTCAACTTTACCAAAACGGGATTAAATTACCTTTAAAATATATTAAAATAGAAAACAGCCATTTTAAATTGTAATAATATTTCACAATATTACTTTTGCATTATTCATTACTGTATGTTTGATCAAACAAATGTAGCCTTGGTGAGCTTGAGACTTCCAAAAACATTTAAAAATCTTACCGACGTTTGTGTAACACTTGACAGAAACTTTGTCTAAAAACATTGGTTAAGAACAGCCAAGACTGTTTGAGAAGATGAATTAAACATATGCTAAATAGATTGGAGCTTGGAGGACGGGGAAAGTGAGAAGGAAGTGAGGGGTGGAACAGAGAGGGACTGACGGATGTTCTCACCTCTATTGGGGAAGAGAGAGTGACGGTGGGGGAACTGAGGCTACGGGGTCTGCGCACTTGTGGTTCGATTAGATGGTTGCTGGAGGAGGAAGGGGTGGAAGCGGGGGTTGTGGCTGCTGTAGCGCCCCCTGCTGCCGCAGCTGAGGTACTGGCTCCATCTTCAGTGTGCTGTTGGGCAAAGAGAAGGGTTAGCTAGCTAGCCACTACAAGGTCCAGTATATGGGTGAACGAGCCTAACTAGAGTGCATTTAAGGTTTACAAACGTCCAGGAAAGAGAGCAAGGTCTAAAATAATATAATAGGAAGCGAAGGCTAATTAAGCTGATTAAAATGATCAATAACCATAAGGTTTCATTTGATTACGGGGACAAACATGGTCTGTCAGGCTAATAAATGACTGGACTATTTTAAGGAAGTTAAAAGATTGTATAGTAGTTAAAGAGGACCTTATATGCTTTTTTAGGGCCCAAGCCCTGAAAGGGCGAAGGCCCTATTGTTTGGTTTTCCTTAGGTTACATTTTGAAAAATTTTTCTAACGACTATTCGGGCACTTTTGGGGCCCTTAACGTGCTCGAAAACTCTTGAAACTTTGCACACGGGTCAGAACCCGCGGCCATCAGGGCCGGGCTGAAGCTGGTACCTGGGCGTGGCAGGGGGGCTCGACAGCGCCCCCTGGAACGGGCTCCGAAAACTTGGTCCATAAATCAAACACGTTTGCATGTAATAATATGAAACTCGGTACACATATAGATCTCATCGGTTCATATATCCTTCATACTCTTACTTTTTACCCCAGCCCAACAGGAATTCGGCTATTTAGGGTTGTTTGGAAAACGCATGCAATGGAATTTGAAATAATCCTCCTAGAGAATTCAAACACACGGGACGAAACTCGGTCAGCATGAAGACAAGACATTGAGGATGAAAAATAGCCAGGGGATTTTTGATATCTCGAACGGTTTGGCTGTGGCGAGGAAACGAAATTATGGCGCGAAAAGAGAAACAGGAAGTGTGTTATAACTTCTTTATACATTAACTGATCTTGGTGAAACTTCAGCAGTGTGTTCGTTGTAAGAGGCCGGTCACATGGATGTGACTATTGTGAGTCAAAGTTATAGCGCCACCAACTGGCAGCAGGAAGTGTGTCACTTTCAAAATGCTTTGAAATAACCCTCTTATTTTTACCCGATTTGCTTCAAACTTTATGTGTATAATGTAATTATTATATATATTACACATACCGATATATATATATATATATATATATATATATATATATATATATATATATATATATATATATATGTATATGTATATGTATATATATACACTCACCTAAAGGATTATTAGGAACACCTGTTCAATCTCTCATTAATGAAATTATCTAATCAACCAATCACATGGCAGTTGCTTCAATGCATTTAGGGGTGTGGTTCTGGTCAAGACAATCTCCTGAACTCCAAACTGAATGTAAGAATGGGAAAGAAAGGTGATTTAAGCAATCAGACGGGCCGGTCTGAGTATTTTGCAATCTGCTCAGTTACTGGGATTTTCACGCACAACCATTTCTAGGGTTTACAAAGAATGGTGTGAAAAGGGAAAAACATCCAGTATGCGGCAGTCCTGTGGGCGAAAATGCCTTGTTGATGCTAGAGGTCAGAGGAGAATGGGCCGACTGATTCAAGCTGATAGAAGAGCAACTTTGACTGAAATAATCACTCGTTACAACCGAGGTATGCAGCAAAGCATTTGTGAAGCCACAACACGCACAACCTTGAGGCGGATGGGCTACAACAGCAGAAGACCCCACCAGGCACCACTCATCTCAACTACAAATAGGAAAAAGAGGCTACAATTTGCAAGAGCTCACCAAAATTGGACAGTTGAAGACTGGAAAAATGTTGCCTGGTCTGATGAGTCTCGATTTCTGTTGAGACATTCAGATGGTAGAGTCAGAATTTGGCGTAAACAGAATGAGAACATGGATCCATCATGCCTTGTTACCACTGTGCAGGCTGCTGGTGGTGGTGTAATGGTGTGGGGGATGTTTTCTTGGCACACTTTAGGCCCCTTAGTGCCAATTGGGCATCATTTAAATGCCACGGCCTACCTGAGCATTGTTTCTGACAATGTCCATCCCTTTATGGCCACCATGTACCCATCCTCTGATGGCTACTTCCAGCAGGATAATGCACCATGTCACAAAGCTCGAATCATTTCAAATTGGTTTCTTGAACATGACAATGAGTTCACTGTACTAAAATGCCCCCCACAGTCACCAGATCTCAACCCAATAGAGCATCTTTGGGATGTGGTGAAACGGGAGCTTCATGCCCTGGATGTGCATCCCACAAATCTCCATTAACTGCAAGATGCTATCCTATCAATATGGGCCAACATTTCTAAAGAATGCTTTCAGCACCTTGTTGAATCAATGCCACATAGAATTAAGGCAGTTCTGAAGGCGAAAGGGGGCCAAACACAGTATTAGTATGGTGTTCCTAATAATCCTTTAGGTGAGTGTATATATATATATATATATATATATATATATATATATATATATATATATATATATATATATATATATATATATACATACATACATACATACATACATATATACATACATATATATATACATATATATATATATATATATACATATATATATATATATACATACATATATATACATATATATATATATATATATATATATATGTATGTATATATATATATATATATGTATATATATATATATATATGTATATATATGTATGTATATATATATATATATATGTATATATATATATATATATATGTATATATATATGTATGTATATATGTATGTATGTATGTATGTATGTATGTATATATATATATATATATATATATATATGTGTGTATATATATATATATATATATATAAATATATATAAATATAGCTGCAAGTAGCGATGAAGGGCCAAAGCCGGCGGCACCGCCACCCCGGTGCCTTTAGGTAACTAAAGGCCCGTCATCGCTGCTTGCAGCTATATTTTACATTTTAAACTTTGTATAGTGTGTAATGTTGCTGTTTGAGCATGAAAAACGTCTGCAAACATCCAAAGTCCGTTCCAAAGGGAGTTGTTGTCTATATCAGTAAGTACTTTCAGATCTCCCTGTAACGTCTCGACTGTAGTCTCGAGTTTTCTTCCAGAAATGCACACTTCACAATATTCTTCATTTAAATAATTCCTGCCTAAGACATATGCAAAATAAAAGGGATTAGGCCTGGTTGAGCTCCGTTAGTAGTGTGTTGAAACTTGTGGTTATGGTAATTTCCGAAACATGCTCGAAACGGTTGACCAATCACAACCATTTCGTCCAGCCGACCAATCAGAGCACACTGCTCTTTTTGGAAGTAGGGAGTCCATCGAGACAGGAACTAAACAGAGTGTTACTGACAGACTGTGAAGAGAGATGCTCCATCTATGTAAAACATGTGGAAAATAATGTGCATGAAACATTCAAGCATGAAATTCTATTCTAGTAGACCCCAAAAACAAAATCAAGACAAAGGCATAATAGGTCCTCTTTAAATAAACCATTTTACCTGTTCTGTTTTAAAAAGAAAAAGAAATGGAGAGCATCCTACAAAGAATGAAGAATTAGTTTACTAGGACAAGGAAGAGGACGATAAGATATAGATCAAGAGGGACCAGAGCAGCAATAAATAGATCAAGGGAACACACAAGTCTTGCCAGAACAAACAACATCCAGACATTGTGAAGGGATGAGTACACACTAACATGGATGCAAACGGATAAAGGCAGAACAATAAAAAATGAGATTGATGCAGTAAAACAAAGATGGGTCATAAAGAAGGAACGTATAAAAGTCACTCAGATTTGACAGTGGATGATGCTGGAAAACACCTGATGAAGAATAGACCTCTGCTAGCTTCTATCTAGTAGCTAGGCTACGCTAGATTACGTACCTGCAGAATGGGCCGTGTCCACGTGGTGCTACGGTTGTTATGGTTGACGTAGTACATTCGTCCCTTGGGGTCCTTGCGTTCCTCCCAGCCGGGCGGAAGGCCTGGTGTGGTCAGGGCATAGGAGGCCGATGGAGACTGAACAAAGTGAAAAGAACAAATGAGTTTGTATATTCAGAAGGCAAGAGAAGAAGAAAAAAAACCTGGCAGAGATTAAAATCTATTTAGATTCATTCATTGTAACAGGATTGACAGTGATATCAGGGTCATATTTGTATGAGAAGCCTTGTGAACTGATATGACATTTAATATGATGAGTGTGGTAATATTGCCAGAATACTAACACATTTTCACAGACACAAATGTAGATATAAACACACTCACAAGAACACCTAAGCAACACAACATACAAAACACACTCCGCTCTAGGTGACATGACTTTTACGAGCACATTTGAAATGTATCCGATAAATGTGTCTGGGTGACTTTACATTTAGGGTGAAGATGGACAAGTCGAGGTTTAAAGCAAACCCTTGCAATCTATCTATATGGTCATACACATGCTAAAAAAAACTGGTATAAAACAAAAAAAGAAAAAATATTTGTGAAATGAGATGTGCCACCTTTAAAATAGAGCTCCTATAAAAAAATAAAAACAATTGTATAAATTAAATTAATATAAGTAATAATAAATGTAATTATATTCATTTTAATTAATAATAACCACCTCATCATAAATTTAAATAAATTAAATACAAAAATATATAAAATATGCTTAACAAATGTTAATATGATAAAATATGCTTAAAAAAAAGAAGAAGGGGAAGAACCAAGAAGACAGGAGAACACAAATGTACAACATGTGGACATTACCATGGTGTCCTCAACGCCTGTGACCGTTTGTGCTCTTGTTCGTCGGGTCTGGGAGCTCTGCTGGACAATAACAGCTGCTTTTAGATGGGGCGGGCAACTGCCCAGTTTTGGGCCAGTAGGAGAGGGGAAATGAGGGCAAATGGAAGGACAGGGTCAGCCAGAAAGTGTAATGGTGAGAAGGGGAGGGGGGTGATTTCAGGGTGGTTTTGGTTATTTTAGGTAATAATTTTTGACAGCTGAAGGGGGTGATTTTGTGAGAGGTGCCCTGCAGGGTGACGTAAAGATACAGCAACCCCCAAAAAGTGGAATAACAAACGGGATGTGATTAGATGCATCTCAGGGAGTGGATTTAATATGAAATCACGGTTGAATGATTAGATTTGAGAAAACATTGAGATTTGATTCGATTCATTTAAAGAATGATAAGAGAGTGCATGAAATACCCAGGTGCTTATTTGTGGAGAAAAAAAAAGCATAATTTGCAATTGAGAGATGATTACAGTTTCAACATTTTGTTTGTGTCCTAAAATGACAGTAAATCATGACAGCATTTTTATTTTGCATGAACCACTCCTTTAATTCATTCATATAATTGTAAGGGAACTCCACACATTAACAATGAAACTTAAATGATAATAATAAGCATTTCAAACTGACTCACACTTACCTACAGACTCACCAACTCTAAAAATACTGAGGAAACACCACCTGGACTAATATCCGACTGGCACACAGAGTTTACATCTCAAATGCTGAAAGACTCTGACAGACAATGGAAATGCTCTCCATCTGCTTTTATATGGATGTAATAAAATACACTTGTCTCAAACAGGGCATTCCTATTAGCCATCCTTTCAAGTAGTGATTGAACATTTGCACTGGTGTGAAATGTCAGCCTCCTTGCACACAGGGACGGGAAGTGTGGGGGAAATGCCAGCTCTCACCCACGCTGATTTCATACAGATTTGCTGTGACTATAGCGAAATCCCTCATCTGCAGCTCTGAGAAGCACTTCACAGTCAGAGACAACCGGGCCACCAACCAACCGGCCTCTTGTCAGAACAAAGTGGATGCGACACAGAGAGAACACGGAAAAGGCATCTATTTGAAAGCGGATTCAGGCGGATGAGGAAAAGCGTTTTCTCTCCAGTGTAAAGGATATGTTACTTCAAAGTTCAAACTTCAAGAATGTTGTTGAAGTGTGGAGGTAAAAGATTAATGTGACTACTTTATATTCAAACTATTCAGGACAGTTTGTACTTTTCAGACTGCTCTTTAGAATAATCCCAGGCACCAGGAGATGCATTGCAAAAACTTGGACCAGACGAGTAAGAGTAATTTACAAGTAAATCAGGAAATCAGATATAACACTTCAAAGAACGGTTGACCCAAAAATGAAAATCATAACATCATTTACTCATGTCATTTTAAACTTTTCTTTAGACAACATGGAATACAGAGCATGAGTTGTATGGGCTACTTTTATGGTACATAACTGTTTTTTCTATTTTTAGAGGTTACGATATTTTGTTGTATGAAAAAGAGCAGAACAAACATTCATTAAAACATCTCCTTTTGTGCTCCATGTAACACAGCCTCATGTCGTTCCAAACCTGCTGGAGTTTCTGAGTAAATAATGACAATTGTCATTTATGGGTGAACAACTCCAGAGTCGAGTGTTGATATGGTTCTGAACACCTTGTCAGTACATCTAGTATTCATATAAATACAGCTCTACAAACAACTACATCATACAAAGCTTAGAAGTAAATCCAAAGTGAGTGTGCATCACATTTGCTTTATGCCTTTATAAGGTTCAATAACTGATCTTAATCCGTAGCACAAGGTTACTGCGCGAGCTGGCAGATCTTATCTTGGAAATTCCCAGCATGCACTGGTCTAAACGCCACGATACAATAATGAAATAGACACCAAAACACTTAAGAGAGGCTAACCCAACATCTTAACCGATGGGGCCATCAGACTGTGTCACGTGAAACCAGCCGGCAGGAAATTTTCTGAAAATAAATACACAAGTCTCAAGGCTGGGAATCATGCCTTTTAAATGAAGCAAAAGTGCTTCAAAGATGTGGTGGACTTCCAGTGAAACATCCAGTGTCTGTGTCTGTTTCCTGTCTCATGTAAACGGGAGCAGTTCACACGGTGACCTCATCCACATGGGTAATTTAATTTTACCATATGTGGCTTATCTGCTGTAAAACAGCATTTGGCGGATCATTTAAAAAGACAGCATGCTGTTTTTCTTGTGCATCCATGCATCTTGCAGCATTCAAAACCAAGTTAAAGTACAACAGGTTTACATGCATCCAAGGTCACAAAATCCTTTCATTTTCTCTTAATATACATTTCATATCACCTCATTTCTCAAAGAGTCTGAAACGGTTCGTTCGAAGATTCGGTCTCTCTAAACCCCTCCTTTCCAGGAGCCTACTCTGCTCTGATTGGTCAGACGGCCCATTATGTTGTGATTGGTCGGAAACAAAATGGCCACCTGAATTTCAGCTCCAGAGGCTTCCTAAATTCTCAATGACTGTACACACTGTAAGCACAGTAAATTACCATATCAATTCGAGCCCGAGAACAATGATGAAACATTGGAAGAACTAGTCAATCAACCCTAACCTCAATCGCAAGGACTTGAGCAGGACTTTTCTCAGTGGCAAGATTTTACTTAGTTTGTGGAACATGTTATAGCTGTGTAATTCCTCTACATCAGCATTAACAAGTGTAAGTCCATCAATAAACCGATGTGTTTATTACAACTGATGACAATTGATTACAACTCTTTAATAGAACGTTGCACTTTAAAAAAAAAAAATTACTGAGAAAGCTCCACTGTCAAATGTTCCATTAAAATAACTCCCACAGTCACATTATCACCATGGAAACACGTTAACTCATCCGATGACATCATAACCACCACTATAGCTTCAATAAATCAATCCTAGGAGCTTAATAATACCCTATAAGTCACTCTGAATTATCCTTTGACATACGCATACAAAAACTACAAAAACACAAAGACAGGTGATGCGTATCTGAGTGAACATCAGGTGACATTTTATATGTCAAAAGAGTAAAAGATGGTACGGTACTGTGAGTAAAAAAAAAAAAAAAAAAAAAAATCACCATATGAAGTGAGACAGAGAGGTGAGGAGGAGAAAAGTAGGTGTACCGTTGGTGTGGGAGGTTGAGTTTGATCACTGACTCCATCAGTCATACTAGAGGAGCGTAGCCGAGAGGAAAGATGACTCTGCTGGTGTGAGAGAAAGAGATAAAAAGTCATTAAGAAACGGTTATAAATAAATAAAGACATAAATATCTAATATCTATCTGAGTGGCCATTTTCTAAGTGGTACAGGCCCTAAATTCATACAGCCAGCAAAAATCTAATATTTTGGCATATCTCACTCAAATTTGAACAGAAAAAAAAAATACAATATTAGTATTTAAATAATTTCATATTTACAGTACAAATATATACAATTCTTTTTTATATATAAACTGATTTCAAGTATTTTTTTTTCCATTTGGGATGCGACTAAATTCATACAAAAAGTTATACAGTGTCCAAAGCTAAAGCTAAATTATATACGATTTATTTTCAAAAACTGCTTTCAGGTACTTTTTTTTTTTGTCATTTCAAATGCGACCTGACCAAATTTCTACACAGAGTTAAGTAGTGTCACTCACATGCGCCATTCGATATGTATTTAAATGGTAGATGAGTGAGCGATTGAGTGATTTTAGACACATATGCATGACTGTATAAATACAGTAATGCCTCTGGGCTGGCGCTTATGTATCTGATATGCTTGATGAATTCAGCACTGCGGCAGATGTCATGATAGGCATCAGCAGAGGAAAAATGTCTGTAACTGTCTGTAGCTCCTTCAGCTCTGTGTAACAATTAATTACCGGTATGCACAGATCAGTCTGGACATGTAGACTACATTGTCTTAACAAATGGACAATATATTATGCAATTTTATTGTGAAAACCATAATCTAAGTCCAAAAGAGAACCAAAGAGACAAAGTAGTGCAAAGAATTTAACAAAGCCATAGTAAGAGAGATTTTTCCAAACTGAGTGGCTCCTGTTCACAGAAGACCCCTGCACTGCCTCCACAATGATTCACTGAGTGATTCAGCATGAGTGTACAGAGGTACACATGTGTGGATGTGCTTGAGAGTCAGCTATTAGTTCTGACATCATTAATAACAAAATTTCAAGAATTTCAAATCCAATATCCTGAAGTAGACTAAAAAAACATGCCAGTTGTGCTTGGAGTCAATTGTTTTGTTTGTGATAATGTTATGAAACATGCCAAATTGTGCGGACATCATATTTTGGCCAGGCTGTCATACAAAGAAATTGTGGAAAAACAAGAGAGTGACAACAAAATATGTTATAGTCAATGTAGGCTTTTTTCTGTAAGCTTTTTGTTTTTCTAAGCAGTTTTTTTTAAATACCATAAGTGTTTTGTTCTTCCCTCATTTATTAAATATTTTAAAACAAAGACAAAGCAGATATTTTTTTTTTGATTGTTTTTTTTCTTTCTTTCTTACCACAGCAGAGCTGGGTCCTGGGATTTCTCCGTTTGTGTCTGGAGCGAGAGACAATCTAAGGCTGATCTCATCTGAGATTTCTGGAGTGCTGGAGAGGGGCATCGCCAGAGAGGAGGGTCCGGACAGAGAATGGTTCAAACCGTCAGTCAATAAAGTTGGGTCTTCCTCAGATATGGGTTCCCATGACTGGAAAAGGAGGGATATGCATGAGAACCTAACAAAATATTGTTTTTATTAAGAAAATTACACTAAATATATAAAAACTCTGATAATCTTATCATTTTTAACCACAATGAGGGGAAAAAAAGCAAAAGCTTTACACAGAAATGATGATGCTATCTAGCTCAACTCATAGCCTCAGAGGTCAGGGGTTAAGTACTAACGTCGTCTATGTCCCTGATGTCCAGCTGCTCATTTTCCAGGTCTTCGCTAATGTGCCGTCGAGAGCGGAAAACTCTGTGGGCTTCCTGGTTAATCTGCCGCAATTGATTATCATTTTCCGTTTCTGAAACCACATCCCTAAAGCAGAGATGGGGAGAAAAAAAATTGTTCCACACATATTAGAGTCTGGTAGGGTTTATTGTCACAAAGAAAAATATTTTAAAAACGTTGATTTTAGTATTTCATTGTTTTTGCTTGTTTTTACATGTGCTTTTAAAGTTTTTTGATAAATGGCAAAAGAGGTCACATACACACTACTGGGCCTCTTCCACTGCGTGGTGCGGTTGTTGTGGTTGACGTAGTAGGTCCGGCCCAGGTTATCCACCTTCTCTTCCCAGCCCGGAGGCAGTGGAGGCAGGAGCTGCTGAGGTCTCTGTGAACCTGGATCTGCGGAGTCTGTCACCTCCCAGCCCTGAGAAGAAAGTGAGACAGAGAAATAGAAGTTAAGAGACAAAAGAGTAAGTAAGAGTCAGATGTTCAACAAAAGTAATCATTTTAGTACCACAAGTTTTCCACAAAAGAAAACAAAAAAACATCTAGGGACAATACTAGGGACAATATTTCTAGGAACAAGGGATAAGATCATTTTAATATAAAGAATATTACAATAAGGAAGTCATACGTCTTGAAGTCAGTGTGCCATTTAAATATTAAAATCCTGTTCCATCTTAAAATCCTGGTCCACAACTACTGATCAAGTTATGATTAGTATTGCAGTTGCTTCGACACTGTAATATCGACTAGCAGAGAGAAAAAAATATTAAACCAAACCGAAAACTGAACAGTGGGAATAGAAGTCTAGAACAGGAAGCTAGAAAGTTAAAGGAAGGAAATGCCAGACAGTCAACTGGTTCAAGCCATATGGCATACTTTAAAATGGAAAATGCCAAGTAGTCTGTGAGGATGAGAGGATAAAAAGCCACTAAAAAAAAAAAATCACTAAAAAGCAGGAGAGAAAGCAAGAAAGGAGACATTTAAGTGTGTCTTTTCAGATTTCAAGCCTTCTCTCTGTTATGTGCCAGGGTCTATAAACTTGGATGGACTACATCTACACACAAAAGTTCCACATCTAATTTAAATCTACATGTTTTGACATTTACTATTTTATATAAGGTCAAGTTTTAGTAATAGTTTTTTGTCTTTTGAAAATGTTTCATAACTAATTTGGCACTGCCCTTGTTATCAATTTATTATTAAATTTACTTCATTTTGGCATTTTATATTCATTCATTTTAGTTGTTTTAGTTGATTAAATTAGTTGATTATAAATTTGATTGTCTGAACAAGTTCCCAAAAAATGTATAGGGCATTATTGATATAATTTATTAAAAATGTCATCTTTGTTGCTAGAAAAACAACAACCTGATTTAACCCTGATTTAAACCTGAAGTAATTTCTTTTTTAGATGAACGCTGAGGGGAAGTGGAGTCATTTAAAGAAGATAAAATGTATACACTCTTCCTGCTAATGGGTTGGTTTTACCTCAGCTTCTTCCCGCATCTCGCTGCTTTCCTCCTCATGCCCGCCGTTCTTCGGCATGTAGGCCATTTTCAGTCTCAGGTAGCCTTTCACCCTAGACTTATGACTACAGGACATAAAAGCATGTCATTACAAAGTCAAGTACAGTCATCATCATCAGAGTACAGTAAAATATAGTACAGACATCAAAATTTTAACACATTTTGTTTACTTTCCTTAAGTGGTAACTGCATTTATTTAGACCTTAATTACACCAGAATTTAAGCAGGATAATTGTTTGAAATGGTTTTAATATTTTGAGAGCCTCAATATCTTTCTTAAATTTGTTATCCATATAGTGACATTTAGTGTCATATAGTGTATAGTCAAGTGGAGTAATCAACGAGTATATTAAATATATAGCAAAGTGCACAAGCATTAAGTGTTCCCGTGCAAAATCTTTGACTGTAACTATAGCCACAAAGCATTAAGGGGATTCACTGGTGTTAGTTTGGTAGTTGCACATTTCGTTCTGAAAGAAAAAACGGACAAATTTGAAATGTGCTGTATCGAAGCAAAAGTACAGTCCTGTGAATAAGGTAAATAAATGCAACACCAACGCGTCAGACTGTTGTAACTACAAATATAACACTAAAGTTCTTGTACGGTGTTTGTGAAAGCTGCATAACCACTGACCTTCTTGGACGCAGGAGAAAGTCTTTAAATGTGTACGGCCGCTCCATTGCAGGGTCCTCCGTCTATACAAACAATACAGAAAATAAACAAACATGCATCCGATCTGGGCTAATCTCATCTCACAAAGCATAAATCTATAACAGTCCCAGCCTGATTGAAGGTGGGAAAAGGGGGATATAGACCCTTGGGTGGCGTCCAGCTGTCTTATGCAACACTGTTCTCCCGTTACATTTAAACTGCCCACAGGTTGGATATTCGTGGCAGGTCATTAGTGGCTACAATCTGATGGAAATTGATGGAATTGGCACCTCTACCAGTGCCCGAAACCAGAACTATGTGAGGAAAGATTGGAGGCCCTGAAGGAAAACGGGAGAGCTTTCCTGTTTGGCAAGTCTAGATCAAACTAGAGGTGAAAAGCATTCAGACTTCAAAACCAGAAAGAACTCAAATCTGCAAGGTATCTTAATAAATAAACACTCCAAGGAAATATATATCCATCTATACATGTCTGATCCAAGTTTAGGAAAACACTTTTAAATATTCAGCAATAAGAGCAGGCATAAAAGGAGCGAGTGGTCTGGACTGCAACCATGCAGAAGTGAATAGTAGATATGTAGGCGGCCGCAAGGAAAACAGACCAGACTCCGTGTGTGAGACTAAATATGATATCCAGCACAGAAATGTCACTTAGCCACTGGAAATAGTTTCAAACAAAAACAAAGGTTGTTCCATTCCGAATCTTTTCCTAAATGTCCACTGCAAGAAAACCTCTTGCTCAAAAGTTAATTGGAACAAAATGGCATTTTGAAAACCACTGACTTTATCAAGCACAAAGCTTGCCAACACCTGTCTTCTTTGAGACGATGTGTGGTTTGGACTGTTTTGAAGCAATAAGGTATATGAAAGGCTGTGCTATATTGCAACAATATTAGTTACTGTACTAGACTATTTTAAAAACGTAAAACATATATTTACATTTTAAAACGTTTGTGTTTGAAAATACAAATAATATGCATTGAAAAAATAACATTAAGATAGAATAATAATATTTACATAATTATAATCCATCCATTCATATATACAGTATCTGTCAAAAGTTTGGAAACATTACCATTTTGTTATGTTTTTGAAATGGATCTCTAATGCTTACCAAGGCTGTATTTTTTATTTACTCAAAAATACCAGTAAAAATTGAAATATTGTGAAATATTATTACAAATTAAAATAACTGTTTTCTTTTTGAATATATTTTAAAATGCAATTTATTCCTGTGATGCAGTGTCACATGATCCTTCAGAAATCCTTCTAATGTGCTGATTTGGTGCTCAGGTAACATTTCTTATTATCAGCGTTGAAAACAGTTGTGCAGCTTAACATTTTTGTGGAAATTTTTCAGGATTCTCAGAAAACGCCACTTTAAAAATTATACAATTTTAGGACTGTAAATCCAATTTGAGTTCCAAGTTACAACAATTTGAGAAGCACTGTACTAGAAGATAGTGTATCATATCAAAGTTAGAAATTCCAGTATTGTGACAACAAAACTAGAAAATACACTCACCTAAAGGATTATTAGGAACACCATACTAATACTGTGTTTGACCCCCTTTCGCCTTCAGAACTGCCTTAATTCTACGTGGCATTGATACAACAAGGTGCTGAAAGCATTCTTTAGAAATGTTGGCCCATATTGATAGGATAGCATCTTGCAGTTGATGGAGATTTGTGGGATGCACATCCAGGGCACGAAGCTCCCGTTCCACCACATCCCAAAGAAGCTCTATTGGGTTGAGATCTGGTGACTGTGGGGGCCATTTTAGTACAGTGAACTCATTGTCATGTTCAAGAAACCAATTTGAAATGATTCGAGCTTTGTGACATGGTGCATTATCAAGCTGGAAGTAGCCATCAGAGGATGGGTACATGGTGGCCATAAAGGGATGGACAAAAAAAGTGTGCCAAGAAAACTTCCCCCACACCATTACACCACCACGACCAGCCTGCACAGTGGTAACAAGGCATGATGGATCCATGTTCTCATTCTGTTTACGCCAAATTCTGACTCTACCATCTGAATGTCTCAACAGAAATCGAGACTCATCAGACCAGGGAACATTTTTCCAGTCTTCAACTGTCCAATTTTGGTGAGCTCTTGCAAATTGTAGCCTCTTTTTCCTATTTGTAGTGGAGATGAGTGGTACCCGGTGGGGTCTTCTGCTGTTGTAGCCCATCCGCCTCAAGGTTGTGCGTGTTGTGGCTTCACAAATGCTTTGCTGCATACCTCGGTTGTAACGAGTGGTTATTTCAGTCAAAGTTGCTCATCTATCAGCTTGAATCAGTCGGCCCATTCTCCTCGGACCTCTAGCATCAACAAGGCATTTTCGCCCACAGGACTGCCGCATACTGGATGTTTTTCCCTTTTCACACCATTCTTTGTAAACCCTAGAAATGGTTGAGCGTGAAAAAATCCCAGTAACTGAGCAGATTGTTAACCCTCTGAGGTCGGCTATCACACCGGCGCGATAGTCTGGCTTTTTTCTTATCAGTGCAAAAGAAACTCAAAATACTCTGTTGATTTTGATCTTACATATTAAGTGTTGTACATCATTAGATCCTGATAAGCGTCTATTTTTTTGTGGATACTCACAATAAAAACAAAGTGTTGTGCTTTTCACCAATTAAAAGAAAAACAAACATGATGCGCGTTCTGCTTTCTCTCTGTCAGTTAAGTCCATTCTGAAACGCGTCCTAAGATTAACTTTAATTCCGCGAATACTTGTCATACAGGCACGAGTGTTTTTCCATAATGAAGCTTGAACTTTCTTCTTTTAAATTAATTAATTTAAATAAAAAAACAAATATTCTCAGCTTATGTAATCTGTATGAAAAGAGATGTCAGTATTTTTCTTTCCAGCTCATTATACCTAATTACGCGTTAATGTGCCACGCCCACGGAGAGCGCGCGCTATTCAAACGCAAATGATCTAAGGCAAGCCGTTCAAACATGCCAACGCCCACCAGCTGGATTATAAAACACATCGTGTTTAGTAAGTATCTTGTACAGCTGTGTACACAGCGTATCCTTTCGCTGTGAGGAATAATACTATCTAACCCTGGAAAATGTACCAGAAGTGCTGGTAGTTTCATTTCGAGGAGCAACGGATCCAGCTGATGTAGTAAGTCATTTATTCTAGTGCTTTGTTCTAATCGTGATATTGAATACTGTCTGACTGTAAACCGCAAAAAGACTGTTTAAATATGAATTGCGTGTCTGTGTGTAGGCTAAATGATGAGTGAACGGCAAAGGCGCGCGCGCTTTGTTTACTACAGTTATACAGCGCGTGTCTGTGCCTTGTTCATTCACTCTCGCACCTACATTAGTAAACGTTATGTTCACATGAACACATCCAAACTATATTGCTATAGCCTACTAAGATGAGTAAAAATAGACTGAAATATGTTGAAATAAAATGTCTGTATAAGCAACAAGCTGCAAATTCACATGTATATACTAATATATCATACACAATATATTACAGACTAAATATGAATGTTTAGCCACGATTTTGTGATTAGTTTTGGATAGATTATAAAGTTTTGACTGTAAAAAAAGACTACTGTCACATTAAATAGGTACGCTTTTGTTCACCAATTTCTGCTCATAGTTAAATATACTATAGTATGATGTTTTGTCAAAAATAAAGTAGGTATATTGAATTATCAACTAAGATGTTATTATAGTGTTTGTTCCAATATTCAAACTAATGAAACCTTTTTTAATACGTATGATAAAATGTATACTTTTTACAAAGAAATACACTTGAAATATTGTTAAAATTGTAATTGTTGTTGTAATTGTAACCTATTTGTAATTGGTTACAATCTCTAATTGTAAAATATGTATAGGCTATATAGATAATTTCTTTTGTCCTTGCATTCTTTGGGATCCTGTGACACACCTGTGTGAAAGGGCTAATTAATATGCAGCTCATTATGCAGCACATTATCCGGCCTTTGTCTTCTCAGGTGTGAACACGCCTCCACGCATATTGCCTTTCCAAACCAAAGGTCTCTAATAAAATTCAAATCAGTGTATGTGTTTGTGTAAATGATTAGGCAGGATGATTTTCAGATCATTTTGAAGCAAAAATTCTAGGCAACAACACTCATTAGTCAAAAGTCTTGTGGACACATATTTAGTATGTGTTTTGTGGCCTTATTTCAGACACTTTAAGGTTTAGTTTTTTCAATAACCATGCATAAGCAATATTCTCTCAAAAATACAAACATGTTTCATAATTGTTGCTCAGAAATTCCGGGCCCGTCTGGCACCAACAACCATGCCACGCTCAAAATTGCTTAAATCACCTTTCTTTCCCATTCTGACATTCAGTTTGGAGTTCAGGAGATTGTCTTGACCAGGACCACACCCCTAAATGCATTGAAGCAACTGCCATGTGATTGGTTGATTAGATAATTGCATTAATGAGAAATTGAACAGGTGTTCCTAATAATCCTTTAGGTGAGTGAGTGTATACAGTCCATGATGACATATAAACCTAGCCAGTGCTAAGATTTAAAATCGATTGGTGTTGTAAAGTGATTAGCTAGGTGGTCAAGTATTTTATGTCATATGTATTTTAACATGAATGGAATGCTGCATTGACCAAACATTATTACATTATTATACTGAATAATGTTGTGGTAGGGGCTAAACTGGGCCACCCTGGAAGTGCGTCTTCTTTTTGTCAGAGTGATTTTTTTAGTTGGGATAGCCCTCTCAGAAGCAGCCTGTGTGTTTACATTCCAAGCAATTCCCTTTCCACTCCGTACAGGGATATGGGCTTCAACATTTTGAGTTGCTTAATTGCCGTAATGTGACCCTCAACAACTTCAATCTCTTACCCTTTCAGTCAAGAGCTAAAAATTGTTCCTGAAAACAAAGAAAAAAGAAAAAGGGGAAAAAAAAGCAAACAAGATATCTATTTGAATGTCACAAGAGCACATGAACTTACCGGTAAATGGGTAAGAGGCACATCCACCTGCCCAAGGAAGTCATCTCTGGTCTATATATGAAAGAGAAAGAACAAGAGAGGGCGAGAAGAAATGAAAATAATATAAAAAGTAGTAATGTAGAGTTTTGGCTGTGAAACAGTGACTGACTTCAGCAGGATTTGGCAATGAAAACCACAAAGAGGAGGACAAATACACATCTGTATAACCCAAGAATAATGAAAATGTGTGCTCGAGAAAGAGAGAGAAAGGAAATACAGTTATAAGGGCAGTGTTAATTTCAAATGTGTCACTTTAAAAAGGGAAAACCTGACAACCAACCCAATGAGGTGCAGCAGATAAGTAATGAGTAAGGGTCAAAAGTCAGAAGGAGTGTATTAATGTATGAACCGCCAATCACAAGCCTTCAATCCACCCACCAAATCCAATAAGCCAAACTGTGAGATTGTCAGCTATAATTGTCAGGTAGTTGGGTCAGGGTAGACCATTAGATTACCTGACCATGGTTGAAATGTCCATTCTTGGACCGATCATGACCAATGTGAGCCTGTGTGTGGAATAAACTTATTAAGACAACAAAGACGAGCACATCCTCGCAATCACCCTAGCAATAAATTAAAATAAATAGATATCATACATAAAAAAATTAAATAAAATTAAATAAAAAAAATGACACCCAGTTAGTCAGCACCAGAGCCTCAGAATGGGTGTAGCTTTCGGACAACAACGCTCATTTATTGTGGAAAGGTTAAGTATGAGTCACTATTTGTGGTGGTGAGTGAAAAACAGGACCACAAATACATTCTCAAGCCCCTATTCATCATGGAAAACCCACCATGTCTGAGACATTCCTCTGATTAAATGTTAAGTGTTTCTGAGTCAAATGGGGTTACAGCCACCAATCCACCAACAGCAGTTGTGAATCACAAACAGAAGCAAAATGAAGCAATTAATTAAACCAAAAGGTATGAAGAAATGACCTAGGAAACTCAATAAGCTAGTTTAATCTTAAAGGTCACATTACAGAAGAATTAGGTCTTGACAAAGATTCCTGTCACTAAGCAAACTATTTTCCTATCCTTCTGCAATAAAAAAGATGCTCTAAATAAGTAAAAATGATTTAACTGATGTCTTTTAACCACAGCGACTTTGAGACCATTAAGATATGTCTTTATGACCCTGAAAACCCTGTTCCCACACAATGGTCTGAGTGTTAAAAATAAATATTTGCTTAGTCATCGTCTATTACAGAGCTGAGTTAGCAGTTGACTTGAGCCGTTAAAGAGGCTGAAATGTGCAGAAACAGAGAAAACAAGCTGAAATCAAGACAGTATGAACGTAAGAACCAATAGGCCCATGGGGGAATAAACGGAATTTCATGGAATACCATGTTGTGCTCTTTACCGGAAGGAGAACTTGTTTATGAAACATTAGCTACATTACTTAGGTCATGTAGCTAAGGTTTGCAAAGGTTAGGGTCAGGGGTTATGGCAATAAGACCCAAGAAAAAACTTCCGACAACTGATCTGCAACACTCAGATGTGCTAAAATAAGACTGGAGCCCCCACAAATTTAGCAACAGGGTTCCTTTCCGAGCCACAACAGTAAGGCACCACCACAGCAATAGGAATGCTGACAGAGCTTGACTAAATCTCATTTTCATTCTCTCAAGTTGTTCTTCTCTTACCTCTGAGAACACACAGGCTTTTTTAAAGAACTAAATCCTGAGTTCGGCAAGAAAGCTGCCACAGCAGACTTAAGTGAGATTCCCCCCAATCCACCCCCCCCACCACCACCACCACCCACCACCACCCACATCCCCTCATTATGCTTGCTAAAACTTATGAGACAGCTAACAGTTGCATGTATGAACCTGAGCACTGACAAGTCAACGGGAAATCCACGCACCCCACAGAGAACAAATGCAATAAATGACGACTGAAATTTTATATAGTTATGTGAAAGCTATTGAATTCTGGAAATTATGCAAATCATCTTATTAAAAAGTAGTATTGGTATAGATCTGTATTAAAAAGTAGTATTGGTACAGATCTGTATTGTAAAAGTGGATAGTCTTTGTAAACAAGAATTCTGAAGGTAAGGCTTGTAATTAGGGATGTCCCGATCCGATCACGCGATCGGAAATCGGGCCCGATCACGTGGTTTCAGACTCGATCGGAATCGGACGTTACCTCCCGATCAGGACTCGGATGTATGTAAATTAGGGGTGTAACGGTACATGTATTCGTAATTATTGAACCGTTTCGGTACGAGGCTTCCGGTTCAGTACGCATACAAACCGAACGATTCCTAGGACCATTTTTCCTGCAGACAAAATCCGCGCTGGCGCGATCACCACAACGTTGCGCAACATCAAATGGCAAACATAATGAAAGCCGAACGAAACTGCGCTACTCTATTGTGCTTAACGGACCATTTATCAGTTCGGACCAGCAACATCTGTGCAGCGCGAGATCAAGCGACACTGTGCTAAGAGATCCAGTGAAGAAAACATTTGAATTCGCCACTGAAGTAATAACATCGCTGCGAGATCTAGTGAGAAGCATTCAAATTTCTCCGTTATTTACCGTAGATCTCTATTAGATCAAACAGCGCTGACGTGGGAACCAGGAGAAACATTGTGCCGTGAATGAACATGGATTTAAATGTTGCACTTCAAAACTCAATTATATAAATATATATATTTAAATGTTATTTTTAATGTGATTACCAAAACATTATTTGTTCATCCTTCAAAGATTACCACCCCCATTTATAAACCTGAAAGTTTCAAGATGTAGGAAAATTCAAACTTATTTAAAAATAGTTTTTCTTTTAATAAATAGGACATTTCTCTGGCATTTCTTTCTTTTTGCTGTATTGTATCGAACCGAACCGCAAATTGTGTGAACTGTTACACCCCTATGTGTGTGTGTGTATATATATATATATATATATATATATATATATATATATATATATATATATATATATATATATATATATATATATATATATATATATATATATATTCATTATTTTTTTTATACACTTTTAAAACATTTTTATTTTTTGTTTACATGCCTGCCGGGTATTTTAAGTTGAGGTGCTATTTGTTTTTATATTAGACTTTTTCTATATTTACTGTTGCACTAAAGTCCAAAAGTGAAGATTTTATGTTATTTATTACTTGATTGTTCAAGCTACCTCACAGACGTGCTCTGTTTGAATGTTGAATGTTAAAATAAGGTGAATTAAATAAAAAATAAGGAACATCATGGATCTGTTTTTTCTCTCTTCTTTATTCTTTTTTTATGTATTATATAAGTATCGGATTGGGACTCGGTATCGGTAGATACTCAAAATCAAATGACTCGGACTCGGACTCGAGGGCAAAAAAACCTGATCGGGACATCCCTACTTGTAATACCTCATAACCCGTAGAGATAATTCAGCAAATGTCATTAAAGACATGATTGAGGAATTCAAAAGAACAATCATGACAGAAAAAAAGTAAACAGATCTGTGTGAGAGGGGTTCACTTCAGTTGATGAACTCTGCTGCTGGAACATTTGGCTCTTTGACTGACTCATTTCCAGTAAAGTCTTTTGAGCAGGTACTGGAAATATATATGCTGCCGATAGCTACCACGGAAATTGGGGAAGGTATGTGCGTGTGACATTCCTGATTGCGGAATCGGAAGATTCTTGAATGTGGACATCTCAGAGACTCAAGACCTTCCAAAATGTTATCGCTGTGAAGTCCCACTTTCCACACTCCATCAGAAAGATGCTGTTATGAGTTCTGTACATGATAAATACTAGTTCTAGTACTAGTAACTGCTGGTGACAAATTGATGAATGCCACACACTTAAAGTGTGTCAGCACTGCTATGATGAATTGGCATCTAACATGAGCAGGAATGAATCACTGAAGGGGCTTTCAAATCTCAATGGTAACCTGTAGAGAATAACTAATATGTGGCATATATAAAAAATGCCACAGAAGCAAATAACTCAAAACAAAGCCTTGATCTTAATCTAACAATTATGCATGGAGATTTTCTATATTTTTCAACAATATACTTTAGCACAGTGCTTTAAAATCTTGGTTTTAAAAAGTTACTGGAACTAAGAAAAGCAGTATGTGTAACTATATATTAGACCTTAATCACCACAGAACAGCTGTTACTTGAGATGAACGGTGACCCAGGCCAAGGGAGAAAGGCAGCTTTCAAAACCAACAACAACACTTGACACGGGACTAAAGATAGAACAAGCTCCTCTTCAAGAGAGGGAAAAGAGACAAGAGGACATGCCCCTATGAATGAAGCTACATCTGAAAATGCTTTCAGCTTCTGTATATTTTCCACTTCTGAATATCATATTGAGTATAAGAATTTGTATGCTTGTTGGGAAACCAAAGATGTGGTTACGTCTTTCTCCTGGCCCCCATTTTCATGGAATTTTCACTTCCCAGAATGTGGACAAGTCATTCCTGATCCCACCTCCTCTTTCCTGCTACCTCTTCTTTCATCTGTTTTTCCCATTCTCCAGCCACTTAAAAACTATTAAAACACATTTTGCGAGGTTTTCACCTAACTGCATTCTTTGGGTAACGAAAAAATGGCATGTTAATAAAGCAGGCCTCAAACGTAAAAATGAATCAGCACTTCATATTCAACTCAACTTTAGAACCTCAGTTGTAGTTACCTGTGGATTGCTGGAGGTAGGCGGCTTTCCAACGCTAATATCCTGTGCATGGATGGGGCTGTGCTCGCCTCCCTGGCTGAAATAGATCTTAAACTTGGGCTGTCGCGAGTTCTGTTCCTTACTAATTTTGAATGTGCAGCCTTGAGCTCTGTTCTCAACCATCTCACTCTCAGTCTCCATTTCTGAGATCGGGGCATGAAGGTTTGGCATGGATCCGAGGCGTGAAGGAGCTCCTCTGAATTGCAACGGCTGTGAAGCGCTCCTCTCAAGACGGATCCGAGGATACCGCACCAAGCGGCTGCCTTTAGAACCTGTAATGCCTAAATCACTCATGTCAGCTTGAGAAGTAGGGCTTGGGTGCCGTCCTTGGTCCTGTTGAAGCTGGAAGACCAGTCTTTGCATGCCAGGACCTCTGTCTGAGCTTTGCAGGACAGACCAACGGCCATTCTGTCCATCCTCGCTGTATGGCATGATCCTAAACTCCTGGGCATCGGAGCCATCTGCAGATCTTCTACGAATACTGAAACCTCCAATGGTAATTCCTTGAGGACTTCCATTGGGTACACTCAAACTAGCATAACCATTTTGTCCATCACATGGCCGGACACAAAAGACTTGCCTCTTAGGTTGGATCGGCTCAGTACCTGGTTGACTTTGTTCCACATTTTGGCAGGATGTGGATTCTACTCCATCGTAAGCTGGAGGTGGAGGTAAGAACCAACTTTCATCAGGCTCAGTGTAGGCTGGAGCTGGATCCTGAGGGTACCCTGGAGGTGGATCACAGGGCAATCCATCTTCTTGAGATGCAGTTGAGCGTTGTAGAGATATCTGGACAGACGTGCTCTTGGTCGTCCGAGGTTCAGTTTGACTCTGGAGCTGTGGGATGAACATGGAAGAGCTTCGCTTTAGAGAGGCGTCCGAAAAAGCAACTGAACCCGACTCCGGGCTTTCGACAAGTCCTCCGCTTCGTGGCTGCACATGGAACATCATGGCCCCTGCGCCACTATAGCCTCTCTCATCTCTGTCTTCCACAGTCCCATTCAGCTGCTCCAACTCTGGTGCAGTGTTACTGCGTCCAGATCCAAAATATAACCGAAGCCGGTGAGACATTCTCCTGTCTGCCTTGATCGGTCTCTGTCCAGCTCTTCCTGGATCTGTCTCACCCACCGTTTAGTGTGTCTGATCCCCTTTTACTCTCCCTCTCTGTCTTGCTCATCCAACCTCTTTCCTTTCTTTCTCTCTCTTTCCCTTACTCACATACAGAGGCTGCGTTTCGTTTCACAGCTACCAATGAAGCGCTGCCAGGGAGCTTAAAAGTTCAACCCACAAGCTTCAGGGAGAGGGAGAGGGAGAGAGAGGGAGAGAGAGAGAGAGAGAGAGAGAGAGAGAGAGAGAGAGAGAGAGAGGGAGAGGGAGAGGGAGAGGGAGAGGGAGAGGGAGAGGGGGAGAGAGAGAGAGAGAGAGAGAGAGAGAGAGAGAGAGAGGGAGAGGGAGAGGGAGAGAGGGAGAGAGAGAGAGAGAGAGAGAGAGAGAGAGAGAGAGAGAGAGAGAGAGAGAGGGGGATCTGGAAAGAACGGGAGATGGAGGGAAAAAAAAACATCCCATGTGTCAAACTGTTCGAGCTGCAGTTCGATAGCGACAGTCAGCAGAAATAGCCCAAGTGGCAAGTTGCATTCCAGGCGTGATTGGATAAGGACGCCTGGTGCTCTTACAAGAAAGGTGAGGGTAGGGTGGCCAAAGTCACATGATCCAGATGGCATCCACCCTCAGTTCCCGGTTAGACCCAAACAGCACTCTCTCAGCTGCTACTGATCTGTCAGAAGGAACTAGACCGCCGGGGGTGGAATGAGAAAGAGAGGGATCACAGCTGACTAAGGACACACTCTCCACAAGCTCATAATTCTTTGTGCTCATCCTACACACAGGGTACACTGGGCCAAGCCACGTTGGGACATGGTGTGACCCACATCTCAAGCTGGTAAAAGAAGAATTTATCCATACTTCCAAAAACAATCAAACAACACAAAAACAATGCACACAAAACCCTAATAAATAAGTCCTATATTGGTAAGCAGAAGATATCCCACTATCATTTCAGACATTCTTGGAAAAACAGTAACCAGGAAATGTACATTTGCTGGAGAAATACTACAGCTTTTTATGTTGGGGCCTTTGTATAGACGTAATATTTCCCATCAAGCTTTTTAAGGGCTGGCATGGCTGAAAAGTTCCGTCTGCATTAAAAAAAAATAAAAGGGAAGTTTTAAACCACAACACAGTCACTCTCTTTCAAAACAGAGACAATGATTCAGGATGCAGCCGAGGGACCATTTAATTAGAACTAGAGAAGACAAAAAAAAAAAAAACTACAATCATGAACACTCCTAAAACAAAAACAACAAAGCAATTTACTTTCCTTTGTACTTAGTTTAAAAACCATCTTAAATTGTGCGTAATCTGGAAAAATATATATAAAACGCTTTTTACCTTTTCTGGAATTTCTTGAAATATGATCAATCACTGACAGCCATATTTATCATATAGCCACAAGCTTGTGTATTTTTATTTTATTTTTTCAAAAAATCAGTTTGGGGTAAATCATTTTAAGTTTTCGTGCTGGCATTTGCTTTTGCACCACAACCATAATCCATAAAATCTGAATCTTTAGATCAGAACAGATATGCAAATATCATAATGATTTGACACAGACTGCTGAAAGGCTGAATAAGTTGCTTAAGCCGATGTGAAAACCCAGAGAGATGACACTACATTGTGTCCGTATTCAAACTTGAAGAGACACTGCACAAAGACAGAGCTTTGTCTAAGAAGAAACAGAGGGCAAAGGTACTTAATTGCCAGGAGTGTGAAAGACTTCATGTATATCACTAATGGAATGGAATATATTGTAGGTCAACAACTGTATCCGTGTAATTTAAATGAGACAATTATAAACAATAATGAATCATTTTCTGAAGAAAATGTGAGTTGCACTTAACCCAAGCAAAACTCGCCACCACAATTCTAAGAGGTACTGAGTAAAAAGTTACAATGTAGTTGCTAGGGTTTTCTGCATGGTTGCAAGGTGGTTGCTTAGCCAAAAAAAAAAAAAAGTATCCATAAATCACAAGTCTGATAGCTTAATGCTGAAGTAAACACCAAATAACATTAGAGTGTGTCTGTGCAGCAACACCAGCCTGACATAAACCGTGAAGTCAGTGCAGTATCTTATTGGATGGAGTGACCGAGACAGACTCCTACTGAAAGAAAGGCCTTGATTGTGAATGTGTGGGCGCTCTCTAAAGGGGGTATTGTTTTGGAGGGCACACATGCCTTGCAGTGGCTGAGCTGTGAACAAAGAACGGAGACATCATGGCGTAAGAATTAGTTTCACAGCACCAAGCATTTTGGGAATTACAACAGAGGGGTTCTAAAGTGCTATCTACTCATATAATGACTTTCCATAGTATTTACTTCGTTAATATAAAGATAATTTCTTAAAAACTGTGACATTAGCAAACATTTGGCTGAATGATGCTAAATGGATGTTTTTTGATCTGGCATGTTTTCAAGAAGCACATTCGCTCACCCACACGACTCAGGGATGGTTGTGTCTCCATGACGGTTTTTGGAAGGAAGAAAAATGTAAATCTACAAAAAATGCTATCAATTGTTGTGAACAACCCATCGATCTACATCTTAACAATAAAATTCTCTCAACTGTCTTCCTCAGATCGCAGTCAAACATGCACCAATCGGTACTGAAACCGACTTACAGCTAGCTGTGAAACAGTTTGAGGATACAAAATGCTTTGTACAAAAGAAAGTGGAATGACAGAGTTGCTCTTACTGAAAAAGCAAGAGAGGGTCAGACAAGCAGAAACTGGAAAAACACAACGTTACTGAAAAGACACAGGGAAGAAAATAAAGAGATAACAGAGCGATGGAAATAGACAGAGAGAATGTACGTGAGAAAGCGTGAAAATCATTAAATCGGTGTTCAGTCAGTGGGACACCATCCATGCTCTCCTTCAGACATATAAGGAAGACGCTTAGATTCTTCTCAGCTCTGCATTGAAACTCGGCCAAAACTCATCACACAGGGGAGACAACAACCATTTCCCTGTGGACTGCAACAACTCATGCGCACACACAACACATCCATCATAGAGTTAGCACAGAGAACAATCCCACTGTCTAATCACAAACCAAATGCTATATTTACTGACATTAGCTGTACTTCAGATCCAGAGCTATAAAATGCACTGTGGTTCTCAACTGGTTTTGCTTCAGCCTCAGATTCTACACTGGACATCATTAAAGTACCAAGATGGTATGTTAGAAAATTAACCAAAATGTGCATACATTGAAAAGAAAGAAGTGTTTCTTCCCCAATTTTCCTAAGATAATAAGCCTTATTATTTGCTTTTAGCATCTTTCCCTTGTTGTTCCCAACCTTATTGTGACCCATTTGTAGGTTGCAAACCACCAGTTGAGAACTACTGGGTTGAAAAATGCAGTTGCAATGTAAACACTATTCTTCTCCCACTTCACCGGCCACTTCATGTATTTCGGGAGAAGTGGATGAATCGATGTGCTGTAAATGCGACAGATACGATTTTCCTTGTAGGCCTGAAACGAGACTTCAAGAGATTTCCACGACGCATGCGCGAGAATTGCGATCTCCTTCTACTACTTCAGTTAAGTTCTCGCGCGTGCGCGTCGTGGAAATCTCTTGAAGTCTCGTTTCAGGCCTACAAGGAAGAAAAGGAATAGTCGAATAAAGTCGTTATTTTTGTTTGTTTTTTCGCACAAAAAGTATTCTCGTCGCTTGATAAACTTATAGTTGAGCCACTGTTGTGACATGGAATATTTAAACATTTTCTTCATTGACTTTCTGGGCCGTCAGGATTCATTCCCTTAGGGAGCCTATGGAGGAGTGATCCAGCTGTCACATTTAATCAAAAATATCTTCATTTGTGTTCCGAAGACGAACGAAGGCCTTACGGGGTTGGTACAGCATGGGGGTGAGTAATTAATGACTTAATTTTCATTTTTGGGTGAATAACCCTTTAATAGCAAGAACTGAACCCTAAAATAAAGTGTTACCACAATTACTATAGACCAAATTTAGAGAGATTTATTAAATTCAGACAATAAAACAGTCTTCACAATTCTTCACAATGTGAAAAACTCTCTTTATGACAGATTGGGAACAAAATGTTCCTAGAATAAAAATAGGTCAATCGAATTTGTAAAAATGAACTCTAAACTGGTTACTGTATTTTTCCACATCATCTCCCCATTAGAAATACAAATGGTTTGTACTGTAGGTAACTGCATAGCAAGCAAAGCAACTGAGCATCGTTGCTATGGGGACACTAATGAATGGTTTAGCACTGACATTAGTTACATAACAGTGGAATTTCTTTCATTGTTACACAATTAATAATGTATCTATCTTTCAGTGCAGGTCAAAAAACTAAAGCAGTCATTTTTTAGACCGTTTTAATGATTCTTTTGGAGATACATTTGAGAGGTGCAAGCTATTTTCAGACTAAATTTTGTAATGAGGAGAAAAAGTGAAAACTGGAGCACCGGAGAACACAAGCTTTATTCCAAAACCCAGTGAGCTGCATAACATGTCAAATTAAGGCATCACAGGTGCTCTCAGCTCTCAAGGGTAAGGCAGCACTGTATCATTCGCTGAAAAGTCAATAGAAATGTTAATTACCGGTATAAATACCGTTATATTACATTCAATATGAAAAGATAGAAAATTAAATCAAGCATTTTTTAACTCTATTTTAACTATTTGTGTCATGTAATTTTTAAATATTGTGTTGGGAGTTGCTGCCCATATAAAGCGTACAATTTTGATGTTCTATGACGATTTTAATACATTGGCTATAAGCGAGTGTTTTCCATTTTCAAAACTTGCGTGGGGGATTGTGGGATTGAAAACATAAAGGAGCAAACAGTGTCAAAAAGTTAAGAAATGCTCAACTTTAAAAATTTTATGAAAAAAAAAAGCCACTCGGCAGCCAATCACAGTGAAGTGAAGGCAATGACATCTGTCATCATAAGCATTTCAAATTCTGAGTTTCTGGTGAATGTTGTCCTGAAATCACATTGCTAGACATCAGATTTAAATGTGCATGCACTCATTGTGGCAAGGCTGTGGCTCAATAATCAAAAACTGTCAACTGTGCAGTCAGGAATATAGAAATTAACTAAGGTAATTTACTAGATTTTGGAGCAGAGCTAGAGAGAGTAGTAACAAAAAAACATCAATATGTCACATTTAAGAGACGGAGGGATCATCATGCCATTAGTGATTTATTAAATGTAACACAATAGGACCAGTAATGTCATAATGCCTGCTTCAATTCTGACTGACATGTCCTGTTAGGTGGAGGTGGTTCTTACCAGGCGGTTTTCATCAAACACCTCAAAAAGAAGCCGGTGGTTTTGTGGGCAGACCTGCAGACATGACAGAAGAGAGAACACAAAGTTATAAAAATGTTTTTGAGCAACATTGTCAAAGAAATTCAATTAATAAACCAAAAATACAATGGCTAGTAAAAAAACAACAAAAAAAAACATTCTCAGTCATATGCAAGCCACCTAACCATACAAAGCAGGCATTTGCTATGTAGTTATAAAACCATTTCATTGGGAGCATTATCATTGGCTCAGAATAGCACCTATAAATCACGTCCGTGTGAATGGACTTCTAAACGAAGCAGCTCTGTAGAGCCGGAACACAATCTTTCACTAGATTGTTTTACGTACGAGCAACATTTCCTCCCATTGACGTCACACAAAATTATGTGCCGCTTCCAATAATAGATTATTACAATTGTAGAGGTGCCGAAAGGTGAGGTATAATAACAGATGTGCATTCCGAGATATATTACAAGTGCTGATTTCTTGATAGCACTGGACAGAGTCAAGATTTAATAAAGAAATCAAAATTGCAGATCAAAATTGTAGCCTTTTTGTGCCTTCCAGTACAAAACCCAGTGGATGAAATTATGAATTAGATGAGCCATGTTTGGAAAAAAAAAAAATTGAAAATGCAACTTACTCTGAAATAGAATTCCTCATTCCATTTGGGATTGAGAGTCTGAAAAAGAACCAAATATGTTAATTTATGCGTTTCAACAGTTTCTGTGATTGCGATTTTTTCTGTAACCTTTCAAAACACTAATGAACAATTAAACAGGTCATTTTATTAACTATAACAGGTTTTCCACAATTAGCAATTTGCAAAAAATCCTGATTATGTTGGAGACAGCGGAGTGGAAAATTTCATCCAGTTATTTTAACAGCAGTGATAAGCATGCCATTATCTTGATGAGATTTACAACACAAAGGAAATTTAGAACAGGAGACCTTGGCTAATATTTACTACACTTGAATAAAATATTTTATGGTAGCTCACAGAGAAAGATAAATAGAAGGCGGGAAAGAGGGTGCTGAAATTCAGACAGAGAGAGTGCACTGGCCCTTGACTGGTATCGATCCTTTTAAGTGGAAGAAGAACTTAATCATTAAGTCAACATGGCAGATTGATTGACAGTTTAATTTAAACGTCTTCAGATGAGTACCTTAATTGATTTAACATAGAATAGAGTCAACAGAATGCTTCTATTTCAATTACGTTGTACAGTGTTAAGTTTTTGATATGATTCGCACACACAAGCATGCAGGATGCTGTAAATACGTCTGCTTTATTGGTCTGTGAACTATGTGTTAAAGCTTGTGAAAATACTTTGGGTTATTAAAGCGTAGAAATACACCCAGGTGTAAATTATACAGGAAGAACAAAGTAATGAAGCTCTGGCTGATACAGCTAAAAAAAAAAAGGCAATTTTTTTTCACCCTTTTAACAACATATAACTGCTCTTACATGTTTAAATGTTTCTCTCTTAGAAACTTTTTTATTAACATGCATCAATATAACAGCACACAGTAAAAACTAATATTTACCTACATTTATTACTTCGAAGTTAAACATTTTTCATCCAAGGACATTTGAGTGATGATTGAACAAATCATTGAATTAGAGTTTTGAATTGATTCACTGAAACAAACAGTTTGAACTGATTCACAGAATTTCATTTTCATTGTCAGCAAAAAAACCCGCCAACTCTGACTCATTATCGTACTGTATGTCTTTGCTCATCTCTTTTATTGTAAAAGTCAGCAAGTCATAGTGGTGAACTGAAATCCTCTCTCCTTGCAGTGACTAAATCACTTATGGCAGCCAGGGCATTCTCTCTCCTCCGATTTGATTCTTCCTGACATGCCCACTGTGTCTGACAGTCAACTGCTTGCCTGGTTTTTATCCTACTTGGTAATACAACCAAATCAATTGAACTGGAGGTTCATTTTCTACACATCAAATCCTAAACTACTGTTCCCACAACTACTCTGTATTCAGGCCAATGGCATTATCTGTGGCTCCGTTATCAAACCACATGGTTTCTCTTAGCAGTGTTATGCCTGCGACACTCCGTTCTAGATCCTATAATCTCCCTCAATTTCCACTTTCTTCATAGTCTGCATCTCTTACGTTCCAGAATACATAACCAATCATCACCTTAAGCTTAACCTAGACAAGGCTGACTTCCTCTTACTCTTGGCCAAACAGCCTCTAGTCAATCCGTCTCCATGTCTATTGAAGGTAATGCAGTTGTCACCTACCGACTAACAGACTAAACTTGTCATAGCCTGCAACTCAAATTCAATCTAATCTATCTTTGTCTAAAAGTTTTCAACAGGTAATTGCCTATTGTAAACCTAGTTTTGCAGTTAAAAACAGTTTAAACAGGCATCACACCTACTAGGATTATTTAAACTCAAATAACTAAATGGAAAAAAAAAAATGGTTTTCAATAAATAATGAGCTAGCTTCATAAACCTCTATTTTACATACGTTATATTTAATGTCAAATAACTTTTTTTTTCTGCCACATTTTGGATTTGTTTTAATCCTGAATTTGTATCATATGTTATCATCTAAGGTCATCATTTTTCCAAACATTTTTAATGTTTTCCAAGCATTTTTTTTTTTTTTTTTGATTAATGAAATTTACATTTTGGTAAAATTGTATAAACTCAAATTTTTGTAATTGGCTTTTTTAATGACACTCAAAACTGCCTGCTTTGTTTGCATTTCATTTACATTAAAAATGTATGAGTGCAATATCCTTCCTGACACTTTTAATTGTAATTCGTCTACTAAGTGCATTAGTGATAAATTAAGACTAAATGTCTCATATAGGCCTACAGTAAAAGATATACGTAGATATTTCATAATAGGTATTTACACTTTTAAATTAAATCTGGTCACAAACATACGTCTTTGTTCAATGAGACAAGATACTCTGCTGTTATGTGCCACAGACCATTGAGTTCCCAGACTAGTTCATCAAAGCAGGAAGCTTAAAGCATCAGTCAACACTGAGACCTGAGGATCGAGGGGGCTTATGTTCCACACAGCGGTGCATTGTCAGCTATTAATAACCTGAAAAGTCTGCAGTCACAGCACAGGAGACTCCAGAGTAAGGACTTTCTGATTACTGACTTAATGGAGCTGAATGGACCCAAATGCTGACTGACTTGCCAAGTCGATTTATTGCCTGCCTGAGACCAAACTCTTAGTTTTCAGTGGTCTAAAAGAAACCCGTCAAGAATATGTCGGAGAAATATTTCACCCAAAAATCTAAAGAAATAGGCTAAATTAGAAAAAAAAAAAAAAAAAAAAAAAAAAGCCTATTTTTTTAATTGTGACATTTTAAATGACATTTTCAATAAATAAATGACAATTAATAAACCATTTTTTTTCTCCCAATTCCCATATCATCATCATATTGGTAACACTTAACAATGAGGTCCTATTAATGAACATTAACTAATGCATTAACTAGCCTTAACTAACATTGAGCAATACATTTCTTAAAGTACTTATTAATTGTTGTTAACATAAAATACAACTGTTCATTGTTAGTTCTTGTTAAAGCAGGTTACATTAATAATAAAATAATATTAATAGATACAACTTTTGATTTTAATAATGTATTATATGTTGACATTTACTAAGATTAATACATGCTTTAGAGGTATTTTTTATTTTTAGTTTACCATTGTGAAGTGTTTAAACCGATTTAATTAAAATCAAAATTGTATGTGTTAAAGTAATAAGCAATTCTAAACAATAGACATTTGATTTAAATGTTGTCTTTAAACAAATACATATTTATTTAGATTTTGTTGTGATAGGTAATCTGGACTTTTTTCATTATTATATTCACCATGTCAGAATCTCTAAATATTTTTTCTAAAGAACAATATCCATAAAAAAATCTCTTATTCTGCCCTTAAAAACACATTTATAAGCATTATCTGTAATTCAACCAAATGCACTCCGCAGCTTATAATACATTAGCATCAAAACAAAGCATGCAGTTTGCTTTAAAGAGGTCTGTGAATGTTACACCAAGGCTCATTTCAATTGCTAATTTCTGGTGACGTTATCATAAAGGACTTCTCTGGCCATCGTTGTTTATTTCCTTGTGTGTGTATTCCAAGGACAAACCGATAAATAGGGGGAAGTATGAATTAATACTCCATTAACATCCCTCCAATACACAAATAAAGCACTTTGTGACAGCGAATGTCATGAAACCTGTCAATAACATGACTGGGTAATAATTTACCTCACTATCAAAAGAAAGATATAAGATAATTAGGTTTTACATAAAAAAATTAAGCTTATTTTAAAAGTATAAAAACTGATATTGTTTCCATGACAAATAAACATTTTCTTCCCCAGTTCACAGTATAATAATGCAAATATAAAGTTTTTCTCATTTTGAGTAGTACATTCACATGGTCCTGAATTCTTAAACCGATACTGTTGTATCATATTATTCAAGGCCTGATAAAACTACGAAAGCCCATGCAGTACTGCCACTATGGAAGTCAATAAATAGTACTGCCTGTCTATGGAAGTACTCCTCCTAGTGGCTTTAACATCTGGAACAATCACCTGTTTATCTCCTTACTTTCAGTCATCCTAAAATCTCTCAGAAACATTACACTAAATGTCACAGCTGCTGAGTGCAACTAAAACTCACCTTTTTGATGGTTTTCGTTTGTATTAAGCCAAGCTCTCGGTTTTCATCAGCGACATATAGGGAGAGTTTGACATACGGATCGCTAAAGAGGAAAACAAAAAACAAAAACATAAGACCTTCGCACAACAACCATTTAGAAAATTAAAAGTTTATGCAATCAAAAACTTGGAAAGATTAACATTTACAACATTTATTAAACAGTGGATTTATATTTTTACAAGACTGATGGATCACTTTGTTTCCTCATCTTGTACTATGAAACTTTCCTTTGGCTGGTAAGGCAATTAAATAATGAAGAAATAAATCTGTCATGTTTCGGCATTGGGAAAATAATTCCCAAGGAGATAAGCTACTAGGTTAAGGGCCCAGTGTTTAATTCTTACACAAATACACACATCATTTGTTATGTAACATAGTATTGTGTGGAATATATTTATATTTGTTGCGCTGTACTCTTACGTACCATAAAAAACTTACTGCAGTAGAATTTAATCAATTTATGTACCCACCCAACCTAGATAACAATGTGAAGCTATAAGTATGAAATATTGCATTTTTGTACAAACATTAATGGAAAGATTATTTGCACTGATTTAGCAGATTTTTGAGAATAGCATCTGCATTTCCCCATTCAACTCAACTAACACAGAGCAATAGGTCTGGGTGAGGTAAAGTTGGAAAAGTAGTCAGGAAACCGGAGGGAGACAAAGAACGGAAGCCATTAAAAAATTAAGGATTGGCACAGCAAAACTGATTAGCTTACCAAACAGGAACAATTAAACGCACAATGAGGGACTAAATCAAACAATAGGTCAGATGCATGTTAAGCCCCTATCCCATATGGAAAAGTTGTATAAGAATCTAACAAGACGAGTATGATTGATAGTAGTACTTTTGAACATATTTTGCAAAGCTCAAACTGTAAAGTTCTAGACTGTAAAATGTTCTTTTTATAGCATGAAACTTAAATACAGAATTATGTAAAATGATGTAAGGTACAATTGGTTTTTCACTGTACGTTTAAAGGAAAACACGCATTCGAATTATTCATTTCACTACATACCAAAACATTATGACCATTGAAGGTGAAGCAAAAAATGTTGATACATTTCCTAACAAGGTCACATGTCAAGTTCTTAGTAGATTAGATGATTAGTGAACGATTAGTTCTTGTAGTCGATTTGTTGGATCAAGCACAAATGGACAGGAATAAAGATCTGAGCGACTTTGACAAGGGCCAAAATTATTTGGCCAGACGACTGTCAGAGTCGCTCTGAAACGTAAGGCTTGTGTGTTGCTCCCGGTCAGCAGAGGTGAGAATTTACCAACAGTGGTCAGAGGAGGGACAAACCACAAACCCGGCGACAGGAGGTCTACTGTGACACAAGTCTCACAAAATTGTAATGATGGTTATGGGAGGATCAGACCAATCAGAGTTCCAATGATGACCCCTGTCCAAAGTCAAAAGCACCTACAATGGGCATGCGAGCGGCGGAACTGAACCTTGAAGCAGTGGAAGAAGGTCGCCTAGTCCAATGAGTTACGTTTTCTTTTACATCACGCAGAGGGCCGTGTACGTGTATGCCGTATGCCTGGGGAAGTGATGAAATCAGAATGCACTGTGGGACGGCAACAAACCGGTGGAGGGAGTGTGACGCTCTCGGCAATGTTCTGTCCAATGAAACCCAGGGTCCGGCCTTTCATGTGGACGTAAATTTGACACATGCCACCTACCTAAACATGGTTGCAGACCAGGTACACCCCTTCAGGGTTCCTGCACACTTTTTAAAGTCAAATTTAAGGCTTTTTAAGACCTTTTTAAGACCTGAAGAAATCAAAATTAATACCGTACATTAGGGGTGTGCAATATTGACAAAAATATATCTCGATATTTTAAACGTTTTGTTGATAATAATTAGATGATATTTTACTGATTGTGTTTTTGTGCTGGTGCCATGGCTGGTTTAGGCCTGTTGTTGACAGCAGACTCACGAAGATATTCATATTTTTCATATTCTATGCAGTGGTCAGTTCACAGTAGTGACAGAAATGACTAATTAATGTGCAATATTTGCCACCTTAAATTGATTTCCCGGGGCATTTTCACCTATATGTGGACATTTTTTCTAAACTTATTTAGAGTTATGCATCACCTTTTATGTCAAATAGCCTACTAACATTCAAATTATTCAAATTAAATTGTACAGTATTTATACTTATTTATACAATAATACTTAATTACACAATAATTATACAGTACCACCGTTACCAGTCAAATTAAATCATTCAATCAAAATCCATCTTTGCAGTGCAGAGGTCAGAAGCGGCATCAGAAGTGGCATTAATATTTACACTCCATTTACAATTGCATAAATAAAGCTATGAGAGTTTTTTTTAAATCAATATTCAATATTTAAATATGAAATGATTTCTAATTTTAACGTTTTAATTAAAGGGTACTTTAAATGTGAAACTAAAACCGCCAGTATGCGGCAGCAAGTCACTGTCCTAATACCGTAAGCGAGTTGAGCATACTGTCTATGGAGTTGAGGGATTCATTCATTCAACCCATTTGTTCAAACGGCTGATTCATTCGGGAAAGAAACTAATGATTGTTCATTGAATCGTTAAAATGACTCGTTCAAAACGTGGATTTCAGTCAAGAAATCATCGCTGTCTGTTGCATTAAGACTCTGCTACGGTTTCATTTAGAAATTCCAGTCGGCAAAATGGGAAAGGGAAAACAAACAATATTGACAATATGGTGTCTAAAAAGTAACTCATGTTAATTTATTTTTAATTTAAGTATTGTATAACATAAATGTATCACACTTGTGCACGGGAAAACGGCACACTTACTGATGTGATATTCTAATATAAGAACAGAATATGATATAAATATAAGACAAAAACTAATTTGGGGACATAGGCCTAAGTTACCTATAACTGCACTGACACATCACGCAGTGAAAGCACGAGAGACAAATGCGATGTCAGCTCACAGTGCCTCATACATCGTTAAAACAATGATTACAATATCTTTATAGACAATACACATCGCACACCCCTAAGGACATAAAGAATGAACTTACGACTGAACTGACATTGCCAACTTTCTTCTTCTCTCCTCTCTCGCGTGCAGGAGACAGACGTTATTCTGCCGCGAATGTGATGCGAATTGTCACGTGAACAAGCAAATCCACAAAGATAGAATAATAAAAAATAATACTACGCTAATTAGATAGTTTTAATTTGGAAAACGTTTAGATATGTCTAAGTCGAAGTGTCATCTAAAATTTAAGACCTTTCATATGTAAAAATAAGACTTTTTATGGCCTTATATTTAAAAAATCTAATTTAAGACTTTTTAAGACTTTTTAGGATCCGCGGGAACCCTGCCCTTCATGACAATGGTGTTTCCTGGTGGAAGAGGCTTCTTTCAGCAGGAAAATGCACACTGCACACATTGTTCAGGAATGGTTTGAGGAACATGATGAAGAGTTCAAGGTGTTGCTCTGGCCTCCAAAGTTCCCAGATCTCAATCCAATTGAGTATCTGTAGGATGTGCTGGACCAACAAGTTTGATCCACAGGCGGCTCCACCTCGCAACCTACAGGACTTGAAGGATCTGCTGCTAAAGTCTTGGTGCCAGAAACCACAGGACACCGTGAAGGTCTTGTAAAGTCCATGCCTCAGCAGGTCAGCGCTGTTTCAGCAGAAGGATCAACAGCATATTAGGCAGGTGGTCATAATGTTTTGTCTCATTGTTGTATATAAAACGTATACACTTTTCCAAACGTATAGAATTGGTTATGTACTTTCCATATGGAATTTTACACCTGACACCTGAAAGAGATAACATCAACTTTAAACACAAGGAAGGAGACATGAAAGACTTTCACATGACAACAAACACAGAGTTGGAGGAAAAATTTCATCATAGTCGTCTTTTTAAGAACTCAACGGAATTTTACTGAAAACAAAACACTTAAAATAGAAAACCAAAAACAGAAAGTGTTGTACAAAAACAGCAGGCCGTGTGACTAGGAACTGCTGATTTGACTGAATCCCAGGCGGCTTGTTCTCTCCGTAAGGGCCTAGTGGGTGTTTTCATGCTGGTTTATTAAACTAAAAGACACCTTTCCCCCACATCGACTAAGCATAGTCTCACATTTTAAAATAACCAAATCTATGCATTTTTTTTGCATGTGCTAGGGGAAAAAATATAACACAAAACCTGTTTTTAAGTATGGTTTAATCCCAATTTCCAATCCCGAACTGCCGTTACCAATTATATTATATAATTTGGAAACAATCTTATGATGTCATAGCATCCCAATAATGACATGTTGGCTTTTTAATTCTTAAAAAGATGTACTTTAAAAATCGCCAGCAAGTATCTACTTTCAGTAATTAATATAAGTATGTAAATTGGGTTTCAGCCTGAAAGTCACTGCTACAAGCTCAGCATTTTCCTTCATTGGCTTCTGGAACAGTTATTTAGCTTCCTTTCCTTTTCTTTAGACCGTTGTGCAGCTGAAAACGGTCTTCTCTGGATTTTAATTGCAGTGTCTGGATTCCCCGTCGCCTCTAATTGAATGTTTATACAAGGATTTGGCTTTCTTGATTAGGATAAAACAATACACCACTTTTGGGACTGGGCATTCTTGCCTTCGTCAACACATTACGCATTTCGAACACAGATGGATGAATTTCACTTCCAGGAGAGGATAAAAAAAGATGTGATGAGTGATTTGTTTATGTGCAGATGTAAAAGTAAAGTGTATAAATATAAAAACGTGTACAACAATTTACAAAAATGCCTAAATCATCCTGAGAATAGCCAGTAGACAAAAGCAAGAGTAGGAAAAAAAAATCTGCCTGCTTTGGAATTTCTTGGATCTTTTATTCTCTTGGCCAGCACTAGAGAAACCCCAGATGCCCAAATCACTGTCCCGTTTTCCCGAGTTAAAGGCCACGGAGCCACTCAGGTGTCATAAGAACACTAACAGTGCACACCGTTACCATAGAGATGGGTGACTTTGTCATGGGGGACTTGGTTCGGTACTTGACTGTGTGCAAAAAGCAGAAATGAGAAGGCAACCAAGGAAAATCCAGAACAAAAGTCTCGACTCTAAGACAGAGGACAGTCTCAACAGACTGATCTCAACTGATTCAAGTAAAGTAAACTAAAGGTGAACAGGATTATTGACTGTGTGCAAAAAACTGCAGCTTCATTGACATTTTCAAGGACTTTCAAGGTTGATAGCAATCTGAGGTCAAATGACAACACAAGGTTTAAGAACTATGCAGCTCAATGTAAAATGGCCCCCTAATAAACAGATAAAACTAAAATTACTGAAACAAAAATATGGATTAAAGAATCCCAAACGAAAAACACACTGTATGCTGTGTATTTGTAAATCACAAAATCTGAACTACTCAAAACAAGAAATTCTTGACTTTTCTGTATATCTTTATGCCAAAACAAATTAAAGCAGCATGCATTATATCAAATCTAAATCTGAACTTTTCTTTTTTCTTTTCTTTTTTTCCTTTAATAAAAGGTCAGGTTTTGCAATGTATGTGTATGTGGGCAATTCTCACACTGTCAGTCCAAATTAGATTATTTGTGTATCCGATTGGAATCGGATCTAAGGGCGTTTTCAGGCCAGAGGATCCTTTGCTTTGTTCCGAAACAGGGGCTTAATTTGTTACAATGTTGCATTTTCTTCTTTGTTCAGTTCACTTTCACAAGGCAACATTTCAAAGAATACCAAAATGTGTTTGTGCAAGTCACATGCGAGTAAAACATCCTCCTTTAGGTCAAATTTCACCCGTTTACGTTCCTCTGTCAATCCATCTTGATGGATGACGCAGAACATTTTCGCTCCGCAAGCATATTATGACTTCTGCACTCTCAAAATTATTCAACCCATTCATGGCAAGCATCTTTAGTACTTAGTAGAACACCCTTTTGCTGTTATGACCTGCTGCAAACGAGATGTATAACCAGATACCAGCTTCTGGCAGAGTTTCTGAGGAATCTTAGCCCATTCCTCATAAAACAATGGCCTCCAGTTCAGTAATATTCTTGGGGTTGTGTGCTGCAACAGCCTTCTTCAAATCCCACCAGAGATTTTCTATGGGGTTTAAGTCAGCTGACTGGTGGCCACTGTAGAATCTTCCAGGACTTCTTCTGCAACCAAGCCTAGGTGGAATTTGAGGTATGCTTGGGATCATTGTCCTGTTGGAAGGTCCAATGATACCCAAGCTTCAGCTTCCTCACTGACGGCAAGCCGTTCTCTCCTAGGATTTTCAAGATACTTCAATGAATCCATCTTGCCTTCCACATGCAGGCAGCACAAATGAAGAGATGCTTTTTGGTTTTCAACCAAAAAATCTCACATAATGAGACACTACTGCTTTTCATATAGACGCTTTCAGCAGTAACAACATAAACAAACGGTACTGCACATGTGCATTACTCTGGCCCAAACTTAACTTCCGGCAGACAATCCATAACAAGTAAATAACCTTAGTATTAGCTGGTATTTCTTGCCAGTCAAAGAAAAGAAATGTTACTTGGCCAAACTGAAATGTGACACTACCAGACCCGTTGAACAAAAATTGGAGACAAGAATGTTTTTCTACCGACGTGTCTGATTTACCGCAGTGTTAAAAAACTGGC